>CM028691.1:12339788-12902283 GCA_016771965.1 Brassica carinata | reverse complement strand
AGTGTTGGCCTTCCGGATTTGTTTGTATATATTAAGGATGACTTCATTATAACTCTTGGAGCCTTGTCACGAGTGTTTCTTTTCATGCCGTATTTACGGGCGATAGAACTTAATCGATTGGCGATAAGTTTAAATCTTCATTAACCATGAGGTTGTTCGGATAGAGTTTTGGTATGAAGAGTTTATCGTACGATTTTCCGATTCTGGGTTATACGACAAATTGCTTGCGTAATAGTCACTTGGCGTTCTATGAACAAATCGTGGATTGTTGTTTTAGCCGTTAAGCGATTGGAGCAGTCGTCGCTCAGTAGTTTTGGATTGGCATGGAGGCTAGATTCAGCCGTATAGCCAAGGAAGTTGTTGGTAAACGATCAGACCATGAACCCCTATTAAGGTCATGATGGTTTACAATTGTCCTTAATGGGGATGCTGAATTCACGTCCGGGCTTTACGGAAATGCGTAGTTGGCCGAGGGCCAAATAGCGTTTGCCGAGATAGACATGCCAAGCATAGCGGAGTTTTCTGAGTTATGGCTGATGGCTTTTAGAAACGATCTTCCACTTTAGGTCTCAGTTATCGATGAATGGTTCGTTATAAAATTTTTTGTTGCATGAAAATCGTTTCATTTTATCCGAGGGGGACAAAGTTTAAGGGATCGACGCAGGACACGTGCGGGTTCGCCTGCGTGATTATTTCCTGCTCGGACATAACCGCAGGGAGTGAAAGCAGGAGGCAGAAACCTTGTGGAGCAAAAACTGTCTATGACAGTTACTCGTTGGAGCCATTATGTTTATTTTACGAAAGTTGCTTTGTATGAATTGACTCGACCATACAGAGGATTTTTCGTAAAAGTGATGTAAGAGGGGGTTTTCGCAAAGGTAACCGGAGAGTGTTTCTCACAAATTACTTGCGATATTAGCGACCACAGTTTTGTTTTCCTCATTCACTTTTGCGTACTGCGAAATCGTTTTGCATGAGACCGATCATGTTTTTTCCATAGGCTGTTTTGTTTTAAAATGTTCTTGTTATACGAAAATAATGGACTACCGGTTTCATGGAGATAGAAAATCGCAGATTGTTAAAGTAGCGATGTTTCCGCGGATTACATGGGAGATGTTTCCGCTATGATTTCGACCTTTGGACGAAAGCTGCTTCAACTACTCATGGAGTTTTCGAAGGTTATTTTGTTATTTTAAGTAGTTCGCCGTCGTGCTATTAGTCTGGCGTTGGTACCGTTTCTGGTCGCTGGTTCGCGGCGATAGATTTTCAGGACTATGTTTGTAACGGTTTGGCTATGCCGCTAGCGTTTTTTAGACGAATTTTATTGCTGCGAGAGTTTTCTTTGTCAAAAGCATTGTCTTGATGCTGAAGCAAAAAGTTTTCGAAGATGGGATTATACGGGTATAGTATACATACCTACTTCCCTTTTTTTTACGAAAGAAAATGGGTTAGCCGTTCTTTCGAAGGCTTGTGTACGTTTTTTCTTTCTTTTAGGAAGCGATATGAGTATGCTTTTGAACGCGTGGCGATCGTTTCTCGGTTTTTCGAGAGACTAGATCGGTATGCATGTTCTGCCTGGACAATCAAGGAACGATGGAACAAGACTGGAAATTTTTCCTAAGACTTAGCTTGCTAGACTATCCACCTAGGTCCTAAGTTCCCTAAATTCTCGGCAGTTTTCAAGGCGTTTTGTTCCTGTCCTCTGAAGAATTAAAACCTTTACAAAATTTTATAAGTCGGACATACCTTAGTCTCATCGATGATTCGAGATTGCCCCTTCTTCCTCCTTCTTCTTCTTTTGTCTTCTGAACTGTGTTTCACCTTCCGTAGTGATAGTTTTTACGAGAAGGAATGTGTATTCCATCGAAGGTTTTCTTAGGCGTTTCGGAATGGCCACTTTTGATTCTACGTCAAAGGACTTCGAAAAGTCTGATACTGAATTTTGTATGAAGTGATTTTCGATGAAATCCTGATGAGAATATTGGAGCGAACGAGAGATATCAACGTCTAAGCTCATGTCTCCGTTTCTTCGTACTCCCCGAAGGGATTTTACGAAATCGTTGAAACAAAAGAAGGAGAAGCAGGCTAAGAGGGAGCAATCGACAGGATGTCATTCGGGTGAGGTTCTTAGTTCGTCAAGCCATGAGCGAACTGGTCAAGTCTCAGACCTTGTTGTTTGATATGATTTTGTTTGACTTTACGAATGATGTTTCTTAAAATATTGCCGAGTTTGATCTTACGGAAGTTGTTTCCGTAAGATGTTACCTAAATTTAATATCCGACACTCTCGCTGTGGAGAGATGTAATTTTGTTCTTAAACTTAATCAGAAATTCTCTCGTTTCCGTAGGATTGATCCAAAGGAGTTTTGAGTAGTTTTCCAAAAGTAAGCTTAGCGGATAAAAGTCGATAGTTCGCAATGGCGAAAATTTTAGATTTCAAGCGTCTTAGTTAACGGTTTAGGTTTTGAGTAGGTTTATAGAAATCAACTCTGTTCTTCTCAAACTGGTCAAGAAGGACCAAGCTGGCCATATTGCAAATTGGTCGAGAGAGACCGAGCTTGTCGTACGGCGAGCTGGTCGAGACAGACCGAACTTGTCGCATGGCTAACCGGTCGGGACAGTCGGAGTTTTGGCCTCCCTTGGGTGGTTCGGACGGTTGGGAAGCATTGATAAGCTCTTTTCCCGTTTCGTCGTTTGCTTCCCGAGAGTTGTTGGAAGAAGTACAGCAGCGGGAATTGGTGACCCGATTTGCCGTGCTTATTCAGCGAGAAATCTAGGGTTTCCCAAGGTTTGAGGAGAATAAGTTTTATTTTTCGAGAGGTTCTCGAAAAGCGTTTTTGTAGAAACCTTGCTCGTTCGCGATTTCTCTAACTTGGTGACAAGGCAATTTTTGGGGTTTGATAGATTTTATTGTTGCCCTTTCTGTTTAGATAGAAATTGTGAGCTCGTTTTAGTGCTCTTCTGTGGCGGAAGCAGCGGCTAGGTTTTATTTTTCGAGCACCGTGGCGTTTGCGTAGCGTTGGCCGTGGAACAGTCGCTGCTGGAGTTGTTTTACCATCGTTGGCCAAACTGCAAGTTTTGTTTCATATTTCCGACATCGGTTCGATTAAAGCTTTCGCGGCCGTATGAGTAAGAGTAATCCGTCCCCCTCCTTCTAGCCAAACTGTGGGAACGAAATTCACACCGTCGATTTTAATGAATAAAAGCGGAGGAAAGCCAAGTTAACCCGACTTTCCCTGAAGGTCAGTTCTCTGCGACAGCCAACGACAAGAGACCGAATAAATCACGGAAAAGGTTTTGTTAAGATTTGGGACTGGACCTTAAGAAAGGCTGCCCTCATTACCTTCGAGGATCAAGTCGGACGTAGTCCAGTTTAGAAAGAATTGAACAAGAGATCGAACCGTCTGGGCGGGTTCGTCTAGTATGAGCGTTTGTCATAGAAACAGGCATGTCGAAGATAACGCCTAGGGTTTCTATGTGCGGAGCTCTGAAGTAAAAGAATTGTCCGATCCTTCCGAGGAGCGGAGATTATGCAGCAGGAGGCGCCAGACGTTCTAGGGCCTGCCTTGCTAGTCTAACCGCCTAAATTCTAAGTTCTATCAGCTAACAGGAGCTCTCTAGGTCTCCAATCTAGGATTTTCGGATCCCCTTCTCCTCTGCTCTTGCTCTCCTTATATACTCACTTCTAGGTCGGTTTGCCTTAGGATGATGGATTTCGCCTTTGGGCCCAAGTTTATCTCTTCAGGAACTTGATGTTTATCCGATGTTCGGGAAATTGGATAAACCGTCATAGTCTGATTGGGCCTGAATTCTTAAAATCGTAAGTAAGTCCGTGGACTTGTCTTAAGTCGTTGAACGTTTTATACGATTTCTCGGAAAGACTATCTTTCTCGTAAAATAAACCGTATAGCCTAAAGGATCGATGTTCGAGTTAATCGATCTTGTTTTACACTGTGTCCTCTACGAGAAATCCAACCTTTCTGATTTTTGTTGTAAAACATCGAGGATGATTCCAATCGAGTCGAATCGAGAGATGTTAATTCCGTAGCCGTGATCGTATCAAACCCACGAGGATTGATCTAAGCAAGCCAAGACGGGATCAGACCGAGCACGATGGGACCAAGACCAGGATGAGGACCGAGACCAGGACGAGGACCGAGAACAGGACGAGGACCGTCGACCGTCGCCAGGGGGCTTGCCGCCGGCGCCAGGCCGGCTGCGTCGCGTCAGCCGCCGGCGCCAGGCTGGTCCGTCTCGCCTGCCGCCGGAGCCAGGGATTCTCTGCCGCCCGTGGGTTCTCCGTCGCCCGATCCTTCTTCCGTTGACCGTTCGTGCGGGAAATCTTTGAGTTTGGAAAGATCTTTAGCCGTTGATTTCGAGATAACCGTTTTCAACCCCAGCACAAGCCAAGACGGGATCAGACCGAGCACGATGGGACCGACCAGGACGAGGACCGAGACCAGGACGAGGACCGCCGACCGGGCGCCAGGGGACCTGCCGCCTGCCAGGCCAGTTGTAATGCTGATGCCGGGCGCCAGGCTTTGCCGCCGGCGCCAGGCCGGGTTGCGCGCTCGCCTACGCCGGGCGCTTAAGCCGCCGGCGCCAGCCGTTCGCTCGCCTGCCACCCGGCGCCAGGGATTCTCTGTCGCCTATGGGTTCTCCGTCGCCCGATCTTTCCTCCGTTGACCGTTCGATGCGGAAATCTTTGAGTTTGAAAGATCTTTAGCCGTTGATTTGAGATAACCGTTTCGACCCGACAAAGGCGAACTTCGGAAGGTTTGATCCCTCCATCAAGGGTATGTAGGCAGCCGTCATAAGGCGCAGCCCCAATCTTATCGCATTCCATTCTTAGGAGAGCGAAAGACCCTTTACGACGGACTTTTCAATCATTAGTTCCGCCTAACTTACCTAACTTGCCTAATTTTCCAAGCCGCTCGCCAAAACCTCATGCTAGAAGCTCAAGGTTCTAACGAGCTGGGGGGCTAACTTTTGGGTCAAAATCGTTCACGATGGAATCAACGCCTGAAAGACCCCCGAAAATATTTCTCGCAATATAACCTTCGTATAATTTTTATTGAAAAGATTGTACGACGAGTTCTGTCAAAATAAAACGTCAAAAACTTCTCGGAAAAGTCCTCTTTGGAAAATGAGAGAAAGAATGAGCGCGAGAAATCTAAATCGAGTTTGAAATTAATTCCGAAATGGAATCAGAAAACAAGATATCTCGAGAAGGACTACTCTAAGCCTCGGACAACAAGACTGTGGGAACCGAAATTCGCACTGTCGAGTTTTCGTTTGATTTGGAGGAAAGCCAAGTAAAATTAACCTTCCCTGAAGGTCCTGGATATCTGCTGGGCCACACATGACACAATCAATGCTAATTTAAGTTGTAAAATAAAAATCGAAAATAGCGAAGAGATCTTATTCGACCAAGGCTTGAGCTGAACAACAGGTAAAGAAATCGACTACTGTGGAACCGAATTGCGACCACATTTCCGATAAGATTTACGGAGGAAAACCGAAGTTAACCCGATCTTCCTTGAAGGTCCTGATATCTGCTACCGCATAATCTAAACAATCAATAAAAATAGAAGTTGCAAAATAGAAATCGAAAATTGAGCGAAGAGATCTTATTTCTGAATTTCGCTTGAGCGGTACAACAAGAAAAGAAATCGGCCGTAGGGCTGTCGAGGAGTCCGCTAGTCTGGTCACCTAAGTCTATCCTAGTTGAGTCGCAGCTCGCTAGTGAAAACAGTAAAAGAATGCTAACGCTTCGCGCTAAGTGCTTGAAAGTTTTGATCTGGTTTGCTTCGCTCAAAGCTCTCCTTATATATCCTCCTACGACGGCTCATCTCGGCTGAGTCGGGTTTTTCCATTTTCGCCCATCTTTGTGTTTATCGAAACTTGACATTTATCTTCGAAATCTTGACATTTATCTTCCGAAACTTGATATTTATCTTTATGGAAACTTGACATTTATCTCTTATGTGAGGATAAAGATAAACCGCCATAGTTATCCTTCTTTTCGAAAATCGACGTAATGCTGGCCGCTGGGCATGCTTAGCCGGGTTTTTCAAAGGACTGTCTTTGAAGGTCTCAGTTCTGAAGGAACCTCACCTTGTTTAGTCGAGGAAGTGGTGTTCTAGAGTAACCGTGATCATACCAAACTTTGCGAGATTGATCCAACAAGCTAAGATGGGATCAACCGGCAAGATAGGAACAAGACCGGACGGGCCGTGGACCGACGCCAGGGTCGACCTGCGCTGGTGCCGCCGGCCGCCCGCTGCGGATTCGTGCCGCCGGCGCCAGGTTGTACCGCCGCGCCAGGTCGACCTGCTGACGGTGCCGCCGGCCAGGTCGGTGCCGCCGGCGCCAGTCACTACGCGGCGGAAATGCCGCCGGCGCCAGGCCAGTGTCACGGCACGCCAGGCCGGTCGCCGGCGCCAGGCCAGCCCGCTGCTCCGCCGGGCGCCATCGGTGTCGCCGGGCCAGTCAGGCCGCCGGGCGCTAGGCCAGTTCGCCCCGCTGCCGCCGGGCCAGGTCAGGCCGCGCCAGCCCGCCCTGCGGCCGCCTTGCCGTCTGTGGGTTTGTTCGATTCTTCCCTCGCCAGTTGTTCATGGAAATCTTCGAAGTTTTGGGAGGGTCTCTAGCCGTAGATCTCGAGATAATTGTTTCCAACGAGATTCCGCGAAAGTATCGGATTTTGAGATGGACTTAGATCTGCAGATTTTCCGTCCGCCGGTGATGAGAGCAATGTGGTTCGAAGTTTAGATATGTTAAAAGATGAATCTTTAAACAATCGAAGGTTTTACTGAAGACTCATTGATCTCTCGACAATCCGCATATGGGTTTCAAGGACCAAGATGCTGTCGCGTTCGAGATTATGAGATGATCGTGGACGCGCACTGACCCCGCCGCTACGCCAGATGAGTGGACGCCTTCCGTGAGTTTTATCGAGCGATCTAATTCGCTTGGATTTGATCGCCGCTATTTTTCTTCGAGGATTTTCGGCGACGATTTCGCCATTGACCGATTTTGACCCCAACAGTTAGCTCCCCAGCCTAGCTAGGAACGAAGCCGTCGGATCCTAGCTTATGTATAGCCGCGTGGGAAGGTGTTGAGACGTAATCGCTTGTCGAAAAATCGGGTAAATAGTGATTTTATTCCTTTATATGGAGTAAGAAATCTCATTTTACTTCATCACAAGGTTTACTCTCTCTCAAGAATCCTTTTCTCTCTTTAAGAACAATGTCTTCAAGATCTTCAAAGAGAAACTCTTCTTCCCATTCTTTCTTCGATGACTCTCCTGCCCATGTAACGTAAAGGTGAGGAGTCGGTCGAGGAGGAAAAGAAGAATGCGATACCGAAGCCCTGTAGGTTCGCCTCAACACTGCCAGAGATCCCCGTTCGAGGAGGCCTCTGAGGCAGCCCGGTGCTCTTTTGCGCCGAAGCTTGGCCGCCAATATCTCTGTTCTTCGAGATTTTTACCAGGTTCCCGGAAGGAGTCAAATTCGGATTCCTGTTGGTAACGAGTGCACGAATCCTCCGCAAGGTTTCTTTACATGTTACGAAGCTTTTACGCATCGCCGTATGTGGTTCCCAACCGGTGCCATTGTTCGCCACCGCCGCCAACTTTCGATCAGCCAACTCAGCGCTGCCTTGAGAGTTGGTTTACGTGATTGATCGCTAGCTACTTAACTCGGATTGATCTTGGTCCCGATGATTTCGCGTCTTTGGGGCCGCCGACGGGAGTGACGGCTACTATTCCATGCTGCCTAAGAAGGATATGGTCGGATTCAGGGACTACTAATCCCAAATCGCGGCAGGAGCGTTTCTTTGTTCAAATAGATGGCGAAGTCTGTCGAGGAGAGCTGCTCCATCTATTTCCGCCGAAAGCATGGAACTTCAACCGAGGTAATACGACAAAACTCCTGTTGTCTATCTCACCTTTCGAAGCGCGAAGTTTTGAAAAATTTTCGCTTTGTAGGAACAACCCTACC
Source organism: Brassica carinata (assembly GCA_016771965.1). Taxonomy (NCBI): domain Eukaryota; kingdom Viridiplantae; phylum Streptophyta; class Magnoliopsida; order Brassicales; family Brassicaceae; genus Brassica; species Brassica carinata. Next base: position 12,894,283 of record CM028691.1, on the reverse strand, counting down.
GCAAGATTTGCCTGGTGACGCCTTCGTCAAGAGAGATCTTCTTCGCCAAAGGCCGCTTCTCGAAATCCTTCACCCTGAACGGATCCAAGATGCGTTAGCTTTATCGTCCCGGAGGTCCTGTCCCGTCAGATGACGCCAACTCCAGCACCGCGTCTCTACTGGAGGCGCAGATGAGGTCTCGTAGGAAGGAAATCGACGATGGGGAAGGCTCGAAAATCCTTCACCGCTGGGAGAAAACCTAGTTTTGTTCCAACGGAAAAGGCGAGCCAGCGGTTTTCCACCTAACAACTTCTTTGATGGCCTTCCTCCGAGTTTACTACTGACGAAGTCGCTGGAGGATGAGGAGAAACAACGGTTTTTGCCGAGGGCTCTCAACGCGTCAACGAGGTTTGGCCCTTCTTTAACCTTATGCTCAACTGTGATAAGCATGCTTGCTGATCTTGAGTTTTGCAGGGACTAAGAGTGTTTAGCGAGGCGCTGACTCGAAGCTCAAATCCAGGATTGCTAACTTCAAGACCACAGAAGTGGAGCGAAGCTTTTCCCGTTCACAAGAGGTGAAGGCACGTAACGCTAAGCAAGCTGAGCTTCACCGGGCTCGCTCGGGCGAAAGAGAGGAAAGGATGGTCGCAGCGAGGTGGCAAGACGGGCGAATCGCTTGCTGCTGAGTTTCAATGCTTTAAAGAAGCTCGGAGTTTGTTGGTGATTTCAAGGAAGTGCCGGTTCGGTTGTAAACCTTACAAGTCTCGAACCCGGATTTCTTCGATTCGAGATTGCTGAAATGAAGGATTTCATGGCCGAAAGGTGCTCATGCTGAGTCCTTGGTTTCTCCGTAGAAGAAAGAGTCCGAGACTATGGGAACCTATCGAGGTTTCCGAGGATACGGTGGAGGTTGGAGCCGATGAGAACGCCGAGAATGGTGGGAATGCTCGAGGCGAATGAGGAAGTGGACCAGCCTGCTAGTTCATTTGGGATTTCCGTGATCCGGATTTCTTAACGCTGACTTCCTTTGTGAATTGAATTTTGGCCATGTATGGCCGCTTAGTAATTTTATCCCGCAATCGCTGGAGGTTGCATTCTTATGTTTTGGGACTGGCCGCTGGTGGTTTTGAATCCCGCCGCTTTCATGCTTTTATGAATATGAAAATTTGGCGTAGATTGCCTTTTGTTTTGATTTATACTCGCCAGTGTAGAGGGAAGGATGCGAGTAGTCACTTCAGATCCTAACTTTTTCGCCGCTGGTCCGTATGCTACTTTTTAGCGAAGCCGCTTTAGGTGTATGTTTATAAGAGACATGTTTTGGGATCTCGATACCATACTATGTCTGTGAGATGTCAAGATCCAGCAAGACTGGGTTTAGGCAAGACCTAGGTTTACTCTCAGCTTTGAGGCTGTGCGATGACTGATCGGCTTTCGCTTTTGCCTGTTAGTGATTTCTTCCCGATTCTTTTCGCTTAAAGTCCGCACTAGTCGCCGCTTATATGACTTCAGGTTAAAAGAATCGAGCTATCTTCGAGTTTATCCGAGATGCTAAACCAAAATTTTGGGTTTCTTGTATACGCTATGATATCCTTTGTCGGATGTAAGAGGACCTTGTAGGTCTGACTTACGATTTTGTATTGAGTGAAACGCTTTATGAGCGTCCGTCAGCCAATCGACGAGCGGAGTTATTTTAAGTCGCTGGTGGACTGTTTTTGCGGATAATAATGAAGTTTTGTTATCTTTTAAGAAGTTGGCGACGCTCGCTTTTGAAGATAATGATTTTCTGCCGCTGACGGTTTAAGTGAGCATGAAAGATAGAAAGAATTTTATTAAAAATTTCGAGAAGTTAGAGTACATATGATTTTCTCGCTTTTGTGGGAGTATAGAGTATACGCATTCAGTCCCCCTTTTGGTGAGGGGATAGCTGAACTCGTTGGTTTCGACGAGCTGCCCCACGCACTCTTCGAGGATCAAGCCATCTCAGAAGTTCTGATATGCCGCGACGCTTTTATTCCCGTCGCGTCGCCCAATCGCTGGTCGGATCAGTGGTTTGTGCGGGGTCGAGCTGTCCGCTTTACTGGATTCGTGAGGCTTTGTCGCCGCCTTGAATCGCTTCGTTCAGATGATTCTGGAACATCTTTCTTCGAAGCCTTCGAATGTTGTGTGATTCCTTTCGCTCGTTGACGGGCGCTCCGATCTTTCTCGCAGTTTGAACTCGCTAGGTAACAGAGTCTCGACTGTTTCGACTACCCCGTGATGGCTGCGGTTCCGGTCGGAGTTGGGAACTTGATACCGAGGTGATATGTGGACGGTATGCCTTCATGGAGTTGATCCAAGGGGTTCTTATGATGGCGCTAGATGGCGGGTTGTCGACTACTGCAAACTCGACGATCTTTGTAACTTCCTTTGCCATGACGGGAGTTTAATTTTTCCGAGGGTCATGGTAGTGACTAAAACCCCGCCAAAGGTTTTGGCTCAGGACGACTTCCCAAGCGGGATCTTCATCCTGTAGAGGGTGTCGCTGAAGATGACGCGACCGCGGCTTCCAGTATCGACGTGAATGCGCCGACTTCGAGATCCTGGATGACCAGGTCGATACCAAAGGGTCGAGAGGTTTGTCGATTCGACGGTCTCGGTTCCTAAAGCCATTGTGTGGTTAGGAACATCGCTGTCCGGAACCAGTTGGAACTGGTCTCGCCGCCTCGTAGGCTTTTATCGATGAGACAGAGTCTTGGTAGAACTGTGATCCGATGATCATGTTTACCTCCTCCAATCGCTGTTGTTCCTCGTCGTCTTCCGTTCTTCCGCTTCATTGATTTTCGTCGCTACGTCCTCGGAGATAGTTTTGTTGGTCTTGGGCGGTCGGAGTCCAGGAGCAAGTCCTTTATACTTTGACCTTGATAGTTCGCCGGTGAGGAGTTTTGCGGCGAACCGGGCCAGAACCTCAGTTCAAGTAGGAGTGTCCTCGGTCTCGTGGAACTCGCAATAGAGTTATCCTTGTACTGGTTCCTGGTCCAGGTGTTTCCGAGGTTTTGCCTTGTTCGAAGTTGATGAAGTTATGCTCGCCGCCTTTGACGCCTTCCCTTCGTGGATGGACGATTTGTCGCTACGGGTTTCTTCGACGCGTTTTCGGGTCCGTTTCTCGCGATAGAAGCTTCATCTCTTCTTCCATGATGATGAAGTCCGCTGCCTTGTGGAGAGTATCCTGGATTGTCCGCGGCTTTTCCAGTAGTATCCACTTTCGAACTTCGACTGTACCAGAGAGTTTTCCTCGTACGCCGCCATTGTCGCTGATGCCCGCTATCTGGCCATCACCAGTTTGAACCTTCGCGATGAAGTCGCGGAGCTTGACTCGCCTTCCTTCCGAAAGACTCCATAGATCCACGCCGGACGTTTTCTGTCCATGAACATGGAGTATTGTTTGAGAAACGCCGAGGCTAGCTGGCGGAAACTTCCGGCATGGAGTTCCTTTTGAGCCGAGAACCACTCGAAAGCGAGCACCTTTGGTGGTGCTCGACGAAGAGAAGACAATGACCTGCGCCCCGCTCGGCGCCGGAGTTTGCACCTACCCATTGCGATCTGAAGGACTGCAGGTGCGATTTAGGATCCGTCAGACCGCCATGTAATCGGGATTTTGATCTTCCCCGGTCTGAGATGTGTTTCGGATTCGAGTGGTGAACGGTGTTTTCCGTGTTTCCTCGAAGTCTATCGATCTCGGGCGGAACTGGTCGCCGATGGATCTGCGATTTTACCGCTTTCACTTCAGCCACGGCCTTTTGAGATTCACGGAGATCATGGATCTCGCTATTGCCGCCGGCGTTCAACCTGTCGACGCTGGTCGCGATAGATCCGAAGTTTGATCTTCCGCGAAGTTCTTCCTGCTCTCGCCCAGAGAGTTCTTCTTCCTCTTCTCGCCATGGGCCTATCGGCGATACCGCCTCGCCGAGCGGACTGGCTTCGGTTCTCCTGTGGATGTCAGCGCTTTCATCGGAAGGGTCCGATCGGTCGCTGATATCTAGATCGAGCGCGCCGACGCCGCTTCTTTGTTTCCCGCAGCCGGAGTGGAAGGTTCTGGCGAGGTCGCTTGCTGTCCTTTCGAGCCGCTTCTCGAGTGGGCACTTTCGGCATCTTTTTCTCGCTTCGAGATCCGGGTCGAAGCCCCGCCACGGCGTGCCTTGGTGGATCCGCTGCAACTTGCTCCTTGCAGTTAAGGTATCGACCTGTTTTGGCGAAGCGAGGTTATCAGCTTGTTCCGTTGTTCCGCCTCGCCACCGGGCGGAGGTAAACAGTTCCTTCATCTGCCTGAGCGCCAGTGTTTGCATCAGCAGTGACTGTGGACGCTCCGCTGGAGTCTTCGGCGCTGGCATCGACGGGTGTTCCGCCTAGCTGGCTGATCCTTGGTGGCGCTGCTGACATGATCGAAGCGCAGCAGTTGCGAGATAGATAGATCCGTAACCCTCCTTCTAGCCAAACTGTGGGAACCGAATTCGCGACCGCCAATTTCCGATAAAGATTTACGGAGGAAAACCGAAGTTAACCCGATCTTCCTTGAAGGAACCGGATATCTGCTGGACCGCATACCTAAACAATCAATAAAAATAGAAGGCGTAAAATAGAAATCGTAAAATTGAGCTTAAAGAGATCTTATTTCTGAATTCTCGCTTGAGCGTACAACAAGAAAAGAAATCGGCCGTAAGGGCTGTCGAGGAGTCCGCTAGTCTGGTCGCCTAAGTCTATCCTAGTTGAGTCGCAGCTCGCTAGTGAAAATAGAAAAGAATGCTAAATCGCTTCTAAGTGCTTGAAAGTTTTGATCTGGTTTGCTTCTTGCTCAAAGCTCTCCTTATATACTCCTCCTATGACGGTCTATCTTCTCGCTGGCTGAGTCGGCTTTTTCCATTTTCATCCATCTTTGTGTTTATCGGAAACTTGACATTTATCTTCGAAATCTTGACATTTATCTTCCGAAACTTGATATTTATCTCTTATGGAAACTTGACATTTATCTCTTATGTGAGGATAAAGATAAACCGCCATAGTTATCCTTCCTTTTCGAAAATCGACGTAGTCGCTTTTGCCGCGCGCGGCCGCTTTTAGGCGCACGGTTTTTCAAAGGACAGTCTTTGAAGGTCTCGGTGTTTCCGGGAACCTCAATTCCTTGTTTAGTCGAGGAAGTGGTGTTCTAGAGTAACCGCGGATCATACCAAACTTATGAGATTGATCCAACAAGCTAAGATGGGATCGAACCGGCAAGATAGGAACGAGACCGACGAGGGCCGGACCGACGCCAGGCCGACCTGCGCGACGGTGCCGCCGGGCGCCAGGCCGGAAAGCCGCCGGGCGCCAGGCCGGTGCCGCCGGGCGCCAGGCCGCCCAAGGCGGATGGAAAGCCGCCGGCGCCAGGTCGGGTACCGCTGGCGCCAGGCCGACCTGCGCGACGGGTGCCGCTGGCGCCAGGTCGGTGCCACCGGGCGCCAGGCCGACCTGCGCGACGGTGCCGCCGGCGCCAGGTCGGTGCCGCCGGGCGCCAGGTCGGTGCCGCTGGCGCCAGGTCGGTGCCGCTGGCGCCAGGCCGACCTGCGCTGACGGTGCCGCCGCGCCAGGTCGGTGCCGCTGGCGCCAGGCCGGTGCCGCCGGGCGCCAGGTCGGTGCCGCTGGCGCCAGGTCGGTGCCACCGGGCGCCAGGTTGGTGCCGCCGGGCGCCAGGCCAGCCCGCTGACTACAGGCCGCTGGCGCCAGGCCAGCCCGCTGCCTGCGGTGCCGCCGGGCGCTTAGGTCGGTGCCGCCGGGCGCCAGGCCGGTGCCGCCGGGCGCCAGGCCGGTGCCGCCGGGCGCCAGGCCGCCCGCTGCGGCCGCCGGTGCCAGGCCGTTTTGCCGCTCAGGGTTTGTTCGATTCTTCCTCGTTAGTTGTTTGCGGAAATCTTTCGAAGTTTTGGGAGGGTCTCTAGTCGAGATCTCGAGATAATTGTTTCCAACGAGATTCCGCGAGTATCGGATTTTGAGATGGACTTAGATCTGCAGATTTTCCGCCGTCGGTGATGAGAGCAATGTGGTTCGAAGTTTTAGATATGTTAAAAGATGAATCTTTTAAACAATCGGAAGGTTTTACTGAAGACTTATTGTAGATCTCGACAATCCAGACATGGGTTTCAAGGGACCAAGATGCTGTCGCTGCCCGAGATTATGAGACGATCGCATGGACGGGCGCCAGGATCTCGCCATGGCCAGATGGGAGTGGACGAGCCTTCCGTGGAGTTTTATCGAAATGACGACCGCTTTTGGATTTGATCGCCGCTGGCTTTTCTTTCGAGGATTTTCGGTGACGATTTCTTCATTGACCGATTTTGACCCCAACAACTACAAGAGCTGTCGAAAAGTTTGCTAGTCCGCCGCCTAAATCTAACCTAGTTGACTCAAGAGCTCGCTAGTAAAAACAGAAAAGAAATGCTGAATTTGCTCTAAGTGCTAAATTGCTCTGAAAATTTTGTAATCCTTGCTCCTCACCAAAGCTCTCCTTATATACCTCTTAAGACGGTCTATCTTCCTTCGGGCTGAATCGGCTTTTTCCATTTTCGTCCGCCTTCGTTTATCGAAACTTGACATTTATCTTCGAAAACTTGACATTTATCTTCTGGAAAACTTGACATTTAACTTCTGGAAAACTTGACATTTATCTCTTTATGTGAGGATAAGGATAAACCGCCATAGTTATCCTTCCTTTTGGAAAATCGTAGCGGGCCGCTTTTGGTCATGTCGGGCTTTTTAGGCGCTTTTACGGTTTTTCGAGAAAATAGTCTTCGGTTGTTTCGCATTTCCAAGGAATCCCACCTCGTGATAGTCGAGATGATTGGTGTTTAGAATAACCGCGGATCGCTTTATACGATGAATCGAATCCATTCATCATTCGAACCTTTTATGGTCTTCCGAGATTTCTCGAGTATCGATCGAGATGGACTTGATTCGTAGACTTCCGCCTTCGAGGGTTTGAGTAATGAGGCTTCAACTTAGATTTTAAAATATGAACTTTGTTAAACAATCGAGAAAGCTTTGCGGAAGAATCGCCGTTTCTAACAATCCAACATGGTTTAAGGGACCAAGATGTTGCCATTGCCCGAGAACACGGAGACAACTGCACGGATGGGCCAGGACCCTTGCCGCCGCCAGACAGGAGACGACGGGCCGCCGGGCGCCAGACGGAGAGGACGAGCCTGCCGCCGCCGCCAGGCGCTCGCCGCCGTGGCCAGGCGCTGGTCGGCTCCGCCGCCGCTATGGCGGGTCGGTCTGCCCGGCGCCGGTTATTTCTACCGCCTCGCCTTTGTCCCGCTGCCTGCCGATGCCGCTGTTGCTTGCCTTCGTTGATCCCCTCGATCACGGTCCGTTCGTGCCTTCCCGTAGGTTAGTCGGGTGATGATCCGTTTCTCGGTTTTGATTGTTACTTAGTTTTTCCGAGTGACGACCCATTTCTCGGTTTCGATCGTCACTTAGTTTTCTTCCGAGGACTTTCGGGTGACGATTTCGCCGTTGACCGATTTTGACCCCAACAGTTAGCCCCCCAGCTAGCTAGGAACCGTAGTGCCTTTCGATCCTAGTTTGCGTATAGCCGTATGGGAAAGTGTAGAGACGCATCGCTTGTCGAAGTCGGGTAAATAGTGATTTTACCTCCTTTATAAGGATGGAGTAAGAAGTCTCATTCATTCTTACTTCATCATAAAAAATTCATCCCTCTCAAGAATCCTTTCTCTTTTTTTTTCAAGAACAATGTCTTCAAGATCCTCCAAGAGAAATTCTTCTTCCCATTCATCCTCGGATGACTCTCCTGACCACGTGACGGTGAATCCGAAGCAAGAAGAGTTAGTCGATGAGGAGGCGAAGAACACGTATTACCGAGCTCTTGTGGGCTCGGCTCCACCTCTGCCAGATGTTCCTGTTCCGAAGAGACCTTCGAGGCTGCTGGGTGCTTCCTTTATGCCGAGCTCGGTTTCACGTAAATATCTCAGGACTCTTCGGGATTTTTACCAGATTCCTGATAGAGTTAAATTCCGAATTCCCATCGGCAATGAGAGTGCGAGGAATCCTCCGGAAGGTTCATGCTACGAGGCCTTCCTTACGTACTGCCGCATGTGGTTCCCGATCCCCGGTACCATTGTTCATGCGCTTCGTCGCTTCGAACTTTCAATCAGCCAGCTCAGTGTTTCTGCTTTAGAGAGTTGGCTTGGCGTGTTGATCGCAAGTTATGAGCTCGGGATAGATCTTAGTCCTGCTGATTTCGAAGGTCTTTGGAGCACTCGGCCAACGAGGAGCGATGGTTACTACACCATGGTGCCAAAGAAGGATATGACCATAATTTAGGGGACTACTTCGAACCCTAAGTTGTGGCAGGAGCGTTTCTTCTATGTCCGAATAGATGGTGAGTCCGTCGAGGAGAGCTGCCTCCATCTATTTCCGCACGCATGGAACTTCAACCGAGGTAATACGATAAAAACTTGTTGTTTATTTCACCATTCCGGAAGTGCGAGTTTTTAATGAAAAAGTTTCTCTTGTAGTGAACGGGATTGTTGCGCATACGCATGGTGATCTTTTGGTCAAGAGGGATCTCCTTCGGCAAAAGCCGTTTTTCTGGAAGTCCTTCACTGTTGGACGGATTCGGGACGCGGTAAAGCTTTACCGGTCCCGAGACCCTGTCCCGACATGCGATGCCGAACCGGTTATCGAAGCTCCTACTCGGAGACGTAGACAGAGATCTCGTAAAGGGAAATAAATTGACTGTGGGGAAGGTTCGGAAGACCCTTCACCGTTGGGGGAAAACACTAGTTTCGTTCCAACGGAAAAAGGCGGAGCCAGCGATTTTCCACTCCCCAACAATTTTTTTGACGGCCTTCCTCCAGCGTTTGTTACTGACAAGTCGCTGGAGGATGAGGAGAAGCAACGGGTTTTTACCGAGGGTTCCCAGCGGATCAACGAGGTTTTGCCCCTTGAACTTCTTAACCGTATTTTTGAATTTTTATATATGTATATTTATTGATCTTGAATTTATGCAGGGACTAAGAGTGTTTGGCGATGCGCTTGACTCAAGTTTCCGCAAGTCTAGGATTGCTAATTTCAAGACCAAAGAAGCTGAGCGAGAGCTCTTCCGATTCCGACAAGAGGTAGAGGCGCAGAATGCAAAGCAAGCTGAGCTTCATGCTCGAGCCCTTGTTCGGGCGGAAAAGAGAGGAAGGAGGATGGTTGCAGCCGAGGTGGCTAGACGGACGGAATCGTTTGCTGCTGAGTTTCAATGTTTCAAAGATGCTCAGGAGTTTGTTGGTGATTTCCGCGAGTGCCAGGGCTCGGTCGCAAATCTTTACAAGTCTTAGAAACCGGATTTCTCCTTTGATTCCGAGATTGCTGAGATAAAGGATTTCATGGCCGAGTGTGCTCATGCTGAATCCTTGGTTCCTCGAGTCGAAGAAAGAGTCCGGAGACTATGGGAGCCTATCGAGGTTTCCGAGGATACGGTGGAGGCCGGAGCTGATGAGAACGCCGAGGGTAGCGAGAACGCCCAAGGTGTGAACGAGGAAGTGGAGCAGCCTGCGGGTTCATTTGGGATTTCTGTGTCTGGATTTCTCGATGTTGACTTTTCTTTGTGAGTTGTATGTTTGGCTGTGTGTGGCCGTTTTAGGAGTTTATCTGCGACCGCTGGAAGTTGCATTCTTATGTTTTTGGGACTTGCCGTTGGTGGCTTAGAATCCCGCCGTTTTTGCGGCCTTATGAATATATAAAAATTTGCGAGATTTCGTCTTTTGTCTTGATTTAGCGAGCGTTTTAGGTGTAATCGATAAGAGACATGTTTTGGGATCTCGTATACGATACTATGTCTTTGAGATGTCAAGATCCAGCAAGACTGGGTTTAGGGCAAGACCTAGGCTTACTCTCAGCTTTAAGGCTGTGCGATGACTGATCAGCTTTCGTTTTGCCTGTTAGTGATTTCTTCCTGATTCTTTTCGTTTAAAGTCCGCGACTAGTCGCCGCTTATATGACTTGTGTTAAAAGAATTGAGCTATCTTCGAGATTATCCGAGACGCTTAAACCAAAATTTTGGTTTCTTGTATAGCGCCAATGATATCCTTGTCGGATGTAAGAGGACCTTATAGGTCTGACTACGAAGTTTGTATTGAGTGAAACGCTTTGTAAGCCCGTCGGGCCAATCGACGGAGTAAGTTATTTTAAGTCGCAGGTGGACTGTTTTAGCGGATTATACGAAGTTTTGTTATCTTTTTCAGAAGTTGCGACGCCTCGCTTCTTTCAAGATATGATTTTCGCTTTTTCCGGCGTTTACTACTTATATTAAATGAGCATAAAAATAGATAGAAAGAATTTTACTGAAAAATTTCGAAAATTTCGAAAGTACATGTCCATGCACTAATTTTGTGGGAGTATAGGAGTATACGCATCCACCCCTTTGGCAGGGGATAGCTGAACTTCCAGGATACCATAAGCGTTTCACGCATTCCTCTTCGAGGATTAAGCCATCTCAGAAGTTCTGATTGTTGCTGCGGACGCTTTTATTCCTTTGGGCATTTCCACTGTAATAGCTAGATTGGTAGCATGTTCAAGGGTTGAATTATCCGCTTTATGGTGATGGGCTCGAGACGCTTCGCTGTCTGCAGCCGCTGCTCGTTTGATGCCTTTGATCATCCTTTTCCGAAGTTCTCGAATGTCTCGTGATTCCTTTACTCGCTTCGGTTAGCCGCTGGGGCGCTCTGATTCTTCCGTAGTTTGTGCTCGCCAGGAAGCAGAGCCTCAACTGTTTCTGACTTCCCCAGATTACTGCAGTTCCGTTTTTAGTTGGGAACTTGATGCCGAGATGGTATGTGGATGGTACCGCTCTCATGGAATTGATCCAGGGGGTTCCCATAATCACGTCATAGACCGGGATTTTGATTTTCCCTGGGTCTGAGATTTGTGTTTCCGTGATCCCAGCGGTGAATGGCATTTTCCGTGCTTCCTCGAGAAGTCTATCGATCTCGGGGGCGGAACTGGTCACCTGGTGAATTTGCGATTTCACTGCTTTCACCTCGGCCAAGGTCTTTTTGAGAGATTCGCGGAGATCATGGATCTCGTTATTGCTATCGGCGTTTCTCCGAGTTTGTCGGCGCTGGTCGCGATGAATCCGAGCTTGATCCTCCGCGAGTTCTTCCTGCTCAATCCAGTAGAGGTCTTCCTCCTCTTATGTCATGGGCCTATCGAAGGATACCGTCTGCCGAGCGGACTGGCTTCGGGTCCTCCTGGGGTGGATGTCACCGTCTTCATCGGAAGGATCCGATTGGTCGCTGATATCCAGATCGATGCGCTCGACGTCGCTTTCCTTGTTTCCCGTAGCCGGGGGTGGAAGGTTCTGCGTGGTTGTTCGCTGTCCTTTTGGAGCCGTTTCCTCCGGAGTGGACTCTTTCGGGGCATCTTTTTCTCGTTCTCCGGGAGATCCGAAGTCGAGTCTTCTGCCGCGCCGTGCCTTGGTGGAACCGCGCGGCAGCTTGCTCCTCCCAGTTAAGGTGCCGACCTGTTTTGCGAGCGAGGTTATCAGCTTGTCCTGTTGTTCCGCCCGCTCCTGGGCGGAGGTGAACAATTCCTTCATCTGTCTGAGCGTCTCAGTGTTTGCATCAGCAGTGACTGTGGACGTATCTCCAGTGGAGTCTTCTCAATGTTGGCATCGACGGGTGTTCCGTCTAGCATTGGCTGGTCTTTGGTGGCGTCAGTAGACATGATCGAGCGTGTGCAGTTGTGAGATAGATAGATCCGTAACCCCCCCCCTCCTTCTAGCGCCAAACTGTGGGAACCGAAATTCGCACTGTTGAGTTTTTGTTTGATTTGGAGGAAAGCCAAGTAAACTTAACCTTCCCTGAAGGTACCGGATATCTGCCGGGCCACACACGACACAATCAATGCGAATTTAAGTTGTAAAATTAAAATCGTAAAAATAGAGCGAAAGAGATCTTATTTCCGAATTCGCGTTTGAGCGTGAACAACAGGTAAAGTAATCGGCTACAAGAGCTGTCGAAAAGTCCGCTAGTCTGGCCGCCTAAATCTAACCTAGTTGAGTCGCAGCTCGCTAGTGAAAACAGAAAAGAAATGCTGAATTTGCTCTAAGTGCTAAATTGCTCTGGAAATTTTGTGATCCTTTGCTCCTCGCCCAAAGCTCTCCTTATATACTCCTCTTAAGACGGTCTATCTTCCTTCGGGCTGAATCGGGCTTTTTTCCATTTTCGTCCGTCTTCGTGTTTATCGGGAAACTTGACATTTATCTTCGGAAAACTTGACATTTATCTTCAGGAAAACTTGACATTTATCTTCTGGAAACTTGACATTTATCTCTTATGTGAGGATAATGATAAACCGTCATAGTTATCCTTCCTTTTCGGAAAATCGTAAGTGGGCCGTTTTGGTCATGTCGGGCTTTTAGGCGCTTTTACGGTTTTCGAGAAAATAGTCTTCGGTTTCGCATTTCGGCGAATCCCAATTCCTCGTGATAGTCAAGATGATTGGTGTTTAGAATAACTGTAATCGTTTTATATGATGAATAGAAATCCATTCATCATTCGAACTTTTATGGTCTTCCGAGATTTCTCGTGTATTGGGATCGAGATGGACTTGGATTCGTAGACTTCCCGTCTTCGAGGGTTTGAGTAATGAGGCTTTGAACTTAGATTTTAAAATATGAACTTTGTTAAATAATCGAGAAGGCTTTGCGGAAGAATCGTCGTGTTTCTCGAACATTCCGAACATGGGTTTTAGGGACCAAGATGTTGCCGTTGCCGTTGCCCGAGATCACGAGACGACTGCACGGATGGGTGCCAGGACCCTGCCGCCGGCGCCAGACGGAGACGACGGGTTTGCCGCCGGCGCCAGACGGAGACGACGGGTTTGCCGCCGGCGCCAGACGGAGACGACGGGTTTGCCGCCGGCGCCAGACGGAGACGACGGGTTTGCCGCCGGCGCCAGACGGAGACGACGGGTTTGCCGGCGCCAGGCGCCTTTACCGCCAGGTTTTGTCCCTTTCATTGGATGCCGTTGCTTGCCTTTCTTCGCCGATCCTCGGGCTCACGGTCCGCTCGTGCCTTCCCGTAGTTCGCCGGGTGATGATCCGCTTCTCGGTTTCGATTGTTACTTAGTTTTTCCGAGTGACGACCCGTTTCTCGGTTTCAATCGTCACTTAGTTTTCTTCCGAGGACTTTCGGGTGACGATTTTGTCGTGACCGATTTTGACCCCAACAAAGATGATTATGAAAGTTTGAATATCCGAACATACAAACAAACTCACCAAACAAACGAATAAGGCAACCAACTCCCTAAGATGGTGAGTTGGACCCGGAAACAAGACCAACTCGCCACCTTAGCGAGTTGGAGCTCTTCCAACTCGCCAAGATGGCGAGTTGGACCCGTGAACGAGACCAATTCGGAAACTTGGTGATTAGGACCCGTAAACAAGACCAACTCGCCACCTTGGCTAGTTGGACCCTGAAACAAGGCCAACTCGCCATCTTGGCGAGTTTGACTAACAACTAGGTTTCATGCAGAACTGCACAGATGCGTCAGATGTTTGGATATATATGGAGACCTTCCCGTGGTGAGATTGAGCTGATATTTTGACTCTGTCTAGATCTTTGAGTTAGATTTCCAATGCCACCGGTTTGGAGGCAATCCAATGGCTAGATCAGAAGTTATGCATGTTTTACTGAAGAGTGGTCAGTCTGTCTCGCGAAAAGAAGCTATCGAGAAGACCGAGTCAATCCAACTCGCCAATTTGGCGAGTTGGAGCTCCCAAAGCACGCCCAACTTGCCAAAATGGCGAGTTGGACATCCTGAAGACTTCCAACTCGCCATCTTGGCAAGTTTGACGGCGAGTTTGACCAGTCAAACTCGCCAGATCAGGGAGTTGGATCAAATCATGTGCCTTCCGTTGGACCTCGACATGATCAGTCCCTTGTTTCGTCTCAATCATAGTTACCGTTAGAATCTTACGATAACAACCGTCAAGGTCCATTCTCCCAAATGAATGAACTTTCTTGTCGAATCAACGTCGTACCAAAGAGCGCGCTTTCAAAGAACTCGTAAAAACGTTCAAAAATGTTATAAAGGTTTATATTACTTGCAGGATAAAATGAAATCTCATGAAATCGGAAAGATAAATATTAAGTTTCAAGATAATAAACGAGGATCGAGGAGAAAAAGGAAAACTTCCGAGAAACGTCCAAACCGACCTAGAGGACATATATAAAGGGAGCTGAAGCAAAGGGCGAGGGAGGAACAACAACAGACTCTAGAACTCTGCACTTAGAAAAACTAGGCATTATTCTCGACATGCCTGTTTCTATGACTTGTGCTCATACTAGAAGAACTCACCCAGGCAGTTCGATCTCTTGTACAATTCTTTCTAACCAAACTACGTTCGGCTTGATCCTCGAAAGGGGTACGTAGGCAGCATTTCATAAGGTCCAGTTCGAATTCTTTAAAACCTTTTCGGTATCTTTTTCTTTTTTGTTATCGAGCTGCGTCTCAACTAGGTCTAGGGTTTCAGGTGGCTTGAACTGGCCCATAGTTTTCATAACCTTTTGTAATGATCGCAACGCTCTTACGCGGATTCAAATAAGAACTATTTTTTCTATAAATTCGTTTGTTATCTCTTCAGATTTTCGCATTTGTTTGATTACTTGTCGTTGGCTCTCGCAGAGAATCCGGGACCTCAGGGAAAGTTAGGGTTTCTTGACTTTCCTTAACTACAATCGGCGGTGTAAATTTTGGTTCCCACTAAGTTTTCGTGCTGACATTACGACCGCGAAGTGCCAGTTTCTCCATCATCGGATAGCGATTTTCTGCGTCGAGTAGGGTTTTGCTCACGTAAAAGATGGGTTTTGTTAGCTGTGTTACTCGAATGAGGGCGCCACTCACAGCCGTGACCGATACTGCAATGTATAGAAACATCGGTTCCTCTTCTACGGGTTTTGCGGTAGTGGGGAGTGGCCAAATAGTGCTTTAGTTGTTGGAAAGATTTTTAGCATTCCTCGGTCCACTCAAACTTCTTATTCCCCTTCAAGGTGTCGCACAAAGGCAAACACTTATCCGTTGACCGCGAGATAAAGCGGTTAAGTGCTGCGATTCTCCGGTCAGTCTTTGTACCTCTCGCTTTGTTCTCGAGATGCCATTTCGATCAGCAGTGATCTATTTCAGATTGGCCTCGATTCGCAGAAGGTTACGAGATACCCAAGAAATTCTCCTGATGCTACCGAATCTAAATTTCACGGGATTAAGTTGGATCAAATCATGTGCCTTCCGTTGGACCTCGACATGATCAGTCCCTTGTTTCGTCTCAATCATAGTTACCGTTAGAATCTTACGATAACAACCGTCAAGGTCCATTCTCCCAAATGAATGAACTTTCTTGTCGAATCAACGTCGTACCAAAGCGGCTTTCAAAGAACTTCGTAAAAGCGTTCAAAATGTTATAAAGGTTTATATTACTTGCAGGATAAAATGAAATCTCATGAAATCGAAAGATAAATATTAAGTTTCAAGATAATAGCGAGGATCGAGGAGAAAAAGGAAAACTTCCGAGAAACGTCCAAACCGACCTAGAGGACATATATAAAGGGAGCTGAAGCAAAGGACGAGGGGAGGAACAACTTAACTTAGACTCTAGAACTCTGCACTTAGAAAAACTAGGCATTATTCTCGACATGCCTGTTTCTATGACTTGTGCTCATACTAGAAGAACTCACCCAGGCAGTTCGATCTCTTGTACAATTCTTTCTAACCAAACTACGTTCGGCTTGATCCTCGAAAGGGGTACGTAGGCAGCATTTCATAAGGTCCAGTTCGAATTCTTTAAAACCTTTTCGGTATCTTTTTCTTTTTTGTTATCGAGCTGCGTCTCAACTAGGTCTAGGGTTTCAGGTGGCTTGAACTGGCCCATAGTTTTCATAACCTTTTGTAATGATCGCAACGCTCTTACGCGGATTCGAAATAAGAACTATTTTTTCTATAAATTCGTTTTGTTATCTCTTCGTATTTTCGCATTTGTTTGATTACTTGTCGTTGGCTCTCGCAGAGAATCCGGGACCTCAGGGAAAGTTAGGGTTTCTTGACTTTCCTTAACTTACGAAAATCGACGGTGTAAATTTTGGTTCCCACACTAAGTTTTCGTGCTGACATTACGACTGCGAGTGCCAGTTTCTCCATCATCAGATAGCGATTTTCTGCGTCGAGTAGGGTTTTGCTCACGTAAAAGATGGGTTTTTGTTCGCTGTGTTACTCCCGAATGAGGACGCCACTCACAGCCGTGACCGATACTGCAATGTATAGAAACATCGGTTCCTCTTCTACGGGTTTTGCGAGTAGTGGGGGAGTGGCCAAATAGTGCTTTAGTTGTTGGAAAGATTTTTCGCATTCCTCGGTCCACTCAAACTTCTTATTCCCCTTCAAGGTGTCGTACAAAGGCAAACACTTATCCGTTGACCGCGAGATAAAGCGGTTAAGTGCTGCGATTCTCCCGGTCAGTCTTTGTACCTCTCGCTTTGTTCTCAGAGATGCCATTTCGATCAGCGCAGTGATCTATTTCAGATTGGCCTCGATTCCGCAGAAGGTTACGAGATACCCAAGAAATTCTCCTGATGCTACCGCGAATCTAAATTTCACGGGATTAAGTTTCATATTGTGCGTGTTGAGTCTTTCCAAGCATTCTTGGAGGTGAACAATATGATCTTTCTCTTCGAGGGATTTTACAAGCATATCATCGATGTAAACCTCCATTGTTTTCCGAGTTGTTCGGAGAACATATGGTTGACTAGTCGGTTATAAGTCGCACCGGCGTTCTTAATACCGAATGGCATCACACTGTAGCAGTAGGAGCCGCGGTCGGTTATGTATGCGGTTTTCTCTTGATCGTCAGAATTCATCATGATCTGATTGTACCCGGAGAACGCGTCCATGAAGGTTAAGAGTTTGTTGCCATCCGTTGCTTCGACTAAGCGGTCGATGTGTGGCAGGGGGAAACTATCCTTTGGACACGCCCTGTTGAGGTCGGTAAAATCGACGCATACTCGCCACTTCCCATTCTTCTTTTTGATGACGAATGGGTTAGCGAGCCAATCAGGATACCTCACTTCCGTTATGGATCCGACTTTGAGGAGTTTTTCGACCTCGTTATTGACAGCCTCAGCGCGCTCTGGTCCCAACTTTCATCTTTTCTGTTTGACGGGTTTGAAAGTTGGGTCGACGTTGAGCTCGTGACATGTGATCTTGATGTTGATCACTGGCATGCCTTCAGCGGCCCATGCGAACGTGTGCGTGTTCTTTTTCAGACAAGCTATGAGCTCAGATTTCGGAGATTCGTTCAGGTTCGCGCCTAACGCAGCGGTCTGGGAATGCCTCGTCCAGGCAGATTGGCACAACAGATTCGCAGGTTGATTCGCGTTTTGATTATAAAGCATCAGCTGCTCGCGATTGCCAAAAGATTTCAGAGTCTTGTTCCAGGGAGTCGTTAACGGCAGACGGCTTCTTTTTCTTTGTAGGTGGAGCCTCTGCTGATAAGTTTTTTGGTTTCAATTCTGCAGCGAAGTAGACTTGCGAGATTCTTCGATCTCCCCAGATGGTCTCAATCCCGCGAAGGGTTGGGAATTTGAGACACATGTGGTATGTCGACGGGACTGCTTGCATTGAAATCTGCCATGGAGTCTGTTAGGAGATTTTTGTGTAGGTTCTTTGTGAGCACCACGGAACGGTGGATGAGGCTAGAGAATGATAGAGTTCGAGGGTTAGTTCAAGAGATTTGTTTGAGGATAGTAAATTGTTTGAGAGAATCAAAGGGATACAGACTTGAAGAGATGTTTTATTAGAGAATTGGGCAGGAACTACAACAGATTGAGTAAGAACCCTAGTTTTAGCCGCCTAACCCTAGTCTCTAAGTCTTGAGGAGTCGATCTCTTGCTTTAGGGTTTAGGTTCCCCTTATATAGTCTTCGTGGGCTTCTGGAAGTCGGTTTGGAGCTCATGGAAATCTTCCATATTCGGAAATATGGAAGGTTCTCCCAATCGGAAATTTTCCATTTTCCCCGGGGGATGGGACCGATGCAGGGGTCGGACCCAGGTGCCATCTCTTAGCAGGAACCTGGGGGCAGGTGTCCTGCCCGGGGTTTGGAGAAATCTATTATCTGAGTATTTTTCCCCAACAGAGTCTCTACGACCGCATTATACAACGTGGGCCGATCGATGACCAAGAATTCCGCGGTTTTCGTCATGCTGCCGGCTCTAACCGAGAGTTTATTGTGCCAAGAGTCATGGTAGCTTCCCCCGAGAGTCCGACTATCGGGCTTGGATCTTCCACGATTTTGTATGGATTGATTTCCATTCTTTCGAGGGTGTTTTTATAGATGATATTGGCTGAACTTCCGGCGTCGAGCAATATCCTTGCAACATCGATATTCTGGATTATCAGCTCAACGACAAGGAGATCGTTGAGAGTTTTGACCGGGTCGGTCGTTGCCCTTTCCTTGAAGGAGATGACATCGCTACCTGTTTGGTTAGGCATATCGCATCCCAGTCGTTCAGTGGTTTTTTGAGTTAGAGAATCTGAATCCCCCTCCTTCTAGCGCCAAACTGTGGGAACCGAAATTCACACTGTCAATTTTCCGTAAAATAAAGAAAGTCAAGTCAAGTCAACTCAACTTTCCCAGAGATCCCGGTTTATCTGCGAAAAATACACAAAGAACGAAAGAGACAAAGATAACAGAAATATCGAAAGGAAATTGCACAGAGGCGTATTAATAAATTAAAAGAGCAGAGTTACAGGGTTTCCGAAAGACCATACAAATAGAGTTTCGCTAGCCGAGTTAATCTCAGATCCGAGGGATTGACTTACCAAGGCTTCGACGGAAGTCGTAAGATCCGGTCCAACCTGCCAGAACGGCGAGTTGGACGTCGAACAAGGTCCAACCCACCTGGATGGCGAGTTGGACTTCGAGAACGATCCGACCCGCCTTCTAGGCGAGCTGGACTGGTCCAACCCATCTCCCAGGCGAGTTGGACTTCGAACATGATCCAACCCGCCTTCTAGGCGAGTTGGACTGGTCCAATCCACCTCCCAGGCGAGTTGGACTTTGAACACGATCCAACCCGCCTAGAAAACTCGTCTAACCCGCCTCCCAGGAGAGTTGGACTTCGAACACGATCCAACCCGCCTTCTAGGCGAGTTGGACTGAAACACGATCCAACCCGCCTTCTAGGCGAGTTGGACTTCGAACACGATCCAACCCGCCTCCCAGGCGAGTTGGACTGGTCCAACCTGCCTAGATGGTGAATTGGACTTCAAGGAAGGTTCAACCCACCTTCTTGGCGAGTTTGATGGTGCGCTTGACCTTGTCTTCCTGATTCCTTTGGCCGGGCATTTCTGTCGAGAATGTTTCGAGAAGGCTTTTCCGGACAGAGATGTAATTTTTGGTTGTTGGTTTCGAGGCGACTGTTTTTGACCCCAACAAGGATATTCTTGTTCCCCCAGAAATACTGAAGGTCGAGCTTTATCCACCAATGACCAAAAGAACGAAGGGAAGGTCAGGTGTTAAAAGAAAACTTTCAGCTGGAGAGTTTCCGGTAAAACACTTTGTGTACACCTTTCAGTAATATTTTAGCGACGCATTGTACACCTTCCAATTATATATACTTAACGTTTTCAGGAGGGGCCGAATAAAAAGAAGAAGCCAAACAAGTGTTCCATGTGTTTTAATGAAGGTCACAAGAAGACAATATGCAAAGAACCCGTGACCTGAAGTGAATAGCGAGGAACCTGTTATTCTTGGAAAAACAAAGTACCCGTTACTTTGGATATGTGTGTATTTTGGAACTATGACAAACTCTTCCTTTTGGATATGATTGTGTTTTTGAACTAAGATTTCGGACTGTTTTTGGAATGTTTAAAGTTTTATAAAGTATTAGTTCTTTATTATTTGTAAAACCTGTTTTATTTTCCTCGTTAATTATATTGAATCATCCTGTGTACTAAGATATATGATAAACTCGATATGGAATATGGTTTCGAGTAGAGGGTTTATGGTTTATGCTTTAGGGTTTAGGGTTTACGGTTTATGGTTTAGGGTATAGGGTTTGGGATTTAGAGTTTAGAGTTTAGGGTGTTAGGCATCTTCTAGAAGAAACTCTTGGCGTTCAATGCAATTTTTGCAAACAGTTGCAACTGTTGGCGTAATTTAAAAGACACTCTTACCTAATAGGCATCCCTTCATTTGTGTTGGTTACTTACGGATCCCTCCTTATTAATACTACTAGTTTGTTGGAAGATTTCTCCCGGTTGTCGTTCTTAACTAATTTCTCCTCATCATGCGAGAATTCCCGATACTCAGTTTCCCGATAGAGGTTCAAGCTTTAGTTGTGGAATGCGTCGCACACAACTCTTTTCGAGATCTTTATAGACACCACGCTACTTGCAAGTCGATGCGTGCCTTGGCAGACGATGGTGGGGTGTATGCTTCATTCGATTTTTTTAAATATCCTTGGTTCGTGGGGGCTAGAAATTTGTTGTTGAGAAGATGCTACGCCGAGAAAAACCCAAGTACTCTTTACATCAAGGGTGTAGTGTATTTTTACACCCGCGATCATCACGAAGAGGGACTTGCCATGTTAAAGACAGCAGCGGATGCAGGGTACGACCTAGCGTTGTACACATATGCAATGACAGCCAAAATCTTCTTTGAGGATGGGGAGTACCTCTCTCGCTTTACAAGAGAATCCATTGCTAAGACAGGAATGGTTGTTAGATCCTCACACGGGGAATAGAATTGGGATCATAAAGCTGCGTTCCTTAAAAAGAGGGACGAATTCATATCACTAGTCGTCCCATTGTTTTACAGTTGCCCTTGTCTCGTATTCTTGATCACGATTGGGAACTGGTGTTCATTGAGCAAAGCAAGGCTGAAGACATGTGTAACCGCTACTTCTGGATTAAAGAGGTTGGTATTTTTCTATGAGACTTTAAGCTGAGCACCGGTTTTCCGGCCTTTGATCATTGGCAGGATTGGGAAGGGGTGTACTTTGATGCTTGGCAGTAACATTTCGTCGTTTGTTTCCCTGCCGAAAAACATATTTTGTATTCCCATTTTATGATTGTTCAATATTTCCTTCAAGACCACGACTGTTTGTTAGTACGTGGTAAACTTATTATAATGTTATTTTGGTGTACAATTACTATATAATATTTTTATCGTGTAGACTTGTATGGTGTACTCATAACCTTATAAGGTGTACATGGTCTGTACACTGAATAGATATAAGTTCGTCCTTGGTGTACAATAACTATATAATGTTATTATCGTGTAGACTTGTATGGTGTACTCATAACCCTATTAGGTGTACATATTCTGTACACTGAATACATATCTGTACGTTGTTAGGTGTAAACATAACATCATATGATTGGAGTGAATTTTATTAAAGGAGGTACATAACACAGGATAAAGAACTCCAAGATAAAACATAACACAAGTTCGTAAATTAAGAAATTTAATTAATTTCTTAAACTCTTTTATCTCCTCACGAATTTGCGCAAGCTCATATTGCAGCTTACATCGGAACGAGACCTCCTTTGCATATTCCTTTTTTAATTTATTTTATTCTTCCTCGATTGCGTCAAGGTAGGCATGTCGGATGTGCAACCCATCCTTCTAGAACTAAATTTATTTCAGTTGTTAGTTTACTGAACCAGTATCGTCAAAGAAATTAGGTTAACCACAAATCTAACCTTAAAATCTTTGCATAAGTAGTAGTTTCTTCCTGTCTTGTCTGTTTCCACCGTGATAGGTCCTCCACAGGTACACTTTTTGGGTATGCAGTAGTGGACATATGTAACTGCTTCGAGCCAGTCATAATCCATTTTGTATTGTTTCATATCCGCATAGTAAGGATCTGTCATTTTGCAATGGTTAATTGCTGGGAAAGATTTTTTATGTGATTTTGAAGAAAGAATAAGAATTGCTGCTAATAGAGTACGATTGAGCCACTCCATCTTAAATAGAGAAAAATCTTAGCGGCTAGATTCATTTTGAAACCACTTCCAATGGGTATATTAAATTTTAAATTAATCGTAACGGCTCTATTGCCTTTTGGACCTTTCCAATGGCTATATAAACTTTGTAACTATATTAGTATTTACTATGTTCTACATATCATATTTTTCCTCATTAACTATATTAGTGTTTACTATGTTCTTCATATCACCGGTGTACGCCGGGTGATAGCCGTTGTTAAGGTGTACAGATAATTCTTCCCAGTTTTAGTTACTAATCCACAAGTAGAGTTATACACTAGTTTTATAAAGTGTACACAACTTTTTTACGTGTTCGTCTTGTACACCCGAACGCAATAGTTTTAAATAGTATAGGCGAGCACTTTACAAGTCAACTATGTTGGTTTGATGTAATACTATATATATGTATATAACATATAATAATTCAACTGTAATACACTAAAGAAAGTCCCATTAAAGATCGACAAAATAAAGTACAACATGCCGAATACAAAACAGAGAGGTGCAGAGAGTGTCTAAGAAAAGATAATTCAGAGTTTTTCAAATATTTCTGCCGAATACTTAAGAAAACATAATTCAGATGCCGGAATATCAAAGAAAATAATAGTTATCCGCATTCGGAATTGATACGACCTCTTCTCCCCTTCAAATTGAAATGTTCGCCTCAACTCCGTTAATCCGCAGTGGCTGTCCAATAAGGGGTTCATCACCTGGAAGAGCCAAAATCTCCTTCTGAAGAATGAGAGTTTGATAGATAAATTTTACGAGAAAACTTTTCTTGTCAGCATCAGAGTCACGAGACATATCCACGAGTTGGTCATTTACCAACCGATGAAAGTCTATCGGCTTGTTTCTTACAAGCGCGAAGAGAAAACGGAGACGCTTTTTGATCATTGCATCTATATGAAAACCAGGGAGCCAGTTTAGCTCACACAGTTTGTAGAGGCAGAGATACTGGGGGAGGAGATAAGTTAACGAGAATGTTTCCCAACGATGACAGCGACCACCGGTCAAAAACACAATTGCCTGAGTCAGATCGTCATCCTCCCATGCGTGAAACTGTTCCACAAATGGAGTCATAAAGAGTTGATTTATCACGACGGGGTCGAAATCAAAAACGGAATCCCCTGATATTAACGCCGTCGTCGGAACTATAAAGGTTAGAGATCCATTCCCTAACTACTCTTGGACAGAAAGGCCGAACATGCAATACAGTGTACATCCACCCAACATTATCTACTATTCTACGAGCTTCTGCAAAAGCCGGATCATCTAACACTAAGATCCCCTCGACTAAAAACCCTCAGATGCATAGTTCTTGATACTTACAAAAACTTTCTTCATTTACATGACGAATAGACCATGGGTTTGCTACCATTGTGGTGGCGATAAAGAACCCCCGACTTGCTTTCAGGCGAGATTCAAATGTCATAAACCAATTTTCTTCCTCTTCGGCAAGCTCAAGTGACGAACTTGGTCCACGATTAAGACTTGTGCTGTGGTATTCACGGTTCCGGCGAAGGTTGGATGCAGATGATGAAGATTTCATAGTTAGGGTTTTTTTAATGGATGGAAAAGATAACGAAGAAGATGAGAAAAATTACAGTTTTCTGTAGCAATTACGGTTTTCTAGAGGGCATAATGGACGAGACCAACTGAAACGTCGCGTCAGTCATTCAGATAGTACCATTTAATGGAAAAGAGTTTGGTGAACGACCACATAACGCCATAATTGCTACACTTTGGGCCAGAGAAATCATGAGACGAAATAAATTTGGCCCATAATTGTAACCACTATCGGTACTACATATAAATTGCAGCGGTGTTCAAGGATTCAAGCGAAGTTACTTTAATATTTTATTGTAAATACTGCATTTTATGTTTTAGAAGGTAGTTTGGTTGGTAGTATAGGTAAGAGTAATAACTTACATTGATAGTAGACATAAGCGTCAATACTTACATTGATTTACACCTTTATTTATGGCTGTCAAAATCTTACCTTCTATATTTTACCTGTCCAATACATTTGTAGTTCATTCATCTTCATTTTAAGGAGTTCCAAAAAATGTTAAACCACAGAAGAAATAATTTACAAGGCTTCCCCAATATGCCTGACGAAATCTATTGCAAAATACTTGCAATACTTGGGAAGGAATCATTCATGTACCTGGGTCCATTCATGCTTGCGAGTAAACACTCGTACGGACTTGTACATGAGCATTTGGTGTTGAAGAGTTGCAACATCCTTCCTATGGTCACAGATAACCATACCTCTGAAATCGGCATATTTGGAAAGTTCGCGCGTTCTTCATAAAATGCGTAAGTTCTGGCAATACCAACGCCGTCTACCACGAAGGTCTACACCACTATCATCTTCAACTACCTAATGTACACATGTACGAGTTCATCGCTTGTACGGGTTGCGTACTTCACATGCAACACATGTTTTCAAAAATTTCAGGTGTACGGGTTTATAAGAAGTCGTACACGAAGTTACAGTTGTAAAGATGTACACCAGGTTGATAATAAGTCATATCTTATTATTCAGATGCTGAAATATCAAAGAAAATATACTTAAGAAAACCAAAATACCATAATTCAGATGCCGAAATACCATAAGTCGTACAGCAAGTTACATTGGCAAATAAGTATTGCTGCACATGACTATCGATAATAAGATAGGAACATATATCACCTAAACAGCAAACATATTACAATCAGATAGGAACATCTTAAATATTTAACATCAACTGAGGCAGAGGAGTCACCAACGTAGCCAAAATGGAGCCGCTGGAGTAAGCGACGGAACCATGGACTGGGGTCAGCGACGGACGCGCTGGACTCAGCGAAGGATCCAGCGTCGGAGGGGCTGGGTTCAGCAACGGAGCCTGCTGCGTCGATGGTTATGGAACTTGATGCGGCGGAGACTGAACCTGCTTCGGCAGCACTGGAAGCATCGTGGGAGGTCTCGTCAAAATCGTGATCGCTTTCCTTCTCTGGGGCGGAAAAAAATGGTTGACATCCTCGTATTCTCATCACAACCGTGATCGCTAATCTCATCTTCGTCCACTTCAACCCGCGTGTCTCCTTCACATGCCCAGTCGTCGTCACTCTCTTCGTCAACACTCGTCGTCGCCTTTGTCTTCAGGTTGGTCCCAAGGGTACTCATCTTCGGGTTCCAGGAATCTCTCAGGCCTCGTCTTCCTCTTCCGTTTTTCGGGGGCTGTTTTACGGAGATTTCTCCATCAACAGAATTGCTTCCACTTCGGCGGCCTCTTGAAAGAGTGATCCAAGCGTCGCAAACTCTGTTAATTCCAAACCGTCACGGCTTTGTATAAGCCGTTACGAGCGATTTGTATCAAATATTGTCCGTTGTTTTTCTTCATGATCTCATGACAAAGGAAGAACTCCTTGTAATCAGAAACGCTCATGGAACCTTGCTTAATCCGTGAAACCATGCTATCAAGCCGTAAAACTGAATTTTTGATAGGTTTGAAATGTGTGAGGAGATGGAAATGAAAGGACTAAAGGTTGAGATCCTCTTCGAAATAAATTTTGGGGTCAAAATCGGTCACCGCAAAATCAATTGTCAGAAACTTCTCGGAAAATATTCTCCTTTGAAAAAGAAAGATAAAAAAACCCAAGAAACCTAAATCGAGTTTCGAATCAATTTCGAAGAGGAATCAGGAAATAAATAATCTCGAGAGAGACTACTCTAAGCCTCGGACAACGAAACGATTACAAAGGTTTGATTGTCCGAACATACCAATAGACTCAACAAACGAGCGAATCAGGCCAAGCAAGACAACCAACACGCCATTTTAGCGAGTTGGACGAGCCCCAACTCGCCAAAATGGCAAATTGGTTCAAAATAATTTTTTTTTTTAAAAAAAAAAGGAAAAGAGAGGTTGGCGAGTTGGAAGTGATCCAACTCGCCAAAATGGCGAGTTAGACCAAGCATGATGGCCAACTCGCCATTTTGGCGAGTTGGATTGCTCAATCAACCTTCACCCATCCTCATAGCTTTGTCCTTTGGAATCGGGCCGAGCTCCTTCTTGTTCCATCTCAATCGAAGCCACTATCGGAACCTTACGATAAATATCACAAGAACTTGTTTCCGTTTATGGAACTCGAATTGATTGTGTAAAACAGAAACGGTCGACTAAACGCCTTGAACTGCCTCCACTATACGATAAATCCGAGTTTTCGTAAATCGACCTCGTTTCTTAAAACACGCTATTTCAATAAAATCAGAAAAACGCTTAAGTCGGAAAACGACCCGAACAGGTCCAGAACACGGCTAAAAGCCCACTCTCGATTTTGTGCAAAGTCAAGCCCAATCATTATGACAGTATATCTTTTATTATGCAGGAGAAGATAAATGCCAAGTTCGGAGGATAAATGTGAAGTTTCCGAAGATAAACAAGAAGATCGGAGAGAAATGGAATATTTTCGTTGAGCGATAAATGTTGGGGTCGAAAACGGTTATCTCGAAATCAACGGCTAAGATCATTTTCTATCTGCGAACTTTCCGCAAAAAGGATCAAAAAAGGTTGGATCGGAAGAGAACAGGCATGACCAAGGTCCCCGGCGCCGGGCGCCGGGCGCCAGCTCGTCCAGGCGCCGGGCGCCAGCACGCCCGTTCTGGCCCCGGGCGCTGCGCGCCAGCTCGTCCAGGCGCCGGGCGCCAGCTAGCCCGTGCTGGCCCCGGGTGCCAGTACATCCAGTGTGCTCCCAGCCCGTCCGATTTAGATCGCGAACTCGTGGCTTCCGTGAAGTCATAGCACTTTAGCTACGGACCTAACGCTCGATTTAACTCGATTGGAGTTATCCTCGAAGTGTTACAGCTGAGCTAGGAAGGTTAGTTCTTCTGAAAAGTGTATCGTGTAAAACAAGGACAATCAACTCGAACATCGATTCTTTAGGCTATACGATTTATTTTGATCATTGCATCTATATGAAAACCAGGGAGCCAGTTTAGCTCACACAGTTTGTAGAGGCAGAGATACTGGGGTAGGAGATAAGTTAACGAGAATGTTTCCCAACAAGGACAGCGACCACCGGTCAAAAACACAATTGCCTGAGTCAGATCGTCATCCTCCCATGCGTGAAACTGTTCCACAAATGGAGTCATAAAGAGTTGATTTATCACGACGGGGTCGAAATCAAAAACGGAATCCCCTGATATTAACGCCGTCGTCGGAACTATAAAGGTTAGAGATCCATTCCCTAACTACTCTTGGACAGAAAGGCCGAACATGCAATACAGTGTACATCCACCCAACATTATCTACTATTCTACGAGCTTCTGCAAAAGCCGGATCATCTAACACTAAGATCCCCTCGACTAAAAACCCTCAGATGCATAGTTCTTGATACTTACAAAAACTTTCTTCATTTACATGACGAATAGACCATGGGTTTGCTACCATTGTGGTGGCGATAAAGAACCCCCGACTTGCTTTCAGGCGAGATTCAAATGTCATAAACCAATTTTCTTCCTCTTCGGCAAGCTCAAGTGACGAACTTGGTCCACGATTAAGACTTGTGCTGTGGTATTCACGGTTCCGGCGAAGGTTGGATGCAGATGATGAAGATTTCATAGTTAGGGTTTTTTTAATGGATGGAAAAGATAACGAAGAAGATGAGAAAAAATTACAGTTTTCTGTAGCAATTACGGTTTTCTAGAGGGCATAATGGACGTAGACCAACTGAAACGTCGCGTCAGTCATTCGTATAGTACCATTTAATGGAAAAGAGTTTGGTGAACGACCACATAACGCCATAATTGCTACACTTTGGGCCAGAGAAATCATGAGACGAAATAAATTTGGCCCATAATTGTAACCACTATCGGTACTACATATAAATTGCAGCGGTGTTCAAGGATTCAAGCGAAGTTACTTTAATATTTTATTGTAAATACTGCATTTTATGTTTTAGAAGGTAGTTTGGTTGGTAGTATAGGTAAGAGTAATAACTTACATTGATAGTAGACATAAGCGTCAATACTTACATTGATTTACACCTTCATTTATGGCTGTCAAAATCTTACCTTCTATATTTTACCTGTCCAATACATTTGTAGTTCATTCATCTTCAATTTAAGGAGTTCCAAAAAATGTTAAACCACAGAAGAAATAATTTACAAGGCTTCCCCAATATGCCTGACGAAATCTATTGCAAAATACTTGCAATACTTGGGAAGGAATCATTCATGTACCTGGATCCATTCATGCTTGCGAGTAAACACTCGTACGGACTTGTACATGAGCATTTGGTGTTGAAGAGTTGCAACATCCTTCCTATGGTCACAGATAACCATACCTCTGAAATCGGCATATTTGGAAAGTTCGCGCGTTCTTCATAAAATGCGTAAGTTCTGGCAATACCA
Source organism: Brassica carinata (assembly GCA_016771965.1). Taxonomy (NCBI): domain Eukaryota; kingdom Viridiplantae; phylum Streptophyta; class Magnoliopsida; order Brassicales; family Brassicaceae; genus Brassica; species Brassica carinata. Next base: position 12,865,857 of record CM028691.1, on the reverse strand, counting down.
ACGCCGTCTACCACGAAGGTCTACACCACTATCATCTTCAACTACCTAATGTACACATGTACGAGTTCATCGCTTGTACGGGTTGCGTACTTCACATGCAACACATGTTGTCAAAAATTTCAGGTGTACGGGTTTATAAGAAGTCGTACACGAAGTTACAGTTGTAAAGATGTACACCAGGTTGATAATAAGTCATATCTTATTATTCAGATGCTGAAATATCAAAGAAAATATACTTAAGAAAACCAAAATACCATAATTCAGATGCCGAAATACCATAAGTCGTACAGCAAGTTACATTGGCAAATAAGTATTGCTGCACATGACTATCGATAATAAGATAGGAACATATATCACCTAAACAGCAAACATATTACAATCAGATAGGAACATCTTAATTATTTAACATCAACTGAGGCAGAGGAGTCACCAACGTAGCCAAAATGGAGCCGCTGGAGTAAGCGACGGAACCAGGGACTGGGGTCAGCGACGGACGCTGGACTCAGCGGCGATCCAGCGCCGGAGGGGCTGGGTTCAGCAACGGAGCCTGCTGCGCCGATGGTTATGGAACTTGATGCGCGGAGACTGAACCTCCTTCGCAGCACTGGAAGCATCGTGGGAGGTCTCGTCAAAATCGCGGATCGCTTCTTCTTCAAGGAAAAAATGGTTGACATCCTCGTATTCTCATCACAACCGTGATCGCTAATCTCATCTTCGTCCACTTCAACCCGCGTGTCTCCTTCACATGCCCAGTCGTCGTCACTCTCTTCGTCAACACTCGTCGTCGTCTTTGTCTTCAGGTTGGTCCCAAGGGTACTCATCTTCGGGTTCCAGGAATCTCTCAGGCCTCGTCTTCCTCTTCCGTTTGCGGGGGCTGTTTTACGGAGATTTCTCCATCAACAGAATTGCTTCCACTTCGGCGGCCTCTTGAAAGAGTGATCCAAGCGTCGCAAACTCTGTTAATTCCAAACCGTCACGGCTTTGTATAAGCCGTTACGAGCGATTTGTATCAAATATTGTCCGTTGTTTTTCTTCATGATCTCATGACAAAGGAAGAACTCCTCGTAATCAGAAACGCTCATGGAACCTTGCTTAATCCGTGAAACCTTGCTATCAAGCCGTAAAACTGAATTTTTGATAGGTTTGAAATGTGTGAGGAGATGGAAATGAAAGGACTAAAGGTTGAGATCCTCTTCGAAATAAATTTTGGGGTCAAAATCGGTCACCGCAAAATCAATTGTCAGAAACTTCTCGGAAAATATTCTCCTTTGAAAAAGAAAGATAAAAAAAACCCGAGAAACCTAAATCGAGTTTCGAATCAATTTCGAAGAGGAATCAGGAAATAAATAATCTCGAGAGAGACTACTCTAAGCCTCGGACAACGAAACGATTACAAAGGTTTGATTGTCCGAACATACCAATAGACTCAACAAACGAGCGAATCAGGCCAAGCAAGACAACCAACACGCCATTTTAGCGAGTTGGACGAGCCCCAACTCGCCAAAATGGCGAATTGGTTCAAAATATTATTTTTTTTTAAAAAAAAAAGGAAAAGAGAGGCCAACTCGCCATTTTGGCGAGTTGGAAGTGATCCAACTCGCCAAAATGGCGAGTTAGACCAAGCATGATGGCCAACTCGCCATTTTGGCGAGTTGGATTGCTCAATCAACCTTCACCCATCCTCATAGCTTTGTCCTTTGGAATCGGGCCGAGCTCCTTCTTGTTCCATCTCAATCGAAGCCACTATCGGAACCTTACGATAAATATCACAAGAACTTGTTTCCGTTTATGGAACTCGAATTGATTGTGTAAAACAGAAACGGTCGACTAAACGCCTTGAACTGCCTCCACCATACGATAAATCCGAGTTTTCGTAAATCGACCTCGTTTCTTAAAACACGCTATTTCAATAAAATCAGAAAAAACGCTTAAGTCGGAAAACGACCCGAACAGGTCCAGAACACGGCTAAAAGCCCACTCTCGATTTTGTGCAAAGTCAAGCCCAATCATTATGACAGTATATCTTTTATTATGCAGGAGAAGATAAATGCCAAGTTCGGAGGATAAATGTGAAGTTTCCGAAGATAAACAAGAAGATCGGAGAGAAATGGAATATTTTCGTTGAGCGATAAATGTTGGGGTCGAAAACGGTTATCTCGAAATCAACGGCTAAGATCATTTTCTATCTGCGAACTTTCCGCAAAAAGGATCAAAAAGGTTGGATCGAAGAGAACAGGCATGACCAAGGTCCTCGGCGCCGGCGCCAGCTCGTCCAGCGCCGGCGCCAGCTCGTCCAGCGCCGGCGCCAGCTCGTCCAGCGCCGGCGCCAGCTCGTCCAGCGCCGGCGCCAGCTAGCCCGTGCTGGCCCCGGGCGCCAGTACATCCAGTGTGCTCCCAGCCCGTCCGATTTAGATCGCAACTCGTGGCTTCCGTGAAGTCATAGCACTTTAGCTACGGACCTAACGTTCCTCGATTTAACTCGATTGGAGTTATCCTCGAAGTGTTACAGCTGAGCTAGGAAGGTTAGTTCTTCTGCAAAGTGTATCGTGTAAAACAAGGACAATCAACTCGAACATTGATTCTTTAGGCTATACGATTTATTTTGCGGAAAAGATAATCTTCCGAGAAAATCGTATGAACGTCCGAGGGCTTGAAACTTGTCCACGGGCTCACTTACGATTTTGGAGACCCAAGCCCAGTAAGAGCTATGACGGTTTATCCTAACTTATTACAGTAGGATAAATGTTAAGTTTCCGCAGATAAATGTCAATGTTCGAGGATAGCAACGAAGATCGACGGAAAATGGAATATTTCCAAAAGAGATAAACTCAGGCCCAAAGGCGAGAGGTTAAATGGGCCACCGACCTAAAGTGACTATATAAGGAGGGCTGGGGCAGAAGAGAAGAAGATCCGAGATTTTAGACTTATAGAACTCCTGCTAGCTTAGAGAACTTAGGACTTAGGTGGTTAGACTAGTACAACAAGGCTTAGACGTCTTGACCGCCTCTTGTTCTGTTGTTTCGATAAGTTAGCATATTTCTACTCCTCTCGGAGAAATCTTGTACTCTTACTTTTAATAAAACGCCTCTGAGCGGCCATTCATCTTTTATCTTGCAATCTATATTTTTATCAATTCGAAAAGTGATTACGCAGAGAATTCGGACCTTCAAGGAAGATCGGGTTAACTCGGTTTTCCTCCACAATCGTTTATCGGAAATTGACGGTGTGAATTTCGGTTCCCACAATAAATTCGATCAAGGGCAGAAAGGGAAAGAGCAAACCGCCTTAGGAGGAGTATATAAGGATATCAAGGTTGAAGATGCAAGAGGATTCGAACTCACAACAAAAACCTTAGCATTTAGAGCAATAGGCAATTTTCCATTTTTGTTATCGAGCTGCGACTCAATTAGGTTTTTTACAGTCTTCGGTTGTTAGAACTAGGGAACACGCCGACAGCTCTCGCAGCCAAGGCTCTTACCTTGTCATAACGCTCCTATACAGATTCGGAATAAGACTTACTTTGTTTCTCTTTTCGATACTCATATTTTTCGTTTGTTTATTTTCGTGTTCTCGATTGTTTGGCGTGTGGTTTAGCAGATATCAGGGACCTACTGGAAATTAGGGTTCCCACAATAAATATAAATCGTAATTAATAGAAACTCCAATTAATTTCTCATCAGTAACTGTAGGTGTGGGTAACTTGGCGTGGCTACTTTAAGAAAAATGATTGCTAAGTAGGAATTTAAGAACTGGATGTCAGAATTCTTATTTAATGAAAATCTCATATTTTTATAAGAAACAACAAGTGTTAATTAATATTTAATTATTAAATAATATTTCAACCGCATACATTTATATCATTGGCAGCCTAATTTCAGAAAGTAGAAAACAGTCCTCTCATTGTCATAAGGAATTAAATGCAAGGATTAAACGAATAGAGGTTAGAATTAGGTGTACGCCAATTCATTACCTAAACACTAATTGTCGAATTTTACGAACATTTCAAGCAGATATATTTTATTTATCTGTCTAATGCACGATTTTAAGTTAAAGATCTAAATAAAGTTAATATGTGTGCGTACTTGACAATCATGAGGTACACTCGTTACATATTATTATGTAAACCACAACGAAAGGCCCTCTTGGATCTGTACCAATAAATACCACATAATACACGAACATGTACATTATTACTTCTGTACACCACCATATTCTTCAACTACGTTATGTACAAGTGATATTGCTTATCGGGAAAACCTGAAAAAAGTGTTGTCAAATAATTCAGGTGTACAGGTGTATAAGAAGTCGTACACGAAGTTACAGTCGCAAAGACGTACACCAGGTTGATAATAAGTCCTATCGTATTATTCAGATGCCGAAATATCAAAGAAAAAATACTTAAGAAAACATATTTCAGATGCCGAATACCATTAGTCGTACACCAAGTTACATTGGCAAATAACTACTGCTGCACATTCCTACCGATAATAAAATAGGAACATATATCACCTAAACAGCAAACATATTACAATCAGATATGAACATCTTAATTATTTGACAATTGTGGTGTACACTCGTTACATATCTTGGTGTACACCAAAAATTATACTGTACACTCTCTAGTAATATGATTATAATGTTATTGAATACTAATGTAGTAATAGTATACATAAAATAGTTTACGTAAATACGTTTACTTGTGGAATGTAAGCAATGTGCAGACATGTTATATATCAGTCGGATTCTCCACTTGACTCAGAAGGGGGCTTGTGGTGTTCTCTAGGTATTCCTGATAGTCTTTAAGATCGACCTTACTGTCGGACTCATCATCACTCCGTTCAAGCGGATTCGGAAGAGACCACTCACTATCGTGGTGTTCACCTTTTAGATATCTTGCTTCCATTAGTGTACAAACATTTCGGGAAAATATATCGTATGCCACATTTATGAAGGTTTTATTTATCTGTCTAAGGCACGATTTTAAATTAAAAATCTAAAAAAACGTAATATGTTTGCTTACTTCATAAGTGTGATGTACACTTGTTACATATTATTGTGTACATCAAACATATTATTGGCCGCGATGACAAAGTTATAAACGAATACACCAATACACCAATACATTAATAATTAAAACATTCAACAACAGTCTTGCATACCAAAGATATAAACGAAAATTCAAACCACCACTTTAATTTAACAACAGTCCTACCACACCTTCACTTTCAAACCGTATAAACATTGGCATAAAAACCGATAATGGCTCCCAAAACAAAAACAATTCCAACGGACGAAGCCACCAGCACATTACGAAGCACCAAACTCCTCTCGCTAAGTACCAACAATTTTCTCATCAAAGCTTCACATTCTTCTTTATTGTTTCCAGGTTTTCAAGGAATTCAGTGGAGATTTGTTTGCTTACCTGGTCCTTGGGATTTTCTATCACCTCTTTTTGCTCGCGGATTATATAACGTGCTTCTAGTAAAGCAAGGTGCTGCCATCCAAATGGTGGCTCCCAATCAAACCACTGAAAGAACTCGCAACCCACATACTTATTCCCAACTCGACGTCCTCTGCATCCAAGGAATCTCCGCCCTGGGTTATCACGAGTCCAGCCTCTCTGAATTTTCGTGTCTCGGTTGCAAGCAAAACGCACCCCATGGTCTGTCGAGGATGACAAGATGATACTCTCTGAATTCACACTCTGGAAATTGTCACCCTGAGACATTTTCGACCACAGTTACGAATTCTCTGTTTAACCCTCTGTCACCAACGGACTTGATTTTATTAGACGAACCCTAGATCCCCAATTTTCTCGTTTATAAAGGGACTGATAAAACACGTTTTCTAATTTGAATAAAATAATCTTATATTTCAAATATCCCTTCTTTGATTCATTCGCTACTTTAATTCAAATTTGAATAAAAAATACGCTCCATGGAATAAATTCGACGAGCCTCAGCATAAATGTTGTTTGGTTGGTGAAAACTAACACTACCTTCTTTTAAAAAGAGATCCTTCATTTCAAATCTTTAACAAAACTTTTTACGATGACTGATCCCAGCTACAGCGACGAGAAAAGGGTTAGGAGAAATGTGGACGTGCTCCACTTCGTATCCGACTCTGACTATGGAATTATGGAACGTTGTCCATGTGGAAGCAAGATTATCATAGAAATCTCTAAAGCAGAGGCAGACATTGGGAAGAAATTCTTTGTTTGCAAAGATTTTGAGGTCATCAAAACTATATGTAATTGTTTTCTTTCTGCACATTATAATCGAAACATCCTATTTGCAGAATGACGGCTTGCACAGAAAGAAAGAATGGAACGAGGCTATTGAAGAGGAAACTCGACGTCTAAGGACTAAAGTTGATGACAACGAACGCCGGATTCGGAGCTTAGGTGCCCTGGAATATAAGATCGACGGAATCGACAAAACTTCGAAGAAAAACGCTGATGAGATTGCACACCTGTAGGAAATTATTAAGAACATGTACTCCAATGTTTTGGCGTAGCGGGTGAAGTAAATGTTCAAAGGATATTACGATTGATGCTTCAAGTATTTCTCAGACTACTGCTATAAATTTCAATAATCTAATAAAAAATGGGTTGGTGTGCAGCTTGTGTTTTGAGAGTGTACGGATGATAAATATGAAAACTGGTTGGTATGCATCTTAATTCTGGAACCCCTGCTTTTGTTATTTTACGATGAAAACTTCTTCGGGATGTGATTACATTGAAAAAGTAAATACTATCTTATCTTCAAATAGCTAACAATGATAATAAATTCGGTAGGTGTGCAATGTTTGTTTGTTGGTGTGCAGTTTAATTTACGTGTAAGTCCTTTATTTTACAATGAAAATTCTTGAAAACAACTGTCGGGTAACTATAAATTCCCATAACCTATAACTTAATCGATAAGACATTCGAACTCAAAGACCATAATTAATTGAGTTAAATATATTTTACATAGGCAAACACACACAGAGTAGTATTAGGTTCGCAACATTCTAACAACACACCTTCAATCATCATGCATGCGGAAATTTTTTTCGATAACCGACGGGTAACATAAACAACTTGTACTTCATTCAGCTCAAGTTCGCAACTCTAAAATCGCCGATGAATTCTTCGTAGTAGTCCATTGCATACTGCTCTCGAAATTTGTCCACATCTTTGTCTATAATCCGACTCATTTCCTTCTTCCCATGACCATTAGCATGCATCTCAATGAACTTAGCTGCACATGGCCCACAGTCGCCAGATCTTTGGATGTGATATATGCCTTCAAGGCGGCTCCACGAGTAAAATCGCACTCCTTCCTTCTCATGAACTTTATGCCCCACAGACTGTTCCAATATATATGGTAATGAGCTAAGAAGCGGAACCATGTGTGCAATCGACTTCTGGTTCGGTTTCACTATAAGGGATGTAGGAATCAAAGATCGTCACGTGACAAGTCCGCATATTAATAGAGAGACCAACCCAATGATCTCCACCCCAGTTCATTGGAGCATACACAATCTCGACATCGCGACCAAGTTCCAGCGTAAAATTTTTGCCCCTCCTCTTTCCGGTCACAAAACTTTCTAAGTTCTTCTCTCGATTGAAGTGCAGCTTATCTTCGTGTTCACAAAAGGCAGCCCAGGATGACTGAATGAGTCTTCCCGCGACGCCTCCACAACATTTGCATTACCATCCTGTCATTTTGAAGATACTTCCCGCGACGCCTCCACAACATTTGCATTATCACATGCATGTGCTGGGTGACATTACAGTATATACAGAAAGATTAGGTGCAAACCTTTCTTCGTAAGATATGAAAGAAAAAAAGTTATATCTGACCAAGATCTAAATCTAAATAGTACCTCATCAGACAACTATTTCCCGGGATTAGCTATGTCAAGGAAGAAGGAATTGGTGACAAGGTGACTGGTTTTGATTTTGAAAATCCTGCAAATTTAACCAGATGAAAGGGAGTTATGTAAGTGTATAAAACCCCATATCGAGATCAGAAACTTACTGCGCAAGGTTTTCACTCAAAATTTCACTAAAATTCTTATAAACCGCCCGATTCGTCTTGGCTATGGGCCTATACTCAACCTTCTTCTCGCTCTCGAACAACCCTTTCAACCGAGCGTCGGGAGTGTACACTCCACGAATCTTGCTGGATATCTTGTGCTGACGTCTACCCCCACTCGCCACATAATTCGAGTCATCTTCCGTGTCAGAAACAGGATTACCTCGTTTCTCTTGCATCTGGGAATCAGTGGACATGTCTTCTCTGCAACTATCATATTTTTCTTCTTCCTCCATCGTCAGGCACCCAGGGTTACTCTTCTCTACGATAGGAGCATGACGTACACCGACATCCACAGCAGCAGAAGGGACTTTTTTGGTACACATGTTTAGGGAAACTGGTTCCCGAGCATCTTCAATTCTGGTGGATGCAACATTTGGTTCTGAGTATGGGTTTGGTGAGAATGCAGAATGACTGGAACGCACTGTTTTAACCGACCTGTACGAGTTCTTAATCTCGGAAACGCCTGATTCTAGTGATCTGCAAATAGTGAGAATATGATCATATCAAACTAAATTAATGACGAATATTTAGCCAAAAAATAGAGAACCACTAACAATTACACTGACCTTTGGTGGTGACACATAGGACTGAGAACGAGCATATAAAACATCACTATACACAGTGAGTGCAGTGCCTGGTGTTTCTGGTTGATGAGCATCTTCCGGACCGTTGGGTGAACGCGTTCCCTGTATAAAAACCGTATACGACCTTTTAGGAGTGTACACAAGTAACACACCAAAACAAGAGTGTACGACTTAACCTCAGCGGCGACATTTTGGACGGATCGTGGAGTACGAGCATTGTCAGACTCGTTTTCGTCACCTGTCTCTCTCTCGAATACGCTGGCTGTCTTTTTTGGTTCCCTGATAAACGGCAAACGTGTCAGAAGATGGACCATATCTGAATATATTGAATTTAAGAAAGAATAACTTCGGTGTACCACTTCCGATGCGTCGTTGCTGTTTCCACACCACAGCGAATACGCATGTTTTTTCTCACCGGGTTTCCTGACTACAGTTTTAGTTTTTTTGCCCCTGTAGATTGGGCGCTGTGTTTGGAGTCCACCACTTTCCGGAGAGGCAGACTGTCGACGATGATCATCGCTGCCTTTCCTCTTCCGGCTGTTATGGATGGTATCCTCGGGCATACCGAGCCGCCTGCATATATTTATCTCCATTTGACCTACCTGGTCCTTCAACTCCTTCGACAAAGAATTCGACAGCTTTTCCAACTGCACCAACAGCCACGCTTCAAATCTTCGTGTCTACACCTCCCTGTTTGAGGAGGACCATGTGGTTCGCTGTCTCCAGATGAAGATGATTCCTCGATATTAACAGGCACAGGTTTACGTTGCCATAAATTCCGCTGATGTACGGGCAGAGGACCACATTTCTCGTCCTTTGGTAGACGGCCAGTGTTTTCTTTTTCCTCTGGTCTAGGCCCAAATGACCTGTTTCCACCTGGGAAATCTTCAAATTTAAATGGTTGTCCACTACACATCATCTCAACCAAAGATGTTACTTGCCCATCTTCAACCTCCTCCAACCACAGGTGTCGTTCACCATCCGGAATTAGGTAAAAGTGGACGGTTAACTATGGAAACAAAAAAAAATGGAACCAGCTAAAAATTCAACATATGACTAGTTCTTTGTAAATGGAAAATCAGCTGTTTAGCCAATGGATTAGTCTCGACAGGGAGAACAAACTTACAGCTGGATCTGTCTCGACTTTCTCAATGTCCTGCACGGTGAGAATAGTAACCGTGCTCGCACCAGCTGTAGGGTCCTCCAAGAAAGTTGCGGTTCTTGATGCGTCGGGGATCTTAGACAAGAGTAGAGGCAGAGCCTGAAAAGCGAACAACTAGAGAGCTAGTGGAAAGCCATAGCAAGCTGTTGTCTGCTGAGATAGACGAACCCGCATCGCTTGCAGTGGGTCTTTTATAATTTTTCTTAGAGGGGGAGGTAAAAAAGGCGGCAACGTGGCCAAGAACGATGCTCTACCCCATGGATACGCCAAGAAGATATCAACGTCGGAGAGAATTTCAACATACTTAGGGTTGAGTTTAAGGGTTTTGTTGCTGCAGCAGACAACCCCATCCACCAAGGCAATAAGAGCCAAAGGAACCCTTTTCCAGTCAGCCAGATATGGGTTGCACAACATCTCCAGAACGTGACTCACTGTAATGTCACTGAGAGTCGTATCAAAGAGCTGGTTCCACATCGTAGAACCTGTAGCGCCATCAGTTTCGGAATCTTGAACATCAAATGCTCCGCAATTCAAGCCAGTAACATCGCGGAATTCATCGAATGAGAAACGAAGAGGGTGGGTAGCGAATGTGAACCAAAGCTCGAATTTGCGAATTGTAACAAGCTGACGGTAAAGGAGGCTGCCGATCAGCTTCGCAGAGTTGTGACAGCGGGCGACGGGAAGCTCAAACAACTTGCCAAACTGAGACTTTAGAAAAATTTCCATGGCATTCAAACCTTGAAGACAAGACGCAATAGTACCAATTACGTTTGCCTTCGAGTAGATGTTGAGCCGCAAAGTTGTTGGGTAAGAATGGGGCGCAAAAAATCTTCTCGGAAATGTCGAGGAAGAAGAACCGACCTCCCCACCTAGGACCTCTACTGGTGTAGGTCCCTGTGCGGTGGAGACTTTATCTGATCCATCTCCACCGTCGCCAGAGTCGGAAACTACAAAACCGAAATGGTTGTTCTATAAAAGCAGAACAGTAAGAAGCACTATCCACGATTTCAGAGGCGAAAAGAAATTATTTTTATAAAATAATGAAAAATTAACATGCAAGGTATAAGGGAAGACATAACCGGAGCTCAGACGGTCCGGCGTAATAGGGGAGAAACGATAAAATCATAACACTCACCTTGATACCATTGCTGTTTCAGGCGGACTGTTTGGATTTCGGGCCGTCAATCTCGTCCGACGACCGACGGGAGCCTCCTTTTCCTTCGATTGCAGGACCATATTGTCAGAAAATAAGGTGTATCGGGAAGCTTTCGACGATGAAACCGTGGTCTGAGCAGCAGAAGCGGCGGCGATGGAGCTCAAAATCAAGATGAAGATGATTCCTCGATATTAACAGCACAGGTTTACGTGGGTCAGAATTTCGCTGGTGTAACGGGCAGAGGACCACATTTCTCGTCCTTTGGTAGACGGCAGTGTTTTCTTTTCCTCTGGTCTAGCCCAAATGACCTGTCTCCACCGGGAAATCTTCAAATTTAAATGGTTGTCCACTACACATCATCTCAACCAAAGATGTTACTTGCCCATATTCAACCTCCTCCAACCACAGGTGTCGTTCACCATCCGGAATTAGGTCAAAGTGGACGGTTACCTATAGAAACAAAAAAATGGAACCAGCTAAAAAATCAACATATGACTAGTTCTTTGTAAATGGAAAATCAACTGTTTGGCCAATGGATTAGTCTCGACAGGGAGAACAAACTTACAGCTGGATTTGTCTCGACTTTCTCAATGTCCTGCACGGTGAGAATAGCAACCGTGCTCACGCCAGCTGTAGGGTCCTCCAAGAAAGTTGCGGTCGGGGATCTTAGACAAGAGTAGAGGCAGAGCCTGAAAAGCGAACAACTAGAGAGCTAGTGGAAAGCCATAGCAAGCTGTTGTCTGCTGAGATAGGCGAACCCGCATCGCTTGCAGTGGGTCTTTTATAATTTTTCTTAGAGGTAAAAAGGCGAAAGGTGGCCAAGAACGATGCTCTACCCCATGGATACGCCAAGAAGATATCAACGCCGGAGAGAATTTCAACATACTTAGGGTTGAGTTTAAGGGTTTTGTTGCTGCAGCAGACAACCCCATCCACCAAGGCAATAAGAGCCAAAGGAACCCTTTTCCAGTCAGCCAGATATGGGTTGCACAACATCTCCAGAACGTGACTCACTGTAATGTCACTGAGAGTCGTATCAAAGAGCTGGTTCCACATCGTAGAACCTGTAGCGCCATCAGTTTCGGAATCTTGAACATCAAATGCTCCGCAATTCAAGCCAGTAACATCGCGGAATTCATCGAATGAGAAACGAAGAGGGTGGGTAGCGAATGTGAACCAAAGCTCGAATTTGCGAATTGTAACAAGCTGACGGTAAAGGAGGCTGCCGATCAGCTTCGCAGAGTTGTGACAGCGGGCGACGGGAAGCTCAAACAACTTGCCAAACTGAGACTTTAGAAAAATTTCCATGGCATTCAAACCTTGAAGACAAGACGCAATAGTACCACCACGCTTGCCTCGGTAGATGTTGAGCCGCAAAGTTGTTGGGTAAGAATGGGGCGCAAAAAATCTTCTCGGAAATGTCGAGGAAGAAGAACCGACCTCCCCACCTAGGACCTCTACTGGTGTAGGTCCCTGTGCGGTGGAGACTTTATCTGATCCATCTCCACCGTCGCCAGAGTCGGAAACTACAAAACCGAAATGGTTGTTCTATAAAAGCGTAACGAAGAAGCACTATCCACGATTTGAGTGAAAAGAAATTATTTTTATAAAATAATGAAAAATTAACATGCAAGGTATAAGGGAAGACATAACCGGAGCTCAGACGGTCCGGCGTAATAGGGGAGAAACGATAAAATCATAACACTCACCTTGATACCATTGCTGTTTCGCAGGGCGGGACTGTTTGGATTTCTGGGCCGTCAATCTCGTCCGACGACCGACGGGAGCCTCCTTTTCCTTCGATTGCAGGACCATATTGTCAGAAAATAAGGTGTATCGGGAAGCTTTCGACGATGAAACCGTGGTCTGAGCAGCAGAAGCGGCGGCGATGGAGCTCAAAATCAAGATGAAGATGATTCCTCGATATTAACAGGCACAGGTTTACGTGGCCGTAAATTTCGCTGGTGTACGGGCAGAGGACCACATTTCTCGTCCTTTGGTAGACGGCAGTGTTTTCTTTTTCCTCTGGTCTAGGCCCAAATGACCTGTCTCCACCTGGGAAATCTTCAAATTTAAATGGTTGTCCACTACACATCATCTCAACCAAAGATGTTACTTGCCCATATTCAACCTCCTCCAACCACAGGTGTCGTTCACCATCCGGAATTAGGTCAAAGTGGACGGTTACCTATAGAAACAAAAAAATGGAACCAGCTAAAAAATCAACATATGACTAGTTCTTTGTAAATGGAAAATCAACTGTTTGGCCAATGGATTAGTCTCGACAGGGAGAACAAACTTACAGCTGGATTTGTCTCGACTTTCTCAATGTCCTGCACGGTGAGAATAGCAACCGTGCTCACGCCAGCTGTAGGGTCCTCCAAGAAAGTTGCGGTCGGGGATCTTAGACAAGAGTAGAGGCAGAGCCTGAAAAGCGAACAACTGGAGAGCTAGTGGAAAGCCATAGCAAGCTGTTGTCTGCTGAGATAGGCGAACCCGCATCGCTTGCAGTGGGTCTTTGATAATTTTTCTGAGAGGGGGAGGTAAAAAAGGCGGAAAGGTGGCCAAGAACGATGCTCTACCCCATGGATATGCCAAAAATCTATCAATGTCGGAGAGCATTTCAACACAGTTAGGGTTGAGTTTAAGGGTTTTGTTGTTGCAGCAGACAACCCCATCCACCAAGGCAATAAGAGCCAAAGGAACCCTTTTCCAGTCAGCCAGATATGGGTTGCACAACATCTCCAGAACGTGACTCACTGTAATGTCACCGAGAGTCGTATCAAAGAGCTGGTTCCACATCGTAGAACCTGTAGCACCGTCAGTTTCAGAATCTTGAACATCAAATGCTCCGCAATTCAAGCCAGTAACGTCGCGGAATTCATCGAATGAGAAACGAAGAGGATGGGTAGCGAATGTGAACCAAAGCTCAAATTTTTGAATTGGAACAAGCTGGCGCAAAGGAGGCTGCCGATCAGCTTCCCTGTTTGAGGAGGACCATGTGGTTGGCTGTCTCCAGATGAAGATGATTCCTCGATATTAACAGGCACAGGTTTATGTGGCCGTAAAGGAAAACCACTCTCGATCTAAGTCTTTACACTTATTCGAACCGAGAGAGAGAGAGAGAGAGAGAGAGAGAGAGAGAGAGAGAGAGAGAGAGAGAGAGAGGAGAGAGAGAGAGAGAGAGGAGAGAGAGAGAGGAGAGAGAGAGAGGAGAGAGAGAGAGAGACGAAGTTAATAGGTCATGTTTGTCGGGAAGCGGGACAGTCAACAAAGTTTCTCACATGCAGGAAGTGAGTGGCATTGTCGTTATGAATCTGCTGGAGAAGGGTGCATTTTGTATTTTGTGGAAGACCTGCATAGGGTTGAAATTGGCAACGACCCATTTGGCAAATAAAAACTTTGGCAGACTCAAAGCCCAAATTAATAACTTGAAAGTGACCCAAATTGACAATAAATTCCATAGGTGAGCCAGTGTCTACTTCATAAGTGCAACTTGTTCATTTGCACAATTATAACCCATAATTTAGTACTGATAAATCGATTAACCCCCATTTTTTTCTTATCTCTTCTTAATTAATAGCACATCAAACATAATTATATATATATATATATATATATATATTAATCTTTCGCAAAAATATTAACTTATACTCCTAAATTAAAAAGTGTTGTTTTAAGATTTGAACTCATATTATCAAAATTAAATACATATCTTGATTTATTGGGTTTGAATTGGTTTTATTTGATTTTTTATAAATTTCTACCACTCATATTTTTAAATTTTAATTTATTTTTTGGTATTAAATATAATCATCAATTTTTGGGTTAAAATAATATTTAATAAAAAATATAAATAAACAAAGAGAAGAAAAAGACCAGAAAGACCTCCCGTAACAAAAGATTTTGGGGAAAAAATTTCTAATTTTGCTACAAATTTGATATTTATTTTCAAATTTACCTTTAACCGAAGATAATTTTCATAAATACCATAAATTTGTGATTGAGAATTAAACTAATCATTTTAAATCATTTATTGAAGTTTAACAATTTCTTATTGAATTTTATAAACTCAACTCTACCATATAAATATTAAACCCTAAACAATATTCACTAAACCATAAACTCAAATATTATAGTATTTTGGAAAAATTCTAGTTTTATTACAAACTTTATGTCATTTTTTAAATTTTATCTTTAAAGGATGATCATTTTCATAAATACCTTAAATTTGGGATGAAAAAAATGACTAAGCCAACTCTTTTAACTCCGTTTTAAGTGTTTAAAATTTATTTATAGAATTTTATAAACCCAATCGTATTCCCTAAATACTAAAGCCTAAACAATAATCATTAAACCCTAAATCTAAATGTTAAGGTACATTTAATTGAATGTTTTTGAAAATATCTAATTTGTGGTATTTGAAACAATTTATACATATTTTAAAAAACTAATATCTAATTAATAGTATTTTAAGAAATTTATCATTATTTTGCCAACCAACACATATTTATTTTAGTCTTTATAACCAGTAATGTTGGAACGAAGTGTAGACAAAACAGGTTATTGATGTAATATGAGTATCTTTTTTTTTTTTTTTTGCAAAAAGGCTTAAAATGAGTAACATGCAGTGAACGGTTAAATTAGCAGTAGTTACCGATCACTGATTTTCACCGAATACACGTAATTCTAGAATCCTTTTTCTGATATAAAAATAAATATATTTTGAAGTTGTTAAATATATATATATATATTGATAAATTATTATATTATCCCTATTTCTGATACCATAATAATATATACATTTAAAAGTTTACTTTGGTTATTTATGACAAAACACGGAAAAATATGTAGTGATAAAATGAGAGAGATTTTCATTTTATCACAAATTTTTAATTATTTTCAAATTTACCTTTGAATGATTATTTTCATAAATATTTTTATTTATGCTAAAAAAATGCTAAGTTAAATTTCCTAGACTATTTTTAAATATTTGATAATTATTTATAAAAAATTTATAAATCCAACTTTACTTTTTTTAATACTAAACTCTAACAATAATCAATAAAACTATTTAAATATTAAAATATTTTTGATTGAAATATTAAAAGTTGCTTGACATATACAAAAGCATTTTATTTATTTGTTGACCCCCAAAACAATATAGGGAGATTTGCCAAAAATAACTCAAAACTTGATTTTGAATACAAATGTATACCCCAAATTCAATCAAATGCAAAAGTAATCCAAAAGCCTAGTGAAATGACAACAGTTCCCTTATGAACAAACAAAAAACATGTATTCAGTTTTACCATTATAATCCTCTGTTAGAGAAGACTTACAAAAGAAGTCTCTAGGAAGATCTTCTCGTTCAATAGATCTTAAAAATAATTTAAAAATTTTATAAAAAAAATTTTGATGGGTAAAAATTCGAAATCATGTAATAATAAACATTTCTCAATGATGTAAATTTATTTTATCTAAAATTGAATTATTTTCAACATAGATGAGTGAAAGTAGATTAGTTCATGAGTCATTGGTTTAGGGTTTGGTAACATATGTTATAGTATTGTTGGTATCTTTAGGGTTAGATTCTGAAATCTTACCTCATTTTTTTGTTTTCAAATTGACATATATATGTTTGTATCTAACTAATAACATGATTTAAACACTTTCTAAGTTTCTTCTAAGTTTAAGAAAGTGTATTTTGCATAGTTATTTGATTTTAGGGCCTGAAAGATTCACAATAGACTTAAAAGAAGTTTTCTCGCACGTCTCGCCTAAATTTTAGTAGAATTTAGGGTTCCCGCCTAAAAGGTGTAGAAGAATTTAGGTTTCCTGCCTAAATCAAAGTCTTCCATAAGTCTTCCGGAAGTCTTCCAGAAGAATTCTTATCATCGATTAGATCTTAAAAGTAATTAATAAATTTTATAAAAAAAATATTTACAAAGGGAGAAATCGAAATCAAGTATTAATAAACATTTCTAAAAGATGGAAATTTAGTTTTATTGAAATTGAATTATTTTTAACATAGATGAGTGAATGTAGATTGAGTCATGATAGTCTTTAGTTTAGGGTATGGTAACATATTTTATAGTATTGTTGGTATTTTTAGGTTAGATTTTGAAATCCTAATTTTTTTTTTAATCTGACCTATATATGCTTAGTGACTATCTAATAACTTGATTTAAACACTTTCTAAGTTTTTTTTTAAGTTTAAGTGTTTTTTGTATAGTTATTTGATTTTAGTATCTAGAAGACTCACAAAAAAACTTTTTGGGAAGTCTTCTCATATATCCCGCCTAAATTTTTGTATAGTTTAGGATTTCCGCCTAGATTTTAGAAAAATTTAGGTTTTCAGCGTAAATCGAAGTCTTACAGGGGAAGTCTTCTCATGTATTAAATCTTAAAAGTAATTTAAAAAATATATTTTGGTTGGTAAAAAATCTAAATCATGTAAATATAAACATTTCTAAATGTTGTAAATTTATTTTACTAAAACTAAATTATTTTTAACATAGATGAGTGAATGTAGATTGAGTCATGATAGTAATTGTTTTTTAGGGTTTGGTAACATATGTTAGGCCTGGGCATCCTGGTCATTGGATCGGGTTCGGGTTAGGTCCTGTCGGGTCCGGGTCTTTCGGGTCCTAAAAATTTAGACCCATTTATGTACCTATAATTTTTTGGGTCGGTTCCGGGTCGGGTTTTGTCAGATACGGATCGGTTCGGGTCTATAATTAAAATACCCATAATTTTTGGATTCGGGTCTGGTCCGGGTCGGGTTCGGGTGTTTAAGATATAAAAAGGAAATGAAATACTCAAATTCCATTAAATTTAGTCAAAATTTATCATATATATCTAAAATTTTACAAAATAACTTAAATAAACTATTAATAGTTAAAATAGAACTTTTTTACTTCTATATTTTATATTTCAAACTAAACGTTACAAAATAATAACAAAGATTGTTAATAAAAAGATATTTTAAAATTTTTAAGTCGGGTTTGAATCGGTTCTTATCGGGTCGGGTCTATTCGTGTTTGGTTCTTTTCGGATCCGAGTCTATTCGGGTCGGTTCTTTTCGGGTCCAAGTCTATTCGGTAGAAGAATTTTGGACTCAATAGATACTTGTAAATTTTTGGTTCGGTTTTGGGTCAGATATTTTTGGGTCGGTTCCGGTTCGGGTTTTCGGGTCCAGGTTAAAATGTCCAGGCCTAACATATGTTATACTATTGTTGGTATTTTTAGGGTTAGATTTTAAAATATTAAATTTAAGAAAACAATTAAGTTTGACATATATGTGCTTAGTTTTGTGTATATTAAACACTTTCAAAGTTGATTTTATAATGAAGTTTTTTTTTTTTTGCTATTTAGTTAGTTATTTGATTTTAGGGTCTAGAAGTCTTCTATATCAAAAATATTTAACCTAATTGAAATTTGTGTCTCCATACATAAAGAAAGTTTACACATTCTCTTTTTTCCTCTCAAATGGTTGCAACAAATATGTAATGTTTCTTACTCTAAAACTCTCCATTTTCTCGCCAATATCTTTGAACATCAAAATACCAAATTTTATATTCATTTCTCATTTTTTTCTTATGTCTTCTCACTAATTTATCTTTTTTGTGGGTTTTTCATTACATGATTCTCATCTTTCACTCCTTCAAAGATAGATCTATAAATTTTGGATATTTATTTTTGTGTGTTTTATATGTTAGATTCTAAAAAGATATAGGTTCAACTTAATGTGACTGTTTTGTTTATTATTTAGCATATAAAAATATTTTTGAAGTTTTTCTGTATTTTGAAGCCATTTGAATGCTTTTGATTTTGCAGATTCTTCAGATCTGAGACAGACTTTGAAACTCTTCTCAGAAGACTTCTCTGCTCGATACATTTTATGCTAGAAGACTTCGTGGAAATTCTTCAGAAAGTCTTCTGAAGTCTTCTGTCCAAAGTGGTGCAAATTTTGGATATGTATTTTTGTGTTCTATATATTAGATAATAAGTTATAGATTCAGCCTAAAGTGACTATTTTTTTTTAATTATTTCAGCATAAAAATTTTATTTTTGAAGTTTTCTCTGTTTTGAAACCATTTGAATGCTTTTTAATATGAAGATTCTTTAGATCTAAGTCAGACTTTGGAAGACTTCTCATGAGAGTCTTGGAAGACCCTCGGAAGGCTCTTGAAAGACTCTCAGAAGACTTCTCGGAAGACTTCTTGGGAAGTCTTCTAATGCATTTTATTAATTAACCTAATGTGACTATTTTGTTTATTAATTAAGCTTAAAAAATTATTTTTGAAGTTTTCTCTGTTTTAAAACCATTTGAAGGTTTTTGAATATGCAAATTTTTCAGATCTGAGTCAGATTTTGGAAGATTCTTAGAAGACTCTCGGAAGACTTTTTGGGAAGTCTTCTAATGTTTTTTATGCTAGAAGACTTTCCACGAAGTCTTCAGGAAGTCTTCCGAAGTCTTCTACCCAAAGCTTATCCACATTGAAGAATGATATCTAGCTCAATGTGTAATAGTTTTGTTTATGGTCTGTTTTATGATTTGTATGTGTACTATTTTAGTTGTGAATGTTAATCAAAAGAATTTGGTAAACATGTTCATTTTTTGCCAAAAATACTTGACATTATTGAGCTTATTGATATAACACACCAAGAAATTTTTTTAACCATTCTACCCACACATAACAAAACACAACAACACAAAAACTTAGTCAAATTTACTAAAACTAAGATAGAATACTTCTCAATAAAACTTAGTCAAATTCACAAAAGAACAAACAATACATAAGTCTCACTAGAACTTTGGAGCACTTCACTAAAAGTCATATGGAAGTCTTCCATTTACATTATCAATAACAGAAGACTTCTTGAGATAATTCTTTAAAAATTAATTGAGAGAACAAGTTAAGTCTCCATAGGTCTTCTCCGTAGACTTAACGCGAATTAAGTAGGAAACTAAAATTTAAGCTGAAAATTTTAAGCAGGAAACTTAAATTTTTAGTGAAAGTTGAAATTTTAATTTTCATGAAAGTTGAAAAGTATATTTTATGATCTAAGAAAACACATACCACATGATCTGATATTCTTGAAGTTACTTGACATTTTTGAAAAAATACATTTTTTGATGTTACTTATCACTCTTAAAATACAAATTTTACAAAAAAATATTTGTAACCTCATAATTATCACAAATTAAGTTATGAATTTCACTCAGGAGTCATAATATTGACTAACAAACCTAAACTAACCAGAAATATTAAAATTCATTTTAAGTTTGGAGAAAATTGAAGTTTAATAAAGATTGGCGTAGAAGACTTCCTAAGAAGTCTTCCTTTGTAAATACTGACTTATGTTTTAATTTGAAAATTTTTCAAAAATGCCAGAGAAGACTTCTCAAGAAGTCTTCTCATTAATATTAAATGTTTTACTATTATTTTTCAACTGCAAAAGTGATATCACTCAAATTATCCTAAGGAGTGACTTTACTCTCTCAAATACGAGGTTCAGTTGTAGTACTTAGGGATCGAATCCACAGAGAGCTAGTGTACAAATAAGATGCAATCTTATTGACTATGCTAGGTTGAAAATGTTTTAAAGTTAATTGCAGGTTTGTTGGTTAATGGTAAAATTACTCAGTTGAAAGGTTTTGGTTTTAAGACAATAAAGAAAAGTAGTTAGATTCAGGGTAGGTATTCAGGAATTCAGGATTATAAATACTATAAATGCTAACAAGTTGCTTGCATGATATGTCAGAGCTCATTACTATTAAATGAATCCATCAGCTCTCGCAATATTTATACCATCTATTACTTAGATGCTAAATGGTGTTTGCGGCCAGCTATATCGCCGACAGTATCGATCGATTATTTTATAGGAATATCGACCGATACACCTCTAGCTACGTCGATCGATTACTTTATAGGAGTATCGATCGATTAAATCGGGACATTATCTTGTGAGTTGATACAATGCTCACCATGATCTTAGATTAGCTTCCGCATGTCTCAAGAAGGTCATAGCATGTTTAGGATGTTGTCAGGAATTGTATTTAATGAGTAATACAATCCAAGTTCATGTCCTAGTTAGCTAAGCTAGAAAAAGCATTAGTGAACAATCCCAACAATAAATATCACAACTATAGCAGATATAGGCTGGGGCTAATCCCTCATATCCTATTTAAACCCTAAATCTAACAAATGAATCTACTCAGACATGGCTAAGTAATTCATAACAACAAGGTAATAATAGGAGTTCATAGATCTATTAGAGGGTGAACACTTAAGTCCCAATCACAAATTTCTTTGGATCTCTCCTCTAGATCTAGAATCCTATAACCTTTGTTAAGAAGAAACAAGTAAAGAACTGAATAGAACTTTATTGAGAACTTGCAAAGTAATGAAAACAGTAAAAGAAATGAGTAGAAAGGATGAAGGTAGAAAGCTGGTTAGAAACTTCTAAAACTCTATGGGGCCAAAACACTTAGGCACATATAAATATGAGTTCATTAGGTTAAAAACTCGTCAGGGGCAATCTTGTAAAATGTGATGTCTTGGGCTTCAAGTTCGCTAGGTCCAACTTGTCTTCGCCGCTCGATATCGACGATAAGTACAGGGTGTACATCGATCGATTATGATCTCGATGTATCGTCCTTCGGCTAATGTGTGTCGATCAATAGCACAGAGTGTGCATCGATCGATGTGTAACTCTGGATGTCGACCTCTGGTCTTGATCACGGGTGAACTCTTCTTTAATCTCCAAAAAGGCACCTAAAACATCACTTTTCTCCAAATTGCTCCTGAACCTAAAAACATACCTAATAGACTCCAAAACATAGATAATAGTAGTGAAAACACTCATATATCATGGGTAAAACGGTAAAATCCATGGTATATCAACTCCCAGACTTAACCTTTTGCTTGTCCTCAAGCAAAAACACACGTGCAGTCTTTATGAAAGAGGTTTTAAAAGCGGGGACTCAATCAAATTCAAACTTAGAATCATAACCTCTACTTTGTTGCAAACCACATCTAAGAATCTGTCAATCACAGAAGGACATTATGCAATATCCTAATTAAACAACCTTGATCATCTAGCCAACAACTTAGCAATCATGTCGACTAACCCTCTACTGATTTCATTTCTGTACATAAAAATAAAAGTGCAGGCTTTACCTTGGGAGTATCGATCAGGGATGCAAGGTTGCTCAAACAAGTATCTGGACTTGCAAGTAAAAAATAGTTCTTATCTCTCTCTCTATTATTTCTCCTAGTCAAGTCTCCGCCATTTGCAAGACATTGACAAAGATTGACAGGCTTCCATGAATCAAGCCTTAATGGTTGCAGCCACCAAGTCCTGTTCACTTCTTTTGACCTATATCCTAGGATTCATTATGAAGCAAGTCTTGAAGGGGTAACCACCAAGTCCTGTTCGAATCCTTTACCTATAGAATTCTTATGAATCAAGTCTTGAGGGGGGTAACCGCCAAGCCCTGTTCGAATTCCTTCCTAAGTAATAACTAACTAGTCCTAGAAAACATATAATTAAGCTAATTTACGATTTTTTTTTTACCCTCCAGACTTGTTTGAAGCATCCGATCACATGTATACCAAGCCCCAAGACAAGCAGAGAACGTCAGGTTAGGTTGGAAATCAGCTTTGGTTCCACCAGACAATCAATGAAAGCATTGTCATAGCTGATAGGTGATCAACTTTAGCATCTATAGTACATTCTGCATCAACAAATCTAAGAATGGTGCTAGGAAGATTGGTTAGATAAAAAAGTGAAAAATTTAAGTTATCATTATCCCTTTCTTGACTCAATAGAAACTATTTTAAAAACATTATTAGATGAAGTCAAAAGGTAAACAGCATCAGTAATCATCCCCCCAGACTTAAATCATACACTGTCCTCAGTGTATAACCAGTCCAGTGAAGGCATAGGCAAAAATTTAATATACTGATATCGAAAAAGTTAGAGCGATATACCTGACCGTGATGCGTATTGATCGATGTTGAGTCGCCTTCGTCAATCGCTTTTATTTGGTTCATGTCGTCGGTCGATTTCAGTGGTAATCGTCTAGTCGTAACTACAAAGAAAAACAAATACGAAAAATAAAATCCTAAAGATAAAAACTAAATGAAAAATTACCTAACAATGGGTTGCCTCCCACTCAGCGCTTTGATGATAGTCATCTAGCTTGACTCTGGATGGAAGGAGCTATTGAGGTGAAGTCCAGGTACTTGTTGGGAAACAAGTATCCTCTGTATCCTTCTTCTCACCGAACCATGAGTCAAATAGGCTTCTTGTGGCTTCATATTCTCTGGTTCGTTTCTTCTTTATCTCAATCAACTCATCATCGATCCTTTGAATCCTTTCTTCATGACTTTCAATGCTGAGCTCGTGCCATCCTAATTTCTCGTAGGCATGTTCTGAAAGATCACTGAGCTCCGCTTGCATTGAATCAAGGCGTTGGATCATTTTGTGGATGGAGCTGGTATCGATCGATTCCTTTGTGAATTGTCGGTCGATGGCTGTTGAGGTCCATCGATCGATGCGCTGGTGCTTCTGTCGATCGATGCTAAGGGTGCAGGTCTGCTCGCAAGCTGCCTCTGAATGGCTCTGATTTCTTTCTGCATCCCTTCTATGCTAGATTCCATTCTGCCAACCTCGTTGATTAGCGGGAAATACGTCTGCTCTAGACGTCTGTCTTGCGAATCATCCACGCTTGTAATTTCCGTGTAGACTTCATCAGCTAACTTATCTATGTCAGCTCTGGTGCAGATTTCTGAAGTCTGTATATCGATCGATGCAACATGTTGTTCATCGGTCGATTTTTGCTTCTGCAGATTCTCGTGAAGCTTCTCGGCAAAGAGATTCATATGTCCGTCGATTTCAGTTAGTCTCCTATCGATCGATGTTAGGTTGAGCTCATCGATCGATGCAACATGTTGTTCATCTCGATTTTGCTTCGCAGATTCTCGGAAGCTTCGGCAAAGAGATTCATATGTCCGTCGATTTCAGTTAGTCTCCTATCGATCGATGTTAGGTTGAGCTCATCGATCGATGCGATTGATGCAGCCTGATAATCGAGTTGACGTTGGAACTTCTCAGCTTCCTGCTGCATAGTATCCATGCATAGTGCGAGTTCCTCCACTTCTTTGTCTACTAAGAAGTGTATATCAGCAAGTTTCCTCTCAGCTGCTTTTAGACGAGTCAATCCTCCAAAAGGATTGCAAGGTGCCGCGGGGTTCATATCTGCATGCGCCTCATTGATAAGGCGGATAGATCTCTTCATCTCTTCGGTGCAGATGCTTAGATCCCCTAGGTTGTGGAAGATAGGTTCACAGGTTTTGGTGAGTTTGCTGCTGAAACGATCTTCTGTTTTCTTCAGTTCTTTCCAGATATCCCCGAGAGACACATTGACCTCATGTTTTGAGTAGGTGGTCGATGGTACAGGCTTCATATCGATCGATGTGGATGTTACTCTGTCGATCGATATTGAACTTGTCTGGCCATGGTTCTGTGTGTTGCGAAGATATTCAAGTTCCAGCTCAAGACGTTTAACCTTATTGAGTAATGCCTGGTCTGCACTGAACATCCAGTTCATCTCACTGCGACGCTTGTCTGTAGCATCCTCTAAACTTTTTTCCATGGAGAGCTTTTCCCATTTGCGTTCTCCAAGTAGACCAGTGAACATCTCGTTGATCTCGTCTTTGGTGTAGGTTTCTTGCACCAATTCTCTTCTTTTAAATGAACTAGCGTGCTCTGGTAAACAGATGTAAGAGCGCTCGTCCATTGAAGTTCTTTGAAGTAGTTTCTTGATATCGTCTTTAGAAACTCTGATGACGTCACCATCTATTCCTCTAGCAAACCCTTTCTCGTCTCTGTAGACCCCATACTCATCTCTCTGCTCCCAAAAGAATTTCGAACTCCATATCGAAAGGCTCTCTTTCCGAATTCAGGACGCATATCGATCGATGTCATGGACTCAGTATCGATCGATGTCCTTTGAAAATCTGGATCCTTCGTGTTGAGATGATTATCCTCAGCTTCCTTTGGCTCGGCTGTTGTGTCTGCCTCCTGGTGCTGATGATGGTTGTCTGGTCCCTAACGTTGCTGCTGGAATAGGTTTTGGGATCCGTTGGCTAACTGTAGGACGTCTGCAATGTCCTCTCTGGATATGTGGAGTGTTAGTCCATCCATTGAGCGTGCAAAACCTTGTGAATCCCTGAAAATACCAAACTCATCCGGGATTAAATTACCGAAATCCAGTACATTTGAATTTGTTACCTGGGATGGTTTGATGCATGTATCGGTCGATGACACAGGAATGGGATCGGTCGATGGTTGTTCAGGCCTATCGGTCGATTGTGTTGGTGCCATGTTGATCGATGAGACTTCCTCGGGTTGGGTGATGTATGTTGGCGTTGCGGTCTCGACCTGAAGCTCGTGCTGGTAATTAAACGCCCAGCTCGATTGAGTAGTCTCCGTCTCGCTTGTTGTTGAATGTGTTGTCGAATGAGGCGAGGCAAGTAGTATCGATCGATGGGGAGAAGGTCCTGTCGATCGATGTGTTGATTTTGAGGTTGTGGTAGAGAAGTCGATCTTCATCTTCTGGAAGGTTATGACACTCTATAGCTCTCTCCTCCTCGTAATCATCAGTATACTCCTCGATATGAGTAGTATCTGCAGCATGTGCTGGGATGTAGTGGTCGTTCTCCCACTCGTTTACTTTGAAGTCACCATCTGGAAATTTCTCTTCGATTTGGTTGAATAGTGAATTGACCGATAACCATGTATGTCTGTCGATCGATGTACGTTCATCAGAGTTGATCGATGAGATAGTGCTCCTATCGATAGATTCGGCGTACTCCGTCTCGTATGCGTCTTGTTAATCGTATTCATCTCCACAATAGAAAACAGCTACAAGGTCTGAGTCATCTTGGATTTTCTTAAGAACCTTGATGACTCGTACCGGATCATAGTAGACCGTAGGATTGATCAGGGTTAGGCACAATTTGTTTGTCTGCAGGTTGCAGACCGCTCCAACTGTGGCTAGGAAGGCTCTTCCAAGTAGCAAAGAAGTAGGTAGGGTTACCTTGACGTCCAAGACGTGGAAGTCTAATGGTATTAGGGTTTCTCCTATGGTAACCTTCAGGTTTCTCACAATTCCTCCAGAGTTCTGCTGAGAACAATCCACAAAGATGAACGATTCTTCAGTAGGCTCTATCTTCAGACCTAGATGGTCTACTATAACCTTGGGTAGGATGCTAACTCCAGATCCTGTGTCACATAGGGCACGTGGGAAGTTGATCCCATGGACTTAGCAAGGAACAACAAACTTCCCTGGATCACCCTTCTTCTCAAGTTTGATCCTCTTCTTCATACTTTCTCTGACTTGGTTGAACATCCTCCTGATGTTTTCTTCTGTCTCCTTAGTTTCTCTGAAAAACATCCACAATCTGTCTGAAAAGTAGGCTTCTTCAAAGGGTTTCTCTGTAGGTATTCTGAGAACTCTCTTCCTGAAACTTTCCAACTCCTTCTCATTATCTCCTCTTTTAAGGTGTTTAGGAACCTTCTCTTTCCTTTTTATGAGAACTCTGCCATCTTTTTCCTTTTCTATCTCCATTAGATCAATGATATCTGTGGGCTTCTTCATGATGGCGGTTGGTGGGTTTCCGGGAGGCTTAGATTGCTCCCGGAGTGCATTAAGTCATGCAACATCTATCTTGGGAAGTTGCACTAGGCGTGTGATAACTGAATATCGATCGACAGGTTCTGGAGTATGTCGATCGATTTTCTTATCCTTCTGTCGATCGATGGAACATCTGTCCAGTCGATCGATGTTGTAAGGGCTGGGCGGATGTGGGTGCTTTGCTGCGAACTCCTCGTGAGTAACTATCTTTACGGCGTTGCAATCAGTCGATGCTCGTCTGAGTCCATCGATCGATTGGAGTTGGCGTACATCGATCGATGTTCATGTCCGGACATCGGTCGATACCACTGGTTGCCGCCAATACTCATGGAACTTTCGATCTGGAAGTCTCCCTCTTGCAGCTTCTCATGCTTCACCACTCTCCAAAAATCATCTTCTATGATAGCATTGACATTGTGGCATGTTGCTTCTACTCCAGTACCTTTTCCTAAGGCTTTCTGCTTCTTAACAGCTTCTCCTGTCTTAATCACCTAAGTTTCTAGTTTCTTCACATGAGTACTCAAAGCATCAAGCTTTGTGTTCAAAGCGGTGTAGACAGCGTCGATCTTTCCATTGAAGTTCACCTCTAACTACTGCTGGCTTTCAAGAACTTTGCTGAACATGTCCTCTAGCTTTCCTTCTGGGGTTGGTGTGGGTGGCTTCATGTAAGATGAGTTTCCATAACTCCTGTTGTTGTTGGGGTTGCTGCTGTTGAAGTTGCCTCTCTGTCCTGAGAAGTTTCTGTTTCCTTGGTTTCCAGATCTCTAAAATCCATTTCCACTGATCCAGTTGACTTCTGCTTCTATGTGGTCATCTTCTTCATCAGCTTCTGCATCCTCCACTGAGCAGATTTGCTTGTTTAGCAGCTTCTGAACATTGTCAAGTGTAGCTTGTACCTCATTTATTTGTTCCTTTCCAAGGAACGCTGCAGATCTTGCTTTTACAATGTTCTTCGTACTGTTGCTGGATGCTAGGTTGTCTATTAGCTTCACAGCATCTTCAGGATTCTTTGTGGTGAAGTTGCCTTCACTCGCAGTATCCAGAGCCATCTGATATTTCAGCGCGATGCCTCTCAAGAAAGTGCAGAGCAGTTGCACCTTGTTGAATCCATGGTGTGGACAATCTCGCTGGTAAGACTTGAATCTGATCTAGGTATCCTTGAATGACTCTCCAGGCTCCTGGTTGAATGTGGCAATTTTCCTCCTTAAGTCTTCAGCGCGCGCATCATCAAAGAAATTACGCAAAAATGCTTTTGATGTCGCCCAGATGTAAGAGATCCTGGTGGTAGCTGCTTAAGCCAATCGTAGCTTCTCCAGATAAAGAGTGTTTGAAGAGCTTACGAGAAGGGAGTCCACAGGGAATCCATTGGCTTTCATAGCAGATATGAGATCCTCGAACCTCTCCGGATGGTCCATGGATGCTCATTGGACAGCCCACAGTAGGGTGTCTGTCCCACAAGGGTGTAGTACTGCGGCTTGAGCTCGAAATCGCCTCTCTGAATAGCAGGGGGACGAATGGCTGATATGTTGGTGTAGAATTTATCTGGACGGTTGTAGTCAGCTAGTGTTCGAGCAGCCTCTCCTACAGGTTGAACAGTTCCTATAGGTGCAGTTTCTGGCTCAGGGATTACTTTATTCTGAGCGTTGAGTTTCTGACCTGCTTCATTATGAAGGTGACCTTCGTCACGCAAGTCTCCATTCTCATCTCGTATGAGAATAATAGGCGCAACCATGACTCGCGGAACAATATCGATCGATATAAGGTAAGGGCTATCGATCGATATAAGGTAAGGGCTATCGATCGACGGTGAAGTAGTGTCGGTCGACAGGAAGGTGCGAGTATCGCTCGACGAAGACGGTGTCTCGGTCGGCAAGGGTGCGTCGGTATCGGTCGACAGAAAGTTGTTGATGTCGATCGATGCGGAACGGATTTCCTTGCTGATTGAACATTCCAAGCTAGCAGGGTCTTCTGAGAACAAAAGTTGAGATGCCTTGTTGCTTTGGTACTGCTGGGCATATACCTGAAAAGACAAGAAAAAATTTGTGTCAGAAAACAAATTAAAGTAAAAATAACCTAGACCTAATCAGATTAAATCCTAGTGTATCAAAGCTCCCCGGCAACGGCGCCAAATTTGATATCGCTCAAGTTACCGTAAGGAGTGACTTTTGATGAAAGGACTTTTCTAGGGTCCTAATCAAATGTTGTAGAATACAAGATGTCAATCCAATTCTAAGAGATTCTAATGCAAAGGGAATGCAAGTCTATGCTTAATCTAAGCGCAACCATGATAAGAAGATGATTATGAAACTAAACAATATTAAAAATGCAATAAAAGAGTGAACTTTCTTTCTCAATGAGGCAAGGGGATTCTTGGGACAAGGGAATTGACTTTGGGTGATCAAGGTTCAATCCAAGATGCCAACTTTTCAATCAATCTAATTCCTTATGCCTAGACAACAAAACTAAGCAAGCTCTATCCCTAGATGAATGCTCTTTTGCAATGATCACCCAAGTACACCAAATCCCTTTGGCTGTAATGATCAAAGCAAACATAGAGAATGAGTCTAATAGCAATCCTAACTTCTTTGACAACTAATCCCTTAGGCAAAGCAAGCTAAAAGCATAGATGAGTTGGTTTAGGCATTTCATAGAACACCTTCCGGACATGAAATACCTATGACTCTATGTTTGAGAGGCCAACTCAAATATGGCATGAAGAACACCAAATCAATGCAAGGAAAGGATAGATCTAACACTAAGCACCTTGGATCTACACTTAATCACCCTTAGTCTCCCAAGCCCATGAACCCTAGATAGATCTACTCACTAATAGCCATGAAAAACCTCAAAATCAATGATGATTCAAGGCTAAACATGATTAGAGAAGAAGATAATCTATTAAACACAAAAGAAATGAGATAAAAAGGATCAAAGATCCAAACTTTCTTCAAGATCTTATTATGTTTTTTGAGAGAAAAGAAGTTAGATCTCCAAAAGAGATTACATAAGTATTTATAAGAGGCTTGAAAGCCCTTAAAAACATAAAAAGAAATGACTAAAATGGCCCTGGGGTCATTAAATCTCGGCCAGACATGATGAAAACGCTCAGGGTAAAGTCCCGGATCCAACCCGAGCATCTTGACCCGAGCAGAAAAGTCCCTGTCCAAACCGGTCAGCCGCGCGGGTGCACTGCCCCGAGCGTCCCGACCCACGCATTTCTGTTCCTGTCCGGGGTTGTCCGAGCCTGTCCTGTCCCGCGCACTCCAGGCCGCGCATGAACTGTGTCTGTTCCCTTCAGTCCGCGCGGGTATCTTGCTCCGCGCACGCTAGTCCGCGCACCGGCCCATGTCTTGGCTGCCGTCCCGCGCGGGTCATGTGTCCCGAGCAGTCTGGCCGCGCATCATGGTCCGTTCTTGCCTGTCCCTGGTGTGTCCCGCGCGGGTACTCTCACCCGAGCAGTCCAGGCCGCGCGTCCGGCCAACCTGACATGCTTCAAGTGAATTGATCATAACTTCTCCAATACAGGTCCAAATGACTTGAAACCACTTCCATTGGAAAGCTAACTCAATTTCCTGTGTCTTCACAAAATCTTAGCATCAGAAGATGTTTCTAAGGCCTCCGTCCATGTTCATCTTTAAACCCCTCTTTTGCATCACAAAACTTCCAAACATCTCCAAAATCTCCAAAGTATACTCCAACACTTGATAGAGACTTATGAATGCAAAATGAGCCTAAAGATGCCTAATGCCTAATCTAAATGAGCAAAAATGCACAAGATATGATAGCTAAAAACATTTAAATATGCAAGACATCAACTCCCCCACACTAGACCTTTTCTTGTCCTCAAGTAAACTTTTCAAACACAAGGGAGATGGATGCATGGATGGGAGCAAAGCCAAAGGAAACACTCATAGCACTCAACCTGACATCCTAAAGAAACATAGCAAATAGCATGAGCAAACTCTCTTATTATGCTCTAACTTCACAAGGCCTATCAATTACTCTTATGTCTCTACACAAGATGCAATGCCTATCAACCAACATGCTCTCTTAACCAGCCCTCACATTGATTCACACACACACACACAAGGTGAAGTCTCACAAATGGGCACATGATCTCAATCATTTGGCTAGGTGATCAAATGGTCTAACATGGATGAAAAGGAAGGTTCAATGCATCATTTCAAGGTGGCAATCACTCAAGAATCAAGTAGCTTGATCATTATGCAAAATTTATCTAAGACTAGGAGCAATTCAAGCATACATGGATCCATCCTCATCATTCTACCCAATTCCCTAGTGATTACAAGATCTACATCCTTTTTATTCATTCCATAACCCAAAATGAAAACATACTCACATCACTCACCCAATGAACATATTCTTTCTCATGATTCAACCTCTAAGGACCTCTATTCACATTCTAAACTCTAACTCTTAAGTTTTTCCTTCCCCACTATCTTATTCAATCTTTCTTTTTTTTTTCTTTTTTTTTTCTTTTCTTTCTTTCTTTTTTTTCTTTTTTTTTTATATCAAGAGCTTTTCATTTTTCATTTCTAGGTCCCTAGGGTTTTTCTTTCTCAAAACTTTCTTTGTTCATCAATCTCAACATTGTCATATCCCCAAACCCAAAATGTAAACGATTAGGTAACAAACACTTCACTCACCATCCTATAAGCTAGCTCAAATGATGACCCTATGCTAGCAAGAGATGAGAACAAATCCATGTCGCTCCCAATACTCTCAAGATTTTGCACATGACAAGCTATCAAAAGAGGCCTCACTCAAGCAAATCAATGTAGGTTTCAAAGAATGGATAGGGTTCAAGGGTAAGGGAGTGCCATTTGGGTTAACAAAGGGTGGTACAATGGAAAAAGATAACCCAAATGTGTATGAGATCCATGACTAAGTATGCAAATGCCCATATGCAAGAGAGATTAAGTTCATTCAAGTCTAAGTTCAGGATGGAGCTGGTCTTAAGAACAATGCCAATATCAAGCAAGCAAGCAAGTTTCAAGAAGAGTTTCAAGGCTCAAAGCATGCAAGCCTTTCAAAAGATGCTTAAGCTACTTGATATGTTTAACTAGGGTGCCAAATTCAGTGCAAACAAGTGTTCTTTACAAGGCAATGCTCCACATGCAAATGAATGCAACCTATATGCTCTAGACTCAATCTTAAGGATGCAAGTGATGCAATCTACATGGTTCAAAAATTTTAAAAAAATTTGGATTTTCTATGCACTTATGAATGTACAATGCAATGCATGAGACTCAAAATCACAAAGCAAACATGATCAAATATCCGGTACCTCCCCCACACTTAAATCACACAGTCTCCTGTGTGAGTAAGAGAGTAAGAGAGTAAGAGATACCTCATCAAGGCAAAAGCAAATGTATATACAAGAAGGGTTGGAGTGATACCACACAAGGAGATTTGGGCATGGTGCTTGTGTCATGACTAGAAGCTGGCGTGGTTCATAGCAACTAGTGGAGGCTGCTACATGGATCATGGGGCTCAAGTAGTTCACCACCATTCTTCCCTCCTCTAGTGCTTGGCTCAACCTGAAAATCTTGACCACTTTTATTAAAAACTAAAAAGGAAATTTGAAATTGCAAAGCTATATACAAGGATAACCATGGGACTTCCTCCCAAGTGAGCTTGTTTTGAGTCACTAGCTTGACTACCTTTTCTCTTGGACTAGTGAGAAGGAGGATCCTTCCCACCTTCAAGAGTGATGGTGAGGACCTGAGAGAGAAGCTCTTGAAGCTTGATTGGGTCATCTTGGAGCTGAGGAGTGATGATGGCTCTAGCACTTGAGAATGATGTGGATCTGCCCTTGTGCTTGATCTTGTACTTGATCTTGTACTCAATGACTCCATCCTTGAGCTTCTTTGGATGGAGAGTGAGAGTGTGTGGGAGCAAATCAAGAGGTGGAGGATGAGGCTCTTTCACCATCTTCTTCTTGCCATGAGTGGCCTTTGAGACTCCACTCATCCCCTCCTGTTTAGCACTTTCCAAGTGCTCAACACACAACTCCTTAGAACACTCTCCATCAAGACCTTCTTTCTTACCAACAACCTCTTTGTCTTGGGGCTTCTGAACAGCTTGTGCATCACAGGTGATTGTCCCACAATAGTCTGATACCATTGGAGGTTGGAGAGGGTAGGAGACAGGCTTGTTGACATGCATGAGGGTGACCTTCTTGTTGGGAAAGTCAATGCAAGCTCCAACTGTTGTGAGGAAAGGAGTGCCAAGGATCAAAGGGACTCTCTCTTCAGATTCCATCTTCAAAACAGTGAGGTCAATAGGTATGGTGCAGGATCCAATCTTCAAGGGGAAGTCCTTGATTATGCCAAGTGGGATTGTAGAAGAGGAATCCCCAAAGATGAGAGGAGGAGTATCTGGTTCCATGCTTTCAATCCCAATACTCTGCACCATATCCAAGGAGATGACATTCACACTAGCACCACTATCAACAAGAGCATCATCCATAGTTAGTTTACCAAGGGAGCAAGACAAGGTGAACTTCCCTTGAGACTCAAGCTTAGGGAGGGACTTGGGAGGGATTGGTGGATCAATCTTCAGAAGTGAGATGTTCAAAAGCTCAGCCACTTCAGCTTGGTGGGTGAGAATGTCCTGTATGAGCATCATTTGGACATGAGCAGCATGCATATTGGTGATCTCTGGAAGCTTGACTCCAATATCACTTAGGTCTTTTCTGAATTTGGAGACCACTTTTTTCTGAGCTTTGGTAAGGAACCTTGTAGGGAAAGGGAGTTTATCATAGGGTGATAGCTCAACCTCATTGTCCTCTTCCGTCACTTCTTTCAGCTTGAGGTTAGCACTCTTCTCAACTTGTGTCTCAACCGTAGGCTCATCAAACTTCAGAATCTTTCCTTGAACCTTCTTATCAGCTCTCTTCACAACTCTAGCTTCAGCTGTGGCCACAACCAGTCGCTTATCATGTTCAATCTGATTTCCAAGCACTAGCTTCTCAATCTCATCAACATCATTCTTATGATCACTCAACGCAATCCTTGAAGAAGTGGAGAGGATAACATTGCAAGTCTCCTTAGAGTTCTTCTCTGGTTTTCCTGGTAGAGATCCCATTGGATTCTTGGAGGATGAAGACATGGAGGCAACTTGGCTCTCCAAAGCCTTCAGGTGAGAGGCAAGTTGCATGTACTTGTTGTTGAGATCAGAATAAGTTCCATCAATCTTGGCATGGATGTTCTTGAACTCATCACAAATGTTCTTAGCATTTCTTTCTTGAGCTTCTAAGAGTTGCTTGAACATGGACTCCATTTTTGAACTTGGAGCTTGTGAAGAACTTCCTTGAGGCTGAGATGACTGATTTGTTTGGTAGCCTCCTTGTTGATTGTTGTAGTGAGGTCTTGGCTGATAGTTGTTTGGTATTGGAAGTTTGGCTCCTTCCTATACCATGTGCCATTAGCATTGATGAAGCACATCTCCTCTTGGCCTTCTAAACCATCCACCTCATTGATTGTAGGAGGAACCTCTTGACTAGGAGCTGATAGCTTGCATATTTACATGTTTTTAGCATCCATATCTTATGCATTTTGATCATATAAGTTAGGCATTAGGCATGTTTGGGTCCATTTTGCATTCATTTGTCCTTATCAGGTGTTGGAGTATGCTTTGGTGTGATTTGAGGTGTTTGGAAGCCTTATGGCCCCAAAAGAGATGAAGAATCAAGTCTGGCCATGAAAAGAGAAGTCAAATCCATGATCTGGTCAAGACAAAGATGAGCATGGACAGAGGCCTTAGAGATGCCTCCTGCTGCTAATAGTTTGTGGAGACAAAGCAAATTGAGTTAGCTTTCCAATGGAGGTGGTTTCAAGTCATTTGGACCTGTATTGGAAGAGTTATGATCAATTCACTTGAAGCATGTCAGGCTGGCCGGGTAGAGACGGCCGGGTTCAAGCAGCCGGCCGGGAAAAGATCAAATGGATGGAAGTGGTCCGGTCCGGGATGACTGAGCCTGGAAGAAGCACCCGGTCGTTTGAGTGGTGCTGGAGGAGACCAGACCGGGGTGGCCAGTCCGGGAAGGGACACCCGGTCGTGAAAGAAGCCAGCAGGACGGACGGCCGGGGATCATGGTCCCGCTTCACCAACCCGGACGATGAAGAGCATGCACTGGACCGGGGAGCACAGACCGGTTTGATGGCCCCGGTCGGGAGAAGCAGCACACGAGCAGGAATAGGCTGGCCGGGTAGAGACGTCCGGGTGCAAGCAGCCGGCCGGCTTGGACACGGCCAGAACTGGACGGCAGGGGAGCACAGACCGGGTTGGATGGTGTTGATCTTCCCCTGACCAAATTTTAAGCTTACTTCCAATTGGTTGAGACCAATTTGGCTCAAGAACATTTTAGTAATTTTGTTTTATGTTTTCAAGGGCTTTCAAGCCACCTATAAATACTCTTGTAATCTCCTTTGTGAGATCTAACTTCTTTTCTCTCAAAAACATAATAATATCTTGAAGAAAGTTTGGATCTTTGATCCTTTTTATCTCATTTCTCTTGTGTTTAATAGATTATCTTCTTCTCTAATCATGTTTAGCCTTGAATTATCATTGATTGTGAGGTTTTCCATGGCTATTAGTGAGTAGATCTATCTAGGGTTCATGGGCTTGGGAGACTAAGAGTGATTAAGTGTAGATCCAAGGTGCTTAGTGTTAGATCTATCCTTTCCTTGCATTGATTTGGTGTTCTTCATGCTATATTTGAGTTGGCCTCTCAAGCATAGAGCTATAGGCATTTCATGCCCGGAAGGTGTTCTATGAAATGCCTGAACCAACTCATCTATGCTTTTAGCTTGCTTTGCCTAAGGGATTACTTGTCAAAGAAGCTAGGATTGCTAGTGGACTCATTCTCCATGTTTGCTTTGATCATTACAGCCAAAGGGATTTGGTGTACTTGGGTGATCATTGCAAAAGAGCATTCATCTAGGGATAGAGCTTGCTTAGTTTTGTTGTCTAGGCATAAGGAATTAGATTGATTGAAAGTTGGCATCTTGGATTGAACCTTGATCACCCAAAGTCAATTCCCTTGTCCCAAGAATCCCCTTGCCTCATTGAGAAAGAAAGTTCAATCTTTTATTGCATTTTTAATATTGTCTTAGTTTCATAATCATCCTCTCATCTTGATTGCACTTAGATTAAGCATGAACTTGCATTCCCTTTGCATTAGAATCTCTTAGAATTGGATTGACATCTTGTATTCTACAACATTTGATTAGGACCCGAGAAAAGTCCTTTCATCAAATTGGCGCCGTTGCCAAGTTCTAAGTTGATTTTGACATTGGGATTTAGTCATTTGCTTGAGACTAAGTCATTTTTATTTTATTTTATCTTGTGATATTGGATCTCTTGTTTCTTCTATCTTTGACTTTCAGGTGTATGATCACAAGAAGCAGAGGGGCATCTAACTTGGTTCCTACTGTTGAAGAGATTGCTGCACTTGAGAGGGAGATTGCAAGAAAGAGAAGAGAAGAAGAGCAACAGGCTCACTTGCAGAGATTGGGGTTTGAGATGGAGAATCTGCCTCAAGATGGTGATGTCCTAGGGGGCAATGGTCAAAGAGCTGACAACATAAGACCACACCGCCAGCCACAACAGCCACAGCGCCAAGCTAGAGCCGTTGGAGCCTATGATCAACCACACATTTATGGTCATAGGTTGGGGATAAGGGCACCAGCTGTGGAGAACACCAACTTTGAGATCAAATCAGGGCTGCTGCATTTGATTGAGAACAACAAGTTTCATGGCCTTGCTGTGGAAGATCCCCTTGATCACTTGGACACATTTGATAGCTACTGTAGCTTGTCCAAGATTAATGGAGTCTCTGAAGATGCTTTCAAGTTGAGGTTGTTTCACTTCTCTTTGGGAGACAAGGCACATCTATGGGAGAAGGCTCTTCCAAGTGACTCTATCACAACTTGGAATGAGTGCAAGAGGGCATTCCTAGAGAAATTCTTCTCTACCTCAAGAACAGCCAAGATCAGAAATGAGATCTCTAGCTTTCAGCAGAAGAACCTTGAGAGCTTTAGTGAAGCATGGGAGAGGTTCAAGGGCTATTGGTCTCAATGCCCACATCATGGCTTCACCAAGGAGAGTTTGCTTAGTACCTTCTACAGAGGTGCTCTACCAGAGTTCAGGAGCAGATTGGACACAGCCAGCAATGGGTTCTTCTTGGGCAGAACTGAGAAGGATGCTGAGGAGCTGGTGGAGAACATGGCCAGGAGTGACTCAGTCTACAGTGAGGAGCGTGATAGGGCCAACAGAGGCACTGATGAAGATGATCCGCACACAAGAAAGGCCCTGAAATCTCTCCAAGAAAAGTTAGACAAGCTTCTTGTAGAGAAGGCTAAGCAAGAGCAGCTTCACTCCATTGGGAACCAGCAACAGAAACTGCTTGCTAGGACTACTGAAGTTCATGGTGTAGAAGGTCAAGAGGAGCTGTGCTTCATCAATGCTAATGGCACATGGTATAGGAAAGAGCCCAACTTCCAATACCAAAACAACTACCAGCAAAGACCTTACTACAACAATCAACAAGGAGGTTACCAAGCAAACCAGCCTACTCAGCCCCAAGGAAGATCTTCTCTAGCTCAGGTTCCAAGTTCAAATTTGGAGTCCATGTTCAAGCAACTCTTAGAATCTCAAGAGAAGAATGCTAGGAGCATTGGAGATGAGTTCAAGAATATTCATGCCAAGATTGATGGAACTTATTCTGATCTCAACAAAAAGTACATGCAACTTGCCTCTCATCTCAAAGCTTTGGAGAGCCAGGTTGCTTCTATGTCTTCATCCTCAAAGAGCCCAATGGGATCTCTACCAGGAAAACCAGAGAAGAACCCTAAGGAGACTTGCAATGTTATCCTCTCCACTTCTTCAAGGATTAAGTTGAGTGATCATAAAAATGATGTTGTTGAGATTGAGAGGCTAATGCTTGGACATCAGATTGAAAATGATAAGAGACTGGTTGTGGCCACAGCTGAAGCTATAGTTGTGAAGAGAGCTGATAAGAAGGTTCAAGGAAAGATTCTGAAGATTGATGAGCCTAAGGTTGAGACACAAGTTGAGAAGAGTGCTAACCCCAAGCTGCAAGAAGTGAAGGAAGAAGACAATGAGGTTGAGCTATCACCCTATGATAAGCTCCCTTTCCCTCAAAGGTTCCTCACCAAAGCTCAGAAAAAAGTCGTCTCCAAATTCAGAAAAGACCTCAGTGATATTGGAGTCAAGCTTCCAGAGATCAGCAATATGCATGCTGCTCATGTCCAAATGATGCTCATACAGGACATTCTCGCCCACCAAGCTAAAGTGGCTGAGCTTTTGGACATCTCACTTCTGAAGATTGATCCACCAATCCCTCCCAAGTCCCTCCCTAAGCTTGAGTCTCAAGGGAAGTTCACATTGTCTTGCTCCCTTGGTACACTAACTATGGATGATGCCCTTGTTGATAGTGGTGCTAGTGTGAATGTCATTTCATTTGATATGGTGAAGAGTATTGGGATTGAAAGCATGGAACCAGACACTCCTCCTCTCACCTTTGGGGATTCTTCTTCTACAACCCCACTTGGCATAATCAAGGACTTCCCCTTGAAGATTGGTTCCTGCGCCATACCTATTGACCTCACTGTTTTGGAAATGGCATCTGAAGAGAGAG
Organism: Brassica carinata; assembly: GCA_016771965.1. Lineage (NCBI taxonomy): Eukaryota > Viridiplantae > Streptophyta > Magnoliopsida > Brassicales > Brassicaceae > Brassica > Brassica carinata. Next base: position 12,827,473 of record CM028691.1, on the reverse strand, counting down.
TCCCCTTGATCTTAGGCACTCCTTTTCTCACAACAGTTGGAGCTTGCATTGACTTTCCCAACAAGAAGGTCACCCTAATGCATGTCAACAAAGCTGTCTCCTATCCTCTCCAACCTCCATTAGAATCAGCCTATTGTGGGACAATCACTTGTGATGCACAAGCTATGGAGAAACCCCAAAATGAAGTGGCTGTTTGTAAAGAACACGGTCTTGATGGGGAGTCCTCTAGAGAGAAGTGTGGTGAGCACTTGAAAAGTGCTAAAAATGAGGGGATGAGTGGAGCCTCAAAGGCCACTCATGGCAAGAAGAAGATGGTGAAAGAGCCTCATCCTCCACCTCTTGATTTGCTCCCACACACTCTCACTCTCCATCCAAAGAAGCTCATGGATGGAGTCATTGAGTACAAGATCAAGCACAAGGGCAGATCATCATCACTCCTCAGCTCCAAGATGACCAAATCAAGCTTCAAGAGCTTCTCTCTCAGGTCCTCACCATCACACTTGAAGGTGGGAAGGATCCTCCTTCTCACTAGTTCAAGAGATAAGGTAGTCAAGCTAAGTTACTCAAAACAAGCTCACTTGGGAGGAAGTCCCATGGTTATCCTTGTATAAAAAAAAAAAAACAAAAAAAGAAAAAGAAAAAGAAAAGAGAAAAATAAAGATTCAATAATATAGTGGGGAAGAAAAAAAAAACTTAAAGAGTTAGAGCTTAGAGAAGTGATTAGAGGTCCTTAGTGGTTGAATCTAAAAGAAAGGAAGTTGTTCATTGGGTGAGTGATGTGAGAATGTTTTCATTTTGGATGGATCCATGTATGCATGAATTGCTCCTAGTCTTAGATAAATTTTGCATAATGATCAAGCTCCTTGATTTTGAGTGATTTCCACCTTGAAATGATGCATTGAAACCTCATTATCATCCATATTAGACCATTTGATCACCTAGCCAAATGATTGAGATCATGTGCCCATTTGTGAGACTTCACCTTGTGTGTGTGTGTGTGAATCAATGTGAGGGCTGGTTAAGAGAACTTGTTAGTTGATAAGCATTGCATCTTGTGTAGAGGCATAAGAGTCATTGATGGGCCTTGTGAAGCTAGAGCATAATAAGAAGTTTTGCTCATGCTATTTGCTATGTTTCTTTAGGATGTCAAGTTGAGTGCTATGAGTGTTTCTTTTGGCTTTGCTTCCATCTCTATGTCTCTACTCCTTGTGTTTTGAAAAGATTACTTGAGGACAAGTAAAGGTCTAGTGTGGAGGAGTTGATAGCTTGCATATTTACATGTTTTTAGCATCCATATCTTATGCATTTTGATCATATAAGTTAGGCATTAGGCATGTTTAGGTCCGTTTTGCATTCATTTGTCCTTATCAGGTGTTGGAGTATGCTTTGGTGTGATTTGAGGTGTTTGGAAGCCTTTGAGGTGTTTGGAAGCCTTATGGCCCCAAAAGAGATGAATAATCAAGTTTGGCCATGAAAAGAGAAGTCAAATCCATGATCTGGTCAAGACAAAGATAAGCATGGAAAGAGGCCTTAGAAATGTCTCCTGCTGCTAAGATTTTGTGGAGACACATTAAATTGAGTTTGCTTTCCAATGGAGGTGGTTTCAAGTCATTTGTACCTGTATTGGAAGAGTTATGATCAATTCACTTGAAGCATGTCAGGCTGGCCGGGTAGAGACGGCCGGGTTCAAGCAGCCGGCCGGGAAAAGAGCAGATGGATGGAAGTGGTCCAGTCCGGGATGACTGAGCCTGGGAGAGGCACCCGGTCGTTTGAGTGGTGCTGGAGGAGACCAGACCGGGGTGGCCAGTCCGGGAAGGGACACCCGGTCGGCAGAGATGGATCAAAGGACACCCGGACGGCCGGGAAGGAGAAACCAGGGAACGGAACCCGGACGGGCTGGACAAGGACCAAGACAAGCTTGGACCAGGGTGGCCAGACCGGGTTGGGACAGGCTGGTTCACCCCTGACCGAAAATCCAACCCCTCTTCCCATTGGTTGAAGCCCATTTGGCTCAAGGACTTTTTAGTAATTTCGTTTTATGTTTCTAGGGCTTTCAAGCCAATTATAAATACTCTTGTTATCCCTAGATTGGGACTTATGTTATTTTCTTTCTAAGAACACAAACCTTTGAGAAAGTTTTATCTTTGAATCATCTCGGTCAAAGCAGGCATATGCCAAACGTGAATACCCCCCGAAGCCACAGGTAGAACACCTGGTAGTGAGACCCAATCTCATAATCTTAATCTCATCTTTGTGTTCTTGATTGTTTAATTTCATCTCCTTTCTTTCACTACATGTTTAAGCTTGAATCTCTCATGGGTTTAAGAGTAAGCATGTGGATTAGTGAGTAGATCCATTTAAGATCCATGGGTTAGGGTGATTGAGAGTGATTAAGTGTAGATCCAAGGTGCTTAGTGTTAGATCTATCCTTTCCTTGCATTGATTTGGTGTTCTTAATGCTATATTTGAGTTGGCCTCTCAAACATAGAGCTATAGGCATTTCATGCCCGGAAGGTGTTCTATGAAATGCCTGAACCAACTCATCTATTCTTTTAGCTTGCTTTGCCTAAGGGATTAGTTTTCAAAGAAACTAGGATTGCTATTAGACTCATTCTTTATGCTTGCTTTGATCATTACAGCCAAAGGGATTTGGTGTACTTGGGTGATCATTGCAAAAGAGCATTCATCTAAGGGATAGAGCTTGCTTAGTTTTGTTGTCTAGGCATAAGGAATTAGATTGATTAAAAAGTTGGCATCTTGGATTGAACCTTAATCATTTGAAATCAAGTCCCTACACCCATGGGTCTCATTCTCCTCATAAAGAAAGAAAGTTTTACATTTTGTTGCATTTTAGATATTGCTGTAGTTTAATAATCATCCTCTTTAATGATTGCATTTAGATTAAGCATAGACTTGTATTCCATTTGCGTTGTGGTCACTTAGGACCTTAGAAAAGTTCTTTCTTCAGTTGAAAATGGTTTAAAGTTAATTGCAGGTTTGTTGAGTAATGGTAAAATTACTCAGTTAAAAGGTTTTGGTTTTAAGACAATAAAGAAAAGTAGTTAGATTTAGGGTAGGTATTCAGGAATTCAGGATTATAAATACTATAAATGCTAACAAATTGCTTGCATGATATGTCAGAGCTCAACACTATTAAATGAATCCATCAGCTCTCGCGATATTTAGACCATCTATTACTTAGATGCTAAATGGTGTTTGCGGCCAGCTATATCGCCGACAGTATCGATCGATTATTCTATAGGAATATCGACCGATACACCTCTAGCTACGTCGATCGATTACTGTATAGGAGTATCGATCGATTCGGCTCTAAGCAGAAATTATGCGCGAGTTGATACAATGCTCACCATGATCTTAGATTAGCTTTCGCATGTCTCAAGAGGGTCATAGCATGTTTAGGATGTTGTCAGGAATTGTATTTAATGAGTAATACAATCCAAGTTCATGTTCTAGGTAGCTAAGCTAGAAAAAGCATTAGTGAACAATCCCAACAATAAATATCACAACTATAGCAGATATAGGCTCGGGCTCATCCCTCATATCCTATTTAAACCCTAAATCTAATAAATGAATCTACTCAGACATGGCTAAGTAATTCATAGCAACAAGGTAATAATAGGAGTTCATAGATCTATTAGAGGGTGGACACTTAGGTCCCAATCACAAATCTCTTTGGATCTCTCCTCTAAATCTAGAATCCTATAACCTTGTTAAGAAGAAACAAGTAAAAAACTGAATTGAACTTTATTGAGAACTTGCAAAGTAATGAAAACAGTAAAAGAAATGAGTAGAAAGGATGAAGGTAGAAAGGTGGTTAGAAACTTCTAAAACTCTATGGAGCCAAAACACTTAGGCACATATAATTATGAGTTCATTAGGTTAAAAACTCGTCAGGGGTAATCTTGTAAAATGTGATATCTTGGGATTCAAGTTCGGCCAAGTCCAACTTGTCTTCTGCCACTTCGATATCGATCGATAGTACAGGGTGTACATCGATCGATTATGATCTCGATGTATCGTCCTTCGGCTAATGTGTCTCGATCGATAGCACAGAGTGTGCATCGATCGATGTGTAACTCTGGAAGTCGACCTCTGGTCTTGATCACGGGTGAACTCTTCTTTAAGCTCCGAAAAGGCACTTAAAACATCACTTTTCTCCAAAATGCTCCTGAACCTGAAAACATACCTAATAGACTCCAAAACATAGATAATAGTAGTGAAAACACTCATATACCATGGGTAAAAACGGGTAAAATCCATGGTATATCAAAAAACAACCAATGCAAACTTCTTGCGACAATGATAAAATTTCGGGAAGAATTTCAAAAGATTTATATAAAAGTCTTCCCGAGCAGTCATATAAAAAGTCAAATTTCTGACAATCTTTGGTCAATTGCAAAACTAACATGTTTATCCGAGAAGATTGAGAAGTCTTCGCTGGGATTTTTAGTGTTTTTTTGTTAACAAAGGAAAGTTAGAAGACTTCTAGGGAAGTCTTCTCGATGGAGAATACATCGAGCGCTTCCGGAAGTCTTCTGAAAGTCTTCGCGACCAGATCTGAAAGAAAAAAATGATTTCATATCTTGAACCTGTGAGATGACATTCTTAACTTCTCTAACCACCCAGAACTTCACTACAAAAGTTATCAATTCGTTAATGATCAAGAATCATGAGCTTTAATGTCTCTATGAACCTTACAAAACTTGGAATCAAAATCTTAGTTTTTTGGATGAATTTAAAGAGAAAGTGAAAAAGATGTGATTTTTGTGCATAAGTATTGATATATGAAGAGTTAAAATTGAAATTTTGGTACAATAAGAGCTTCAAATTGGTTGTTCATGGTGGTTGGTGTGCTGATGGGAATGGTAATATTGTAAATATTTGGGAAAGATGAGGATGATAAGGTAAAAGACTCATTTTCAGAAGAAAAAAATAATGGCATTTTCGTGAATAACTCAAACTTTTAGAGTGAATAGAGAAAAAAAAATTCAAAAAAACATGGGTTATTTTTGTGTTTGACTTGAAACTTTGTATCATATTTGAAAGAACTAAAAAGTGTCTTACCCGAACAATATATTAAAATAAACTTTATATCATATTTAATTCAGTTGACAACGGTCGGAAGTAAAAACAATTAACAACGTTTCGGTCATCTTATCATGTAAAAGCACTATGGAGTCAGGGTCAACTTTCTCGAACTAACTTAACACAAGTAATCAAGTTAGAACATCGTCTCATAAATTACATAATAATCATAACAATAACTAGATTTTTTTACCCCGCTACGCGCGGATAAGATATTATATGTATTTTTCAATTTTAAAAGAATAAGGTATAATATTGTATTACATTATTTAAAGAATATAAAATAAGACTATATAACATAAATATATTTTCAAATTTTTCTTTGTGGATATCATTATCTTGTTTGATTGTTGTACGTGATTCACATATTTGCATAGATATTTGTGATACATGAATAACTATATTTTTATTATCAGTAAATAATATATATTTATTATATATTATAAGAAAACTGAAATTACTTACTTTTTAAACAAACTTGTCTCATGTTGGGGACTCGGTTATAGACATATCATATTCGAAGGAGACATTTTTAGAGTTATCAATCTTCTTAACAATCAAGAAATAATTCTGAATATCAAAACAATATCTCATACGATCTCTTTGTGTAAGAACTGCTTTGAAGAAATTGAATTTAGGCATAAAAAAAGACTGTAAATGAATGTGCAGATGTATTATCTAAGTCAGCTTTACAAAGTACTACTCATAGTTCGATATATCATTTATGTCCATCCTTTTTTTGTCAATCCTTTCTTAAACATCTTGAAATAACTGATGCTAATTAATAATAAACTTTTGGCGAGCAAAAAAAACCAAACTTGTGTAATTATCGCTTAAATATTTTATTAATATTGTCTAAGAAGCTTCCAAGTGATATCATAGTTTAATTTTTATTAGTTTTTTTTGTTAATTTTTAGAGTTAAAACTGTATTTAAGATTTTTTTCTATATTAACCTTCTATTTCTTTCACAGAGTTGATATATATAACCTGTAAGAAAAAAAAAGCATTATAAACTTCATAAGCAAAGAGAAGTTGCATTAGATTTTATGAGAGCAACTTGATATCGTGACTTGAATGAGCTAAAGGCAACTGTTTCAAGTATTTGAGAGAGAGAGGCAATACACACCATAAGCAAGATGAAAACCATTAGAATATGAAAGTGGTATAGTTTCTTTTCTCAACGTAGTTATTGATCCACTGATTACACCACAAAGATAAAGGTTAAGGGTAAACAAACAAACAAAAATATTTAAGTCAATTAATAGATCTAGCTAATCGACATAGGATCAGACAAAACCTTAACTCGCCTTCTTGTGGTCCGAATTCGACATCTCTGAAGAACAACACTTCATCGGCTTTGTGGAAGAATTGCTTTGAAGAAATTGAATTTAGGCATCAAAAAGAACTGGAAATGGATGTGCAAATGTATTATCTAAGTCAGTTTTACAAAGTACTACTCATAGTTCGATATATCATTTATGTGCATCCTTTTTTTTGTCTACCCTTTCTTAAACATCTTGAAATAACTGATGCTAATTAATAATAAACTTTTGGCCGTCAAAAAAAATATCAAACTTGTGTAATTATCACTTAAATATTTTATTAATATTGTCTAAGAAGCTTTCAAATGATATCATAGTTTAACTTTTATTAGTTTTTTGTTAATTTTTAGAGTTTTCTGTATTTAAGATTTTTTTCTATATTAAGCTTCTATTTCTTTCACAGAGTTGATATATATAACCTGTAAGAAAAAAAAAGCATTATAAACTTCATAAGCAAGAGAAGTTGCATTAGATTTTATGAGAGCAACTTGATATCGACTTGAATGAGCTAAAGGCAACTGTTTCAAATATTTGAGAGAGAGAGACAATACACACCATAAGCAAGATGAAAACCATTAGAATATGAAAGTGGTATAGTTTCTTTTCTCAACGTAGTTATTGATCCACTGATTACACCACAAAGACAAAGGTTAAGGGTAAACAAATAAACAAAAATATTTAAGTTAATTAATAGACCAAGCTAATCGACATAGGATCAGACAAAACCTTAACTCTTCTTGTGGTCCGAATTGACATGTCTGAAGAACAACACTTCATCGGCTTTGTGGAAGAACTTTGAAGAAATTGAATTTAGGCATCAAAAGAACTGAAATGGATGTGCGATGTAATATCTAAGTCATCTTTACAAAGTACTACTCATAGTTCGATATATCATTTATGTCCATCCTTTTTTGTCTATCCTTTCTTAAACATCATGAAATAACTTATGCTAATTAATAATAAACTTTTGGCCGCAAAAATTCAAACTTGTGTAATTATCGCTTAAATATTTTATTAATATTGTCTAAGAAGCTTCAAGTGATATCATAGTTTAACTTTTATTAGTTTTTGTTAATTTTAGAGTTTTCTGTATTTAAGATTTTTTCTATATTAAGCTTCTATTTCTTTCACATAGTTGATATATATAACCTGTAAGAAAAAAAGCATTATAAACTTCATAAGCAAAGAGAAGTTGCATCAGATTTTCCGAGAGCAACTTGATATCGTGACTTGAATGAGCTAACGATTTCTGTTTCAAGTATTTGAGAGAGAGGCAATACACACCATAAGCAAGATGAAAACCATTAGAATATGAAAGTGGTATAGTTTCTTTTCTCAACGTAGTTATTGATCCACTGATTACACCACAAAGACAAAGGTTAAGGGTAAACAAACAAACAAAAATATTTAAGTTAATTAATAGACCAAGCTAATCGACATAGGATCAGACAAAACCTTAACTCGCCTTCTTGTGGTCCGAATTGACATCTCTCAAGAACAACACTTCATCGGCTTTGTGGAAGAACTGCTTTGAAGAAATTGAATTTAGGCATCAAAAGAACTGGAAATGGATGTGCAGATGTATTATCTAAGTCAGTTTTACAAAGTACTACTCATAGTTCGATATATCATTTATGTCCATCCTTTTTTGTCTATCCTTTCTTAAACATCTTGAAATAACTGATGCTAATTAATAATAAACTTTTGGCCAAAAAAAATATCAAACTTGTGTAATTATCACTTAAATATTTTATTAATATTGTCTAAGAAGCTTCAAGTGATATCATAGTTTAACTTTTATTAGTTTTTGTTAATTTTAGAGTTTTCTGTATTTAAGATTTTTTCTATATTAAGCTTCTATTTCTTTCACAGAGTTGATATATATAACCTGTAAGAAAAAAAGCATTATAAACTTCATAAGCAAGAGAAGTTGCATTAGATTTTATGAGAGCAACTTGATATCGACTTGAATGAGCTAAAGGCAACTGTTTCAAATATTTGAGAGAGACAATACACACCATAAGCAAGATGAAAACCATTAGAATATGAAAGTGGTATAGTTTCTTTTCTCAACGTAGTTATTGATCCACTGATTACACCACAAAGACAAAGGTTAAGGGTAAACAAACAAACAAAAATATTTAAGTTAATTAATAGACCAAGCTAATCGACATAGGATCGACAAAACCTTAACTCGCCTTCTTGTGGTCCGAATTACATCTCAAGAACAACACTTTGGTCCAATTCACAAGAAAGAAACGAGTAGAAAGGATGAAGGTAGAAAGGTGGTTAGAAACTTCTAAAACTCTATGGTGAAACACTTAGGCACATATAAATATGAGTTCATTAGGTTAAAAACTCGTCAAGGAAATCTTATAAAATGTGATGTCTTGGACTTCAAATCGCCAAGTCCAACTTGTCTTCGCCGCTTCGATATCGATCGATAGACAGGTGTACATCGATCGATTATGATCTCGATGTATCGCCCTTCGCTAATGTGTGTTGATCGATAGCACGAGTGTGCATCGATCGATGTAACTCCGATGTCGACCTCTGGTCTTGATCACGGGTGAACTCTTCTTTAAGCTCCGAAAGGCACCTAAAACATCACTTTCTCCAAAATGCTCATGAACCTGAAAACATACCTAATAGACTCCAAAACATAGATAATAGTAGTGAACACTCATATACCATGGGTAAAACGGGTAAAATCCATGGTATATCAAAAGCAACCAATGCAAACTTTATTGCGACAATGATAAAATTTCGGGAAGAATTTCAAAAGATTTATATAAAAGTCTTCCGAAAGCAGTCATATAAAAGTCAAATTTCGACAATCTTTGGTCAATTGCAAAACTAACATGTTTATCCGAGAAGATTGAGAAGTCTTTGCTGGGATTTTAGTGTTTTTGTTTACAAGGAGTTAGAAGACTTCTAGGAAGTCTTCGATGGAGAATACATCGAAGCCCGAAGTCTTTCGAAGTTCGCACCAGATCTGAAAGAAAAAAATGATTTCATATCTTGAACCTGTGAGATGACATTCTTAACTTCTCTAACCACTCAGAACTTCTACAAAAGTTATCAATTCGTTAATGATCAAGAATCATGAGCTTTAATGTCTCTATGAACCTTACAAAACTTGGAATCAAAATCTTAGTTTTTGGATGAATTTAAAGAGAAAGTGAAAAGATGTGATTTTTGTGCATAAGTATTGATATATGAAGAGTTAAAATTGAAATTTTGGTACAATAAGAGCTTCAAATTGGTTGTTCATGGTGGTTGGTGTGTTGATGGGAATGGTAATATTGTAAATATTTGGGAAAGATGAGGATGATAAGGTAAAAGACTCATTTTCTAAGAAAAAATAATGGCATTTTCGTGAATAACTCAAACTTTTAGAGTGAATAGAGAAAAAAATTCAAAAACATGGGTTATTTTTGTGTTTGACTTGAAACTTTGTATCATATTTGAAAGAACTAAAAAGTGTCTTACCCGAACAATATATTAAAATAAACTTTATATCATATTTAATTCAGTTGACAACGGTCGGAAGTAAAAACAATTAACAACGTTTCGGTCATCTTATCATGTAAAAGCACTATGGAGTCAGGGTCAACTTTCTCGAACTAACTTAACACAAGTAATCAAGTTAGAACATCGTCTCATAAATTACATAATAATCATAACAATAACTAGATTTTTACTCGCCACGCTACGGATAAGATATTATATGTATTTTTCAATTTTAAAAGAATAAGGTATAATATTGTATTACATTATTTAAAGAATATAAAATAAGACTATATAACATAAATATATTTTCAAATTTTTCTTTGTGGATATCATTATCTTGTTTGATTGTTGTACGTGATTCACATATTTGCATAGATATTTGTGATACATGAATAACTATATTTTTATTATCAGTAAATAATATATATTTATTATATATTATAAGAAAACTGAAATTACTTACTTTTTAAACAAACTTGTCTCATGTTGGGGACTCGGTTATAGACATATCATATTCGAAGGAGACATTTTTAGAGTTATCAATCTTCTTAACAATCAAGAAATAATTCTGAATATCAAAACAATATCTCATACGATCTCTTTGTGTAAGAACTGCTTTGAAGAAATTGAATTTAGGCATCAAAAGAACTGGAAATGAATGTGCAGATGTATTATCTAAGTCAGCTTTACAAAGTACTACTCATAGTTCGATATATCATTTATGTCCATCCTTTTTTTGTCAATCCTTTCTTAAACATCTTGAAATAACTGATGCTAATTAATAATAAACTTTTATAACAAAAAATCAAACTTGTGTAATTATCGCTAAATATTTTATTAATATTGTCTAAGAAGCTTCCAAGTGATATCATAGTTTAATTTTTATTAGTTTTTTGTTAATTTTAGAGTTTTCTGTATTTAAGATTTTTTCTATATTAACCTTCTATTTCTTTCACAGAGTTGATATATATAACCTGTAAGAAAAAAAAAGCATTATAAACTTCATAAGCAAAGAGAAGTTGCATTAGATTTTATGAGAGCAACTTGATATCGTGACTTGAATGAGCTAAAGGCAACTGTTTCAAATATTTGAGAGAGAGAGACAATACACACCATAAGCAAGATGAAAACCATTAGAATATGAAAGTGGTATAGTTTCTTTTCTCAACGTAGTTATTGATCCACTGATTACACCACAAAGACAAAGGTTAAGGGTAAACAAATAAACAAAAATATTTAAGTTAATTAATAGACCAAGCTAATCGACATAGGATCAGACAAAACCTTAACTCGCCTTCTTGTGGTCCGAATTCGACATGTCTGAAGAACAACACTTCATCGGCTTTGTGGAAGAACTGCTTTGAAGAAATTGAATTTAGGCATCAAAAAGAACTGGAAATGGATGTGCAGATGTAATATCTAAGTCATCTTTACAAAGTACTACTCATAGTTCGATATATCATTTATGTCCATCCTTTTTTTGTCTATCCTTTCTTAAACATCATGAAATAACTTATGCTAATTAATAATAAACTTTTGGCCGGCAAAAAAATTCAAACTTGTGTAATTATCGCTTAAATATTTTATTAATATTGTCTAAGAAGCTTTCAAGTGATATCATAGTTTAACTTTTATTAGTTTTTATGTTAATTTTTAGAGTTTTCTGTATTTAAGATTTTTTCTATATTAAGCTTCTATTTCTTTCACATAGTTGATATATATAACCTGTAAGAAAAAAAAACATTATAAACTTCATATGCAAAGAGAAGTTGCATCAGATTTTCTGAGAGCAACTTGATATCGTGACTTGAATGAGCTAACGATTTCTGTTTCAAGTATTTGAGAGAGAGAGGCAATACACACCATAAGCAAGATGAAAACCAATAGAATATGAAAGTGGTATAGTTTCTTTTCTCAATGTAGTTATTGATCCACTGATTACACCACAAAGACAAAGGTTAAGGGTAAACAAACAAACAAAAATATTTAAGTTAATTAATAGACCAAGCTAATCGACATAGGATCGACAAAACCTTAACTCGCTTCTTGTGGTCCGAATTGACATGTCTGAAGAACAACACTTCATCGGCTTTGTGGAAGAACTGCTTTGAAGAAATTGAATTTAGGCATCAAAAGAACTGAAATGGATGTGCGATGTAATATCTAAGTCATCTTTACAAAGTACTACTCATAGTTCGATATATCATTTATGTCCATCCTTTTTTGTCTATCCTTTCTTAAACATCATGAAATAACTTATGCTAATTAATAATAAACTTTTGGCCGCAAAAAATTCAAACTTGTGTAATTATCGCTAAATATTTTATTAATATTGTCTAAGAAGCTTTCAAGTGATATCATAGTTTAACTTTTATTAGTTTTATGTTAATTTTAGAGTTTTCTGTATTTAAGATTTTTCTATATTAAGCTTCTATTTCTTTCACATAGTTGATATATATAACCTGTAAGAAAAAAAAACATTATAAACTTCATATGCAAAGAGAAGTTGCATCAGATTTTCTCGAGAGCAACTTGATATCGTGACTTGAATGAGCTAACGATTTCTGTTTCAAGTATTTGAGAGAGAGGCAATACACACCATAAGCAAGATGAAAACCAATAGAATATGAAAGTGGTATAGTTTCTTTTCTCAATGTAGTTATTGATCCACTGATTACACCACAAAGACAAAGGTTAAGGGTAAACAAACAAACAAAAATATTTAAGTTAATTAATAGACCAAGCTAATCGACATAGGATCAGACAAAACCTTAACTCGCCTTCATGTGGTCCGAATTCGACATCTCTGAAGAACAACACTTCATCGGCTTTGTGGAAGAACTGCTTTGAAGAAATTGAATTTAGGCATCAAAAAGAACTTGAAATGGATGTGTAGATGTATTATCTAAGTCAGTTTTACAAAGTACTACTCATAGTTCGATATATCATTTATGTCCATCCTTTTTTTTTGTCTATCCTTTCTTAAACATCTTGAAATAACTGATGCTAATTAATAATAAACTTTTGCCCGGCAAAAAAAATCAAACTTGTGTAATTATCCCTTAAATATTTTATTAATATTGTCTAAGAAGCTTTCAAGTGATATCATAGTTTAACTTTTATTAGTTTTTGTTAATTTTAGAGTTTTCTGTATTTAAGATTTTTCTATATTAAGCTTCTATTTCTTTCCAGAGTTGATATATATAACTGTAACAAAAAAAACATTATAAACTTTATATGCAAAGAGAAGTTGCATCAGATTTTCTGAGAGCAACTTGATATCGTGACTTGAATGAGCTAAATGTTTCTGTTTCAAATATTTGAGATAGGCAATACACACCATAAGCAAGATGAAAACCATTGGAATACGAAAGTGGTATAGTTTCTTTTCTCAACGTAGTTATTGATCCACCGATTACACCACAAAGAGAAAGGTTAAGGATAAATAAACAAACAAAAATATTTAAATTAATTAATAGACCAAACTAATCGACATAGGATCAGACGAAACCTTAACTCGCCTTCTTGTGGTCCGAATTCGACATCTCTGAAGAACAACACTTTGGTCCGAATTCGACAGTAAAAGAAACGAGTAGAAAGGATGAAGGTAGAAAGGTGGTTAGAAACTTCTAAAACTCTATGGTGCCAAAACACTTAGGCACATATAAATATGAGTTCATTAGGTTAAAAACTCGTCAAGGGAAATCTTATAAAATGTGATGTCTTGGACTTCAAATTCGCCAAGTCCAACTTGTCTTCGCCGCCGATATCGATCGATAGTACAGGTGTACATCGACGATTATGATCTCGATGTATCGCCCTTCGCTAATGTGTGTTGATCGATAGCACGAGTGTGCATCGATCGATGTGTAACTCGATGTCGACCTCTGGTCTTGATCACGGTGAACTCTTCTTTAAGCTCGGAAGGCACCTAAAACATCACTTTTCTCCAAAATGCTCATGAACCTGAAAACATACCTAATAGACTCCAAAACATAGATAATAGTAGTGAAAACACTCATATACCATGGGTAAAACGGTAAAATCCATGGTATATCAAAAGCAACCAATGCAAACTTCTTGCGACAATGATAAAATTTCGAAGAATTTCAAAAGATTTATATAAAAGTCTTCCCGAGCAGTCATATAAAAAGTCAAATTTCTGACAATCTTTGGTCAATTGCAAAACTAACATGTTTATCCGAGAAGATTGAGAAGTCTTTGCTGGGATTTTTAGTGTTTTTTTGTTTACAAAGGAAAGTTAGAAGACTTCTAGGGAAGTCTTCGATGGAGAATACATCGAGCGCTTCCGGAAGTCTTCTGAAAGTCTTCGCGACCAGATCTGAAAGAAAAAAATGATTTCATATCTTGAACCTGTGAGATGACATTCTTAACTTCTCTAACCACTCAGAACTTCACTACAAAAGTTATCAATTCGTTAATGATCAAGAATCATGAGCTTTAATGTCTCTATGAACCTTACAAAACTTGGAATCAAAATCTTAGTTTTTTGGATGAATTTAAAGAGAAAGTGAAAAAGATGTGATTTTTGTGCATAAGTATTGATATATGAAGAGTTAAAATTGAAATTTTGGTACAATAAGAGTTTCAAATTGGTTGTTCATGGTGGTTGGTGTGTTGATGGGAATGGTAATATTGTAAATATTTGGGAAAGATGAGGATGATAAGGTAAAAGACTCATTTTCAGAAGAAAAAAAAATAATGGCATTTTCGTGAATAACTCAAACTTTTAGAGTGAATAGAGAAAAAAATTCAAAAAAACATGGGTTATTTTTGTGTTTGACTTGAAACTTTGTATCATATTTGAAAGAACTAAAAAGTGTCTTACCCGAACAATATATTAAAATAAACTTTATATCATATTTAATTCAGTTGACAACGGTCGGAAGTAAAAACAATTAACAACGTTTCGGTCATCTTATCATGTAAAAGCACTATGGAGTCAGGGTCAACTTTCTCGAACTAACTTAACACAAGTAATCAAGTTAGAACATCGTCTCATAAATTACATAATAATCATAACAATAACTAGATTTTTTAACAGCTACCAGCGGATAAGATATTATATGTATTTTTCAATTTTAAAAGAATAAGGTATAATATTGTATTACATTATTTAAAGAATATAAAATAAGACTATATAACATAAATATATTTTCAAATTTTTCTTTGTGGATATCATTATCTTGTTTGATTGTTGTACTTGATTCACATATTTGCATAGATATTTGTGATACATGAATAACTATATTTTATTATCAGTAAATAATATATATTTATTATATATTATAAGAAAACTGAAATTACTTACTTTTAAACAAACTTGTCTCATGTTGGGGACTTCGGTTATAGACATATCATATTGAAGGAGACATTTTAGAGTTATCAATCTTCTTAACAATCAAGAAATAATTCTGAATATCAAAACAATATCTCATACGATCTCTTTGTGTAAGAACTGCTTTGAAGAAATTGAATTTAGGCATCAAAAGAGACTGGAAATGGATGTGCAGATGTATTATCTAAGTCAGCTTTACAAAGTACTACTCATAGTTCGATATATCATTTATGTCCATCCTTTTTTGTCAATCCTTTCTTAAACATCTTGAAATAACTGATGCTAATTAATAATAAACTTTTGGCCGTCAAAAAATCAAACTTGTGTAATTATCGCTAAATATTTTATTAATATTGTCTAAGAAGCTTCCAAGTGATATCATAGTTTAATTTTTATTAGTTTTTTTTGTTAATTTTTAGAGTTTTCTGTATTTAAGATTTTTTTCTATATTAACCTTCTATTTCTTTCACAGAGTTGATATATATAACCTGTAAGAAAAAAAAAGCATTATAAACTTCATAAGCAAAGAGAAGTTGCATTAGATTTTATGAGAGCAACTTGATATCGTGACTTGAATGAGCTAAAGGCAACTGTTTCAAGTATTTGAGAGAGAGAGGCAATACACACCATAAGCAAGATGAAAACCATTAGAATATGAAAGTGGTATAGTTTCTTTTCTCAAGCGTAGTTATTGATCCACTGATTACACCACAAAGACAAAGGTTAAGGGTAAACAAACAAACAAAAATATTTAAGTCAATTAATAGATCTAGCTAATCGACATAGGATCAGACAAAACCTTAACTTCGCCTTCTTGTGGTCCGAATTGACATCTCTGAAGAACAACACTTCATCGGCTTTGTGGAAGAATTGCTTTGAAGAAATTGAATTTAGGCATCAAAAAGAACTGGAAATGGATGTGCAAATGTATTATCTAAGTCAGCTTTACAAAGTACTACTCATAGTTCGATATATCATTTATGTCCATCCTTTTTTTGTCAATCCTTTCTTAAACATCTTGAAATAACTGATGCTAATTAATAATAAACTTTTGGCGAACAAAAAATCAAACTTGTGTAATTATCGCTTAAATATTTTATTAATATTGTCTAAGAAGCTTTCAAGTGATATCATAGTTTAACTTTTATTAGTTTTTTTGTTAATTTTTAGAGTTTTCTGTATTTAAGATTTTTTCTATATTAAGCTTCTATTTCTTTCACAGAGTTGATATATATAACCTGTAAGAAAAAAAAAGCATTATAAACTTCATAAGCAAAGAGAAGTTGCATTAGATTTTATGAGAGCAACTTGATATCGTGACTTGAATGAGCTAAAGGCAACTGTTTCAAGTATTTGAGAGAGAGAGGCAATACACACCATAAGCAAGATGAAAACCATTAGAATATGAAAGTGGTATAGTTTCTTTTCTCAACGTAGTTATTGATCCACTGATTACACCACAAAGACAAAGGTTAAGGGTAAACAAACAAACAAAAATATTTAAGTTAATTAATAGACCAAGCTAATCGACATAGGATCAGACAAAACCTTAACTTCGCCTTCTTGTGGTCCGAATTGACATCTCTGAAGAACAACACTTCATCGGCTTTGTGGAAGAACTGCTTTGAAGAAATTGAATTTAGGCATCAAAAAGAACTGGAAATGGATGTGCAGATGTAATATCTAAGTCATCTTTACAAAGTACTACTCATAGTTCGATATATCATTTATGTCCATCCTTTTTTGTCTATCCTTTCTTAAACATCTTGAAATAACTGATGCTAATTAATAATAAACTTTTGGCCGCAAAAAATTCAAACTTGTGTAATTATCGCTTAAATATTTTATTAATATTGTCTAAGAAGCTTTCAAGTGATATCATAGTTTAACTTTTATTAGTTTTTGTTAATTTTTAGAGTTTTCTGTATTTAAGATTTTTTCTATATTAAGCTTCTATTTCTTTCACATAGTTGATATATATAACCTGTAAGAAAAAAAGCATTATAAACTTCATAAGCAAAGAGAAGTTGCATTAGATTTTATGAGAGCAACTTGATATCGTGACTTGAATGAGCTAACGATTTCTGTTTCAAGTATTTGAGAGAGAGAGGCAATACACACCATAAGCAAGATGAAAACCATTAGAATATGAAAGTGGTATAGTTTCTTTTCTCAACGTAGTTATTGATCCACTGATTACACCACAAAGACAAAGGTTAAGGGTAAACAAACAAACAAAAATATTTAAGTTAATTAATAGACCAAGCTAATCGACATAGGATCAGACAAAACCTTAACTCGCCTTCTTGTGGTCCGAATTCGACATGTCTGAAGAACAACACTTCATCGGCTTTGTGGAAGAACTGCTTTGAAGAAATTGAATTTAGGCATCAAAAAGAACTGGAAATGGATGTGCAGATGTAATATCTAAGTCATCTTTACAAAGTACTACTCATAGTTCGATATATCATTTATGTCCATCCTTTTTTTGTCTATCCTTTCTTAAACATCATGAAATAACTTATGCTAATTAATAATAAACTTTTGGCCGCAAAAAATTCAAACTTGTGTAATTATCGCTAAATATTTTATTAATATTGTCTAAGAAGCTTTCAAGTGATATCATAGTTTAACTTTTATTAGTTTTTATGTTAATTTTTAGAGTTTTCTGTATTTAAGATTTTTTCTATATTAAGCTTCTATTTCTTTCACATAGTTGATATATATAACCTGTAAGAAAAAAAAACATTATAAACTTCATATGCAAAGAGAAGTTGCATCAGATTTTCTGAGAGCAACTTGATATCGTGACTTGAATGAGCTAACGATTTCTGTTTCAAGTATTTGAGAGAGAGAGGCAATACACACCATAAGCAAGATGAAAACCAATAGAATATGAAAGTGGTATAGTTTCTTTTCTCAATGTAGTTATTGATCCACTGATTACACCACAAAGACAAAGGTTAAGGGTAAACAAACAAACAAAAATATTTAAGTTAATTAATAGACCAAGCTAATCGACATAGGATCGACAAAACCTTAACTCGCCTTCATGTGGTCCGAATTACATCTCAAGAACAACACTTCATCGGCTTTGTGGAAGAACTGCTTTGAAGAAATTGAATTTAGGCATCAAAAAGAACTTGAAATGGATGTGTAGATGTATTATCTAAGTCAGTTTTACAAAGTACTACTCATAGTTCGATATATCATTTATGTCCATCCTTTTTTTTTGTCTATCCTTTCTTAAACATCTTGAAATAACTGATGCTAATTAATAATAAACTTTTGCCCGGCAAAAAATCAAACTTGTGTAATTATCCCTTAA
Organism: Brassica carinata; assembly: GCA_016771965.1. Lineage (NCBI taxonomy): Eukaryota > Viridiplantae > Streptophyta > Magnoliopsida > Brassicales > Brassicaceae > Brassica > Brassica carinata. Next base: position 12,808,844 of record CM028691.1, on the reverse strand, counting down.
ATATTTTATTAATATTGTCTAAGAAGCTTTCAAGTGATATCATAGTTTAACTTTTATTAGTTTTTGTTAATTTTAGAGTTTTCTGTATTTAAGATTTTTTCTATATTAAGCTTCTATTTCTTTCACAGAGTTGATATATATAACCTGTAACAAAAAAAAACATTATAAACTTTATATGCAAAGAGAAGTTGCATCAGATTTTCGAGAGCAACTTGATATCGACTTGAATGAGCTAAATGTTTCTGTTTCAAATATTTGAGATAGGCAATACACACCATAAGCAAGATGAAAACCATTGGAATACGAAAGTGGTATAGTTTCTTTTCTCAACGTAGTTATTGATCCACCGATTACACCACAAAGAGAAAGGTTAAGGATAAATAAACAAACAAAAATATTTAAATTAATTAATAGACCAAGCTAATCGACATAGGATCGACAAAACCTTAACTCGCCTTCTTGTGGTCCGAATTCGACATCTCTGAAGAACAACACTTCATCGGCTTTGTGGAAGAACTGCTTTGAAGAAATTGAATTTAGGCATCAAAAAGAACTTGAAATGGATGTGTAGATGTATTATCTAAGTCAGTTTTACAAAGTACTACTCATAGTTCGATATATCATTTATGTCCATCCTTTTTTTTTGTCTATCCTTTCTTAAACATCTTGAAATAACTGATGCTAATTAATAATAAACTTTTGCCCGGCAAAAAAAATCAAACTTGTGTAATTATCCCTTAAATATTTTATTAATATTGTCTAAGAAGCTTTCAAGTGATATCATAGTTTAACTTTTATTAGTTTTTTTGTTAATTTTTAGAGTTTTCTGTATTTAAGATTTTTTCTATATTAAGCTTCTATTTCTTTCACAGAGTTGATATATATAACCTGTAACAAAAAAAAAACATTATAAACTTTATATGCAAAGAGAAGTTGCATCAGATTTTCTGAGAGCAACTTGATATCGTGACTTGAATGAGCTAAATGTTTCTGTTTCAAATATTTGAGATAGGCAATACACACCATAAGCAAGATGAAAACCATTGGAATACGAAAGTGGTATAGTTTCTTTTCTCAACGTAGTTATTGATCCACTGATTACACCACAAAGAGAAAGGTTAAGGATAAATAAACAAACAAAAATATTTAAATTAATTAATAGACCAAACTAATCGACATAGGATCAGACGAAACCTTAACTCGCCTTCTTGTGGTCCGAATTCGACATCTCTGAAGAACAACACTTTGGTCGAATTGAGATGAAAAGCGAGTAGAAAGGATGAAGGTAGAAAGGTGGTTAGAAACTTCTAAAACTCTATGGTGCCAAAACACTTAGGCACATATAAATATGAGTTCATTAGGTTAAAAACTCGTCAAGGGAAATCTTATAAAATGTGATGTCTTGGACTTCAAATTCGGCCAAGTCCAACTTGTCTTCTGCCGCTTCGATATCGATCGATAGTACAGGGTGTACATCGATCGATTATGATCTCGATGTATCGTCCTTCGGCTAATGTGTGTTGATCGATAGCACAGAGTGTGCATCGATCGATGTGTAACTCTGGATGTCGACCTCTGGTCTTGATCACGGGTGAACTCTTCTTTAAGCTCCGGAAAGGCACCTAAAACATCACTTTCTCCAAAATGCTCATGAACCTGAAAACATACCTAATAGACTCCAAAACATAGATAATAGTAGTGAAAACACTCATATACCATGGGTAAAAACGGGTAAAATCCATGGTATATCAAAAAGCAACCAATGCAAACTTCTTGCGACAATGATAAAATTTCGGGAAGAATTTCAAAAGATTTATATAAAAGTCTTCCGGCAGATCATATAAAAGTCAAATTTCTGACAATCTTTGGTCAATTGCAAAACTAACATGTTTATCCGAGAAGATTGAGAAGTCTTTGCTGGGATTTTTAGTGTTTTTTTGTTTACAAAGGAAAGTTAGAAGACTTCTAGGGAAGTCTTCTCGATGGAGAATACATCGAGCGCTTCCGGAAGTCTTCTGAAAGTCTTCGCGACCAGATCTGAAAGAAAAAAATGATTTCATATCTTGAACCTGTGAGATGACATTCTTAACTTCTCTAACCACTCAGAACTTCACTACAAAAGTTATCAATTCGTTAATGATCAAGAATCATGAGCTTTAATGTCTCTATGAACCTTACAAAACTTGGAATCAAAATCTTAGTTTTTTGGATGAATTTAAAGAGAAAGTGAAAAAGATGTGATTTTTGTGCATAAGTATTGATATATGAAGAGTTAAAATTGAAATTTTGGTACAATAAGAGTTTCAAATTGGTTGTTCATGGTGGTTGGTGTGTTGATGGGAATGGTAATATTGTAAATATTTGGGAAAGATGAGGATGATAAGGTAAAAGACTCATTTTCAGAAGAAAAAAAAATAATGGCATTTTCGTGAATAACTCGAACTTTTATAGTGAATAGAGAAAAAAAAATTTCAAAAAAACATGGGTTATTTTGTGTTTGACTTGAAACTTTGTATCATATTTGAAAGAACTAAAAAGTGTCTTACCCGAACAATATATTAAAATAACTTTATATCATATTTAATTCAGTTGACAACGGTCGGAAGTAAAAACAATTAACAACGTTTCGGTCATCTTATCATGTAAAAGCACTATGGAGTCAGGGTCAACTTTCTCGAAATAACTTAACATAAGTAATCAAGTTAGAACATCGTCTCATAAATTACATAATAATCATAACAATAACTAGATTTTTTAACCGCGCTACCCGCGGATAAGATATTATATGTATTATTCAATTTTAAAAGAATAAGGTATAATATTGTATTACAGTATTTAAAGAATATAAAATAAGACTATATAACATAAATATAATTTTAATTTTTCTTTGTGGATATCATTATCTTGTTTGATTGTTGTACTTGATTCACATATTTGCATAGATATTTGTGATACATGAATAACTATATTTTTATTATCAGTAAATAATATAGATTTATTATATAATATAAGAAAACTGAAATTACTTACTTTTTAAACAAACTTGTCTCATGTTGGGGACTCGGTTATAGACATATCATATTCGAAGGAGATATTTTTACAGTTATCAATCTTCTTAACAATCAAGAAATAAATCTGAATATGAAAATAATATCTCATACGATCTCTTTGTGGAACTACTTTGAAGAAATTAAATTTAGGCATCAAAAAGGACTGGAAATGAATGTGCAGATGTATTATCTAAGTCAGCTTTACAAAGTACTACTCATAGTTCGATATATCATTTATGTCCATCCTTTTTTTGTCAATCCTTTTTTAAACATCTTGAAATAACTGATGCTAATTAATAATAAACTTTTGGCGAACAAAAAAAATCAAACTTGTGTAATTATCGCTTAAATATTTTATTAATATTGTCTAAAAAGCTTCCAAGTGATATCATAGTTTAATTTTTATTAGTTTTTTTTTGATAATTTTTAGAGTTTTCTGTATTTAAGATTTTTTTTTCTATATTAACCTTCTATTTCTTTCACATAGTTGATATATATAACCTGTATGAAAAAAAAGCATTATAAACTTCATAAGCAAAGAGAAGTTGCATTAGATTTTATGAGAGCAACTTGATATTGTGACTTGAATGAGCTAAAGGCAACTGTTTCAAGTATTTGAGAGAGAGAGGCAATACACACCATAAGCAAGATGAAAACCATTAGAATATGAAAGTGGTATAGTTTCTTTTCTCAACGTAGTTATTGATCCACTGATTACACCACAAAGACAAAGGTTAAGGGCGATGGGCTAGCGAGATCTGAACCAATGTTTATTATTGGCGATTTAAATGAGATTACTGGCAATCATGAGAAGGACGGAGGAGCCCTAAGAAATGCAGATTCTTTTATCCCTTTCAACAATATGATAAGGAATAGTGGTTTGTTGGAATTCCCAGCCCGGGGAAACAAGATGTCATGGCAAGGAAGACGAGGAAAAGGGAAAGGGGCAGTGATGATTAGATGCCGTTTAGATCGCGCTCTGGCTAATGAGGAGTGGCATACACTCTTTCCATGCTCTTATACAGAATATCTAGGGATGATTGCGTCAGACCATCGCCCAGTTGTCGCTTACATGAAAGAAAAAGTCTTTAAACGGAGAGGACAATTTCACTTTGACAAGAGGTGGATTGGAAAGGAAGGTTTAATGGAATCAATTGTTCTAGGATGGTCAGAATAACGTGGAGATCGGATTGAGGATTTTGTCACGAAAATTAGCAATTGCAGACATGAGATTGCTAAATGGCGGAAAGACAATCCACCTTACGGGAAGGATAAAATTAATGAACTTCAAAAAGCTCTTGAGGAGGTACAAACAGACAACAATAGGTCTCAGGATGAGATTTTAGAGATATCAAGGAAATTGCAAGATGCGTATAAGGATGAAGAAGAATTTTGGTATCAGAAAAGTTGAAATCAGTGGTACACGTCAGGAGATCTCAATACAAAATTCTACCATGCTCTGACAAAGCAACGACGGATACGTAACAGGATCGTCGGACTCCATGATGAGTTAGGAAATTGGATAACAAAGGATGAGGGTGTAGAGAAAGTGGCATTTGATTACTTTGAGGAGTTATTTAGTTCTACTTCCCCATCAGAGTTTGATAGTTTTTTGGAGGAAATTACACCATGCATATCCCCGCAAATGAATCAACAACTGATACGGACAGCCTCTGAGGAGGAGGTACGACAGGCGCTGTTCATGATGCATCCGGACAAGGCTCCAGGACCGGATGGAATGTCAGCACTTTTCTTTCAACATTTGTGGAATATAATTAAGCATGACTTGGTGGAAATGGTGAACAACTTTCTGGTGTCAGGGGTAATGGACTCAAGGTTAAACATTACCAACATTTGTATGATCCCGAAGGTGGAAAGACCTATAAAGATGACAGAATTACGACCGATAAGTCTATGCAATGTTGGGTATAAAATTATTTTAAAAGTTTTATGTCAGAGGTTGAAAATATGCCTCCCCGGACTTATTTCCGAAACTCAATCGGCTTTTGTGGCTGGACGGTTGATATCGGATAATATTCTTATAGCGCAGGAGATGTTCCACGGGATGAGGACTAATAAATCATGCCAAGAGAAATTTATGGCAATTAAGTCGGACATGAGTAAAGCGTATGATAGAGTGGAATGGAATTTTATTCAGGCCCTATTACAAAAAATGGGTTTTGATGATCATTGGATTCGGTTGATGATGGAGTGCATCTCATCGGTTAAATATCAGGTCTTACTAAATGGTCAACTACGCGGGCTTATAATCCCACATAGGGGTTTAAGGCAAGGGGATCCCTTATCACCTTATTTATTCATTTTGTGTACGGAAGCCTTAATCGCAAACATCAAAAAGGCTGAAAGAGGGAAACAATTAACAGGGATGAAGGTGGCTCGTGCTTGTCCTTCGGTATCTCATCTGCTATTTGCGGACGATAGTCTATTTTTTTGTAAGGCACAAAAGGAGGAGTGTCAAACAATTCTTAGGATTTTAAAGGAGTATGAGGCTGTGTCAGGTCAGCAAATAAATTTTCAAAAATCTTCGATCCAGTTTGGGCATAAGATTGAGGAATCCAGCCGGGAGGAATTGAGAAATATCTTGGGAATACAGAATCTAGGAGGAATGGGATCCTATTTAGAATTGCCAGAGAATATAGGCGGATCTAAGATACAGGTTTTTGGATTTGTTCAGGAGCGTTTGAATAGTAGGATTAATGGTTGGACTTTTCGATTTTTTACTAAAGGAGGAAAGGAAGTGATCATTAAATCAGTGGTTACAGTTTTACCAAATCATGTGATGTCTTGTTACCGTTTACCAAAGGCAACTGCAAAGAAACTGACAAGTGTAGTAGCGCAATTCTGGTGGAGTCCAGGTGGCAGCACAAAAGGTATGCATTGGAAATCATGGGATAAAGTATGTCTTCATAAGGATGAGGGAGGTTTGGGTTTCAAAGACCTCACCGACTTTAATACGGCTATGCTTGGTAAGCAATTATGGTGGCTGATCGAGAAGCCAGATACCTTATTCTCTCGAGTATTTAAAGGACGGTACTACAGGAATGCCTCACCCCTGGAACCGATTAGATCATATTCTCCGTCATATGGCTGGCGGAGTATGGTCTCTGCTAGATCTCTGGTTAGCAAAGGACTAATTACACGGGTGGGATCAGGATCATCTATCTCTGTATGGAATGATCTCTGGCTCCCAACCACTCGCCCAAGACCAGCAAATAAAAACCAACATAACAGTTACCCTGATCTTACAGTTGACTCTCTTATTGATTCAACTTCTCGAACTTGGAACTCGCAGGCAATTCGGGCTTTGGTGGATCCCCGGGATGTAAAGATTATAGAAAGTATACCTCTGAGTAGGAGGTGTATAATGGATAGAGATGGATGGCACTTTACACAAAATGGGAAATACACGGTCAAATCAGATTATCAGGTGGAAAGGGTTTACCCAGATAAGGAAAAACCACCAATAATGTTCAGCCCCACGGTGGACTTACAGAAAGCTTTTTGCTGGAAGGTACGGTGCCCACCAAAGATTAAGCATTTTTTATGGCAAATGGTAACAGGATGTATATCAGTTAGTAAGAATCTGCACGTGAGGGGGTTAAAAGGAGATCTATATTGTGCTAGATGTGGAGCACCAGAGGAATCAATAAATCATGTTTTCTTTGAATGCCCTCCAGCATGTCAGATTTTGGCACTTTCGCAGATACCATCCAATCCGGATTTTTTCCCACTGGATCACTCTTCACAAATATGGATCATTTATTTTGGAGAGTTCAACCGAAGATGGATGATCATCAATTTTCATGGATCTTATGGTATATTTGGAAATCAAGGAATAACAAGATTTTTAGTAACTTAGACATAGATCCAAGGGAAACGTTCAAGTTGGCGATAACGGAATCAAAACTTTGGGCCGAAGCACAGATACTGTTCCCTCAAAGGGAGTTATAACAGATGGAGGTCACGAATTTACCAACAATTCCAGGTAGGTGGTGCTTTACGGATGGTTCTTGGAAAGAGAAGGAGATTTTTTCTGGACAAAGATGGTATAGTACTCTAGAGGGTTTTGATGGCTTGATGGGAGCAAGGAATGTTCGGGTGAGCCTCTCCCCTCTCCACTCAGAGATAGAAGCTTTACTCTGGGCAATGGAGTGTATGAGGAACCTACGACAATTTAAGGTTACGTTTTCAACAGATTGTTCTCAATTGGTGAAGATGGTTTCGGAACCAGAAGAATGGCCAGCTTTTGCAAGTTATTTAGAAGATATAAAGACCCTGAAAGGAAGTTTTCTCAGCTCAGATATTATTCATGTACCACGAACGAAGAACTTTAAGGCGGATATGCTAGCACGGAGTGCCAGGAATCAAACGTCTTTTGTCGTACACATGGATGCGGAGCTACTGGTGTGGTTCACAGAGTCAGTATGAGTCTGTTTTTTAAGTCGATGACAAAAAAAAAGGTTAAGGGTAAACAAACAAACAAAAATATTTAAGTTAATTAATAGACCAAGCTAATCGACATAGGATCAGACAAAACCTTAACTCGCCTTCTTGTGGTCCGAATTCGACATCTCTGAAGAACAACACTTCATCGGCTTTGTGGAAGAACTTCTTTGAAGAAATTGAATTTAGGCATCAAAAAGAACTGGAAATGGATATGCAGATGTAATATCTAAGTCATCTTTACAAAGTACTACTCATAGTTCGATATATCATTTATGTCCATCCTTTTTTTGTCTATCCTTTCTTAAACATCTTGAAATAACTGATGCTAATTAATAATAAACTTTTGGCCGACAAGAAAAATCAAACTTGTGTAATTATCGCTTAAATATTTTATTAATATTGTCTAAGAAGCTTTCAAGTGATATCATAGTTTAACTTTTATTAGTTTTTTTGTTAATTTTTAGAGTTTTCTGTATTTAAGATTTTTTCTATATTAAGCTTATATTTCTTTCACAGAGTTGATATATATAACCTGTAAGAAAAAAAAATATTATAAACTTCATATGCAAAGAGAAGTTGCATTAGATTTTCTGAGAGCAACTTGATATTGTGACTTGAATGAGCTAAAGATTTCTGTTTCAAGTATTTGAGAGAGAGAGGCAATACACACCATAAGCAAGATGAAAACCATTAGAATATGAAAGTGGTATAGTTTCTTTTCTCAACGTAGTTATTGATCCACTGATTACACCACAAAGACAAAGGTTAAGGGTAAACAAACAAACAAAAATATTTAAGTTAATTAATAGACCAAGCTAATCGACATAGGATCAGACAAAACCTCAACTCGCCTTCTTGTGGTTCGAATTCGACATCTCTGAAGAACAACACTTCATCGGCTTTGTGGAAGAAGTGCTTTGAAGAAATTGAATTTAGGCATCAAAAAGAACTGGAAATGGATGTGCAGATGTATTATCTAAGTTAGTTTTACAAAGTACTACTCATAGTTCGATATATCATTTATGTCCATCCTTTTTTTTTGTCTATCCTTTCTTAAACATCTTGAAATAACTGATGCTAATTAATAATAAACTTTTGGCCGACAAGAAAAATCAAACTTGTGTAATTATCGCTTAAATATTTTATTAATATTGTCTAAGAAGCTTTCAAGTGATATCATAGTTTAACTTTTATTAGTTTTTGTTAATTTTTAGAGTTTTCTGTATTTAAGATTTTTCTATATTAAGCATATTTCTTTCCACGAGTTGATATATATAACCTGTAAGAAAAAAAATATTATAAACTTCATATGCAAAGAGAAGTTGCATTAGATTTTCTGAGAGCAACTTGATATTGTGACTTGAATGAGCTAAAGATTTCTGTTTCAAGTATTTGAGAGAGAGAGGCAATACACACCATAAGCAAGATGAAAACCATTAGAATATGAAAGTGGTATAGTTTCTTTTCTCAACGTAGTTATTGATCCACTGATTACACCACAAAGACAAAGGTTAAGGGTAAACAAACAAACAAAAATATTTAAGTTAATTAATAGACCAAGCTAATCGACATAGGATCAGACAAAACCTCAACTCGCCTTCTTGTGGTTCGAATTGACATCTCAAGAACAACACTTCATCGGCTTTGTGGAAGAAGTGCTTTGAAGAAATTGAATTTAGGCATCAAAAAGAACTGGAAATGGATGTGCAGATGTATTATCTAAGTTAGTTTTACAAAGTACTACTCATAGTTCGATATATCATTTATGTCCATCCTTTTTTTTTGTCTATCCTTTCTTAAACATCTTGAAATAACTGATGCTAATTAATAATAAACTTTTGGCCGTCAAAAAAAATCAAACTTGTGTAATTATCACTTAAATATTTTATTAATATTGTCTAAGAAGCTTTCAAGTGATATCATAGTTTAACTTTTATTAGTTTTTTGTTAATTTTTAGAGTTTTCTGTATTTAAGATTTTTTCTATATTAAGCTTTTATTTCTTTCACAGAGTTGATATATATAACCTGTAAAAAAAAAACATTATAAACTTCATAAACAAAGAGAAGTTGCATCAGATTTTCTGAGAGCAACTTGATATCGTGACTTGAATGAGCTAAAGGTTTCTGTTTCAAATATTTGAGAGAGATAGACAATACACACCATAGGCAAGATAAAAACCATTAGAATATGAAAGTGGTATAGTTTCTTTTCTCAACGTAGTTATTGATCCACTGATTACACCACAAAGAGAAAGGTTAAGGGTAAATAAACAAACAAAAATATTTAAGTTAATTAATAGACCAAGCTAATCGACATAGGATCAGACGAAACCTTAACTCGCGTTCTTGTGGTCCGAATTCGACATCTCTGAAGAACAACACTTCAACTAAAGAACAACACTTCATTCGATATCATCTCTTAAAAATTTCCAACTATTTTAATACTAAATTTTGTCACATTGATATTTTAGGTTGATCAATGTTATACAACAAAAACAACAACCAAAGAAAGTTTGTAGTTTCATCGCAAAATCGATATCCAAAATATGAAGATTGCAATAAGAAGGTCCAAAAGAAATCTTATTGTGATGTTATCTTTTATTTTAGATTTGCATTTGGTTTTATATTTATTAATTTATGTGTAATGTTACATTTTATATAAATAAAATTGTTGTTACAATAAAAGAGCGTACTTTTTTCTTGTTTTTTCTAAAAAGTGTAGATTTTATGATTTTATATGTGTTCTTATATTTAAATGTCTTTATATTCTTTACACTTGTTATTGAGTTTTATAATTTTATATGATTTCAATTTAATCTTATGTTCTTTTAAGTATATATATATATTTGAATCGATGCATATTTTTAACTATATGTATCATTTAGAGAAAGAAAATAATAATAATAATAATAATAATTTTTTAACCTCGGTTAAATTTGTTTCCGGATCCGTCACTTATGGTGGCTGCGGTGTCACCATTAACTTTTGATAAGCTTTATGTTTTATTCTGTTTGAAAGAAAACATATGAAAACTTACGTGAAATATTGATGTCCATTTGTCTATTTCGAGGCAAGACAACAAACTTCTCAAAATTTGCTTAAAGTGGATGCGAGGAGTTCCCACTCTACATCTCTCTAGCAAGATCAAAACCAACCAAAAACTTCATTAGTCTTTAAATGAGAGGACAAACTATTAAATAAACAAAAAACAATAGAAGGAATAATCAAGGTTTTGGCGAGTCCGTTGTTATAATGGGTCGCGCAGAAGTTTTAATTGGTGAAGTGGGTTGCGGGAAGTTTTTATTGGCGGAATGGACCGTTAGTGGGGAGAGAAAAAAATCGATGTCCATTTTTGTTTTTTGACCCAGCAATTTCTTATTTGTGACCCATGAAACTAATGAGAGCGACCCACAAAAAATGACCCAAAGACTCGGCGACCACGCGACTTCCATGTTTTCTCACGTGCGAGCGGCCGGCTGAGTTTTTTTTATTTCTTTCTCTGGTGACCGGTGAAAAAGGTCACAGGTAAGAAATTGCCATTTCACCTTTCCCGCCAGTTAATTTTTTCAGATATTTGTGATAATATTAATAAACTAATTTGTAGGTCTGCTTACTCGTTAATGGTGAAATTAAATTAGAACTGGTGGACAACAAAAAGAAGGAACCCTAATAGAAGAAGATATATTGCTCCTCTGAGGCGGTCGATGTGCATCCACCGTAACTGAAAATGATGGAAACAATTAACGGTGGTAGGAGCGCCGGGTCAAGTAGTGTTGGTAAAAGGAAGGAAATCAGTACTAACACCGGCGAAGGTACAGTGTTCGGTCTTTAAGCTACAACTTTTTCATAAATTTTTGCTTCCTCTGTTGGCAAATGACCCAAACAGTAACTTTATCTTGGACCGTAGGTGTCTGTAATTCTTGCATTGTCGTTATGGCTGGGAGGTGGATAATGTATGACACTAGAGCTTGGGATTTCAAGATAGATAATGATAGAATGGATAGAGCAGTCGATTTATCCAGAAGTAGAGGTGCTGGCGGGTTAAAGGGTAGTATTTTTGCTGAGTATGGTCTATTAGGAAGGGAAGTCTCTGTCGAAATGCGCTATTGGCTTAACGATGGAGAGAGTGACATGGTGGGTACCGGGGCTGCTCCCGTTGAGATAGTAACGGACACAGATTTCAGGATTTTCAAGGCTCTTCACCATGCAGACAAGTCAGTCAATCTCTTCGTCACATTCAGAGAGCGTGTTGCAGGAGAAATGATATTTCTAAGGTCCGAAAGAGCAAAAACGTTGCCAATGAATGCAGCTGTGGGAGCTTCAGAGGAAGATGACGTTGTTTTGATGCAAGAAGTTAAAGCAATTGAAGCATGTTACAAAAGTAACTCTCAGTCTGGTGGCATGGTTGCAACGCGAGAAGATCAAGATAAAAGCGGACTACCTCTTGAGGATGGGTTTTGGGCTAATCCGGAATCGCAGTTCCGGCCTAATTAAAAGAGTTGCGAACAGGAAAAGGGAAAGGTGTGTGGGGATGAAATAGCAGTGGAAAATTGAGTGAATATGGAAGGTAATGCCGAAGAAGGATGCGGATTTAATACTGCGTCAGATAATGTACCTCAACAAATCTGTAGCGAACAAGTTACGGGAAGGCTATGTCTTGAAAAGATGGCAGTGGACAATGGAAACAATAGGGAAGCTAACATAGCAGCAACCTCTGGAGCTATGGAGGTGGACGGTGGAGCAAACAGGGAAGATGTTTCGTCAGAAGATGAAGGCGATGCTACCGATTACGACTATAATGCCTTGCATGATTACGTTCGGAACGATTGCATGGTGGACGACGATGATGATTTTGAAGAAGGGCCAGGTAAAGGAAAAAGTGGTGGACAGTTTGGTGGTAATGGTAATAGGCGTTCTGGTGCTAGTGGTGGCAGAGGCGTAGGGTCTGGAAAATCGGCGTCTGGTAGGGGTCGACGATCTAGCGCTGGTAGAGATAAATCAAACAAAAACACTCCCAAACGAAGACTTTCAATGGACATTACCAATGCAGGAAACGATTATATATCATCCTCTCGAGGTGGTTTTTGTTCGTACACCAAAGGAACAGAGACCGAGGAAGGCGTTGGTGTTGTTTTTGTCACGCCAACTAAACCGAAAAACCAACACACCCGGGTGACTTAAAATGATGATGATGATGATTTTGTTGACCCTCCTATCCCCCCCGTTGACCGCAGCTCAGGGAGTAGAAGCATTGACGAAAGGACGAGAACCAGTTGAAAGTGGTGATGTAATTCTGGATACTCCCCCAAAACAATATAACAGTCACAACCGTGAGATCGAAGATGACGACGATGTGTTTGCTGATCCTCCTGTCGCCGAAACTACACAATCTCAGGGTGTAGAAGCATTGACGAAAGGACAAGAACCAGTTCAAAGTGGTGATGTATTTCCGGATACTCCCCCAAAACAATATAACAGACACAACCGTGAGATCGAAGATGATGACGATGTGTTCGCTGATCCTCCTGTCGCCGAAACTACACAATCTCAGGGTGGAGAAGCATTCATGAAAGGGATACAAGTAGCAGAAATGTACGGATATAATGATGTAGAAGCTGCGTATAATGAAATGGATGGAAGCAGCTGCCAGCTTGTGGACATCGACTTCAGCAAGGAGGACTCTAACATATACATTGGAAGGACGTTTAAAGACAAAGCGGAGTGCAAGTTGACGTTGGCCGTCTATGCAATTGCGAAGGTTTGCACTTTTAAGCTGAGGCATTGTAAACGCCTAATCACGGCGAAATGCTACGATGAAGAATGTAACTGGAGAGTATTGGCGGTGCAACTCGGTGATTCTCCAACTTATCTGGTAAAAAAGTCAATTCTTACACATACGTACGTATCCAGTCTTCGTGGAAAGTACAAAAAATATGGTACAGCAAAAGTGCTTGCAGCTCTGTTGCGGTCAAAATACGAGAGACTCTATTCTGGACCGCGTGCTATGGAACTTCCGGAAATGTTGCGAACGGAATTCAACTACACATGCTCATACTGGAAAGCCTGGAGAACAAAAGAACTAGCGACAAGGCCCGCTAAGGAACAGAGGAGACTTCTTACAAGATGCTACCACAGTACTTCCATGTACTAAAGGTTGCAAATCCTAGAACGATAACCGATATCAAAACCGAACTCGATAAAGAAGGAAAAACAAGGTTCAAGTATGCATTCATGTCCCTGAAAGCATGCATCGATGGGTGGAAGCACTTGCGGAAGGTCGTCGTGGTGGACGGCACCCACATGTTTGGGAAGTACAAAGGTTGTTTGCTAAGTGCCAGCGGACAAGATGCTAACAGCCGCGTATTCCCCATTACTTTCGCAGTAGTGGAAAGCGAGAACATAGAATCTTGGTCATGGTTTTCGAGAGGTTATCTACTATTGTAGAAGATGGTTGTGATTTAAGTATGATATCAGATAGATGCGCAGCAATTTTTTCAGCGAAAGAGAAATGGTGTCCACGTGCACACCATGGTATTTGTCTAGTACACCTTCAGCGTAACGTGCAGAATAAGTTTAAGGATAAACAACAGAAGGCTATGGTTGGCAGAGCAGGAGAAGCGTTCAGAGTTTCAGAGTTTAACGAGATCATGGAGCTTATTAAACTTACAGATTGGAAATGTTAGGATTATTTGGAGAAAATCGAGAAGAAGTTATGGACACGTTCACATTTCAAAGGGGAGAGATTTAACGTGATGACTTCTAACGCTGTTGAATCGTTGAACAAAGCTCTTCTGCCAGCTCGTGATAGTCCTATAATGGCATTGTTTGAGTTCATTCACCGGATGCTGTGTAGATGGTATGAGAGAAGGCGATGTGATATCAGTAAGATGAAGGGAAATGTACCCGATAAAATCGATAAAATTCTGGTTGAACAGCTAGTGCTGTCAACGGGCCTTCTGGTTTTTCCATGTTCCACTTGGATATTCGAAGTTACGCACAAGCCAACTGGATTCGGTTTCACCGTTGATCTGGAAAAACGAACCTGCACTTGCCTCGAATTCCAGATGCTTGGTTTGCCATGCCGACACGTCATTGCTGCTGCTTCTTTCCGTAATATGCAGTACAGCATGTATGTTTGCAAACACCATGTCAAAGAAACATGGGCTGCAACTGTTCAGGGTATCATATTTCCGGTTCTGGAACCAAAGGATATTCAAGTGCTAGCAGAAATACTAAAGGTTGATCTTTATCCACCAATGACCAAAAGAACAAAGGGAAGGCCAGGAATCAAACGTAAACTGTCAGCCGGAGAGGTTTCGGTAAGACTGCAGCTTAGACCTTTAACTAATATATCAGTAACCCATAGTACATGTTCCAATTATATATACTTTGTCGTTTACAGCAGGGGGCGAGTAAAAGAATAAGCCGAACAAGTGCTCCAATTGTTTTAAGGAAGGTCACAAGAAGACTACATGCAAGGAACCGAAGCCCTGAACGCTAGGAACTCTTTTTTGGGAACAACGTCGTACCTATTTTCGATATGCTTTTATTTTTTAAGAATTACGAACCGATTTTTGGATATGGTTGATATTTTGGATATGCTTGTGGGATGATTAAAATTTCTAGTGATCGTTCTTCATTATTTGGAGTCTATGATAAACGGTATAGCGTGTCGAGTATAGGGTATAGGGTATAGGGTATAGGGTATAGGGTCTAGGGTATAGGGTTTAGAGGTATAGGGTGTAGAGTTATGTGACTATGGTTCAGGGTTTAGGGTATAGGGTATAGGGTATAGGGTATATGGTATAGGGTATGTACGACGTTTTATTCATTTGGAATAGGTAATCATTAGGAGCCACTCTTTCGTCATATACATCCCCTGATTGATAAAGTAATGCATTATTGTTGTAATATGTATGACGTTTTAGTCATTTGCGCTAATTGTAAACCTCGGCATCAGTTGTAATAGGTAATCATTAGGAGCCACTCTCTCGTCATATACATCCCATGATTGATAAAGTAATACATTATTGTTGTAACTTATGGTGTACAAATATATCTATAAGGTGTACCAATATATCTGTAAGGTGTATCACGAGTAAGAATAATGTGTACGCGGCTGATCGTACTTAATATATTATGATTGTGATACATATTGGTTGTGATACATATAAATATTGTTGTGTTGTAGTTCATGGAATAGGGTTTCGACTCGAAGGGAGGGTTTGGGTTTTAGGGTAGAGGGATTAGGGCTTAGGGATTAGGGATAATTAGGTATTAATTGCGTCAGTCTATGCAATTAACAATTACGTATAAATAACACTGTTGGCGTGTTTTGAAATACGCTCTTTCGTATAAATACACTGTTGGCGTGATTGTTCCTTAACGTACTAGTTGTTTAGAAGATTTATCGTGGTTTAAGTTCTTAACAAATACAACTTAGTCCTTGAGTACGTGAAAATCTGTCCCCATAATGCCATAATTCCCTCAATTAATCCTCCCACAAGAGCTTCAAGTGTTAGTAGTGGAACGCGTCGCACACAACTCCTTTGTGGATCTTTATAGACTCCGCGCTACTTGCATATCGTTGTGTACGTTGGCATATGGTGTTGAGGTGTACCTCAAAACATATATGGTGTACGCGGTCTGTATACGTAATACATTATGTTTGTAATACATTTTGATTGTACACCATCCAGTTTTGCCATCATTTCTTAATACATTTTGATTGTACAAAATACAGTTCTTAATACCGAATACAAAACATAGAGTTGCCTATAGTTTTTGAAAATATTATATATACTCCCTCTGTCCCACTATAAGTGGATTTTAAGGTTTTTGCACATGGATTAAGAAAGTACACATTTTTATGTAATTTATCTTGGTAATATAAAAATATCATTAAATGAAACTAGTTCAACCAATAAGAAAATGATACAATATTTTTTTAATTGGTCACAAAATTGAAATGATATTAAATTCTATCTAGATTTTGAGAGAACATCACTTAAAATGGGACAAAATAAAAAACCTAAAACACCACTTAAAGTGGGACAGAGGGAGTAGTATTTAATACCGAATACAAAACATAGAGTTGCATAGAGTTATATAGTTAACCGCTTTCCGAATTGTTGCGACCTCTTCTCCCCCTGCGAAGTGAAAGGTCTGCCACAACACCCTCAATCCTATGTGGTTCACCAATAAGAGGTTCATCACCTGGAAGAGCCAGAATCTCCCTTTGAAGAATGAATGTTTGATAGATAAAGTTGGGGAGAACAATTTTCTTGTCGGCTTCAGAGTCACGACACATCTCGACGACCTGGTCATAAACCAACCTACCAAAGTCTATGGCCTTGTTTCTTACAAACGCGAAGAGAAAATGCAGCCGTTTCTTGATCATTGCATCAACATGAAAACCAGGGAGCCAGTTAAGCTCATAGAGTTTGTAGAGGCAGAGATACTGTGGTAAGAGATATGTTAGCGAGAATGTCTCCCACCAAGGGCAGCCACCAGCGGTTAAGAATGAAATGGGTTGCGATAGATCGGCATCCTCCCATGCGTGAGACTGTTCCACTAAAGGATTCATAAAGAGTTGATTTATAACGACGGGGTCGAAATCGAAACGGCATCCCCTAATATAAACGCCGTCTTCGGCACTATATAGGTTGGAGATGCATTCCCTAACTACTCGTGGGCAGAAAGGCCGAACATGCAATACAATGTACATCCATCCAAGATTATCGACTATTGTGCGAGCTTCAGCAAAAGCCGGATCATCTAACAATAACATTCCCTGAACTAAAAATCCTCGTATGCATAATTGTTGATACTTACGAAAGCTTTCTTCAGTTACATGCCTCATAGACCATGGTTTTGGTACTGGTGGGCCGGTGATAAAGAACCTCGACTTGCCTCAAGGCGAGATTCAAATGTCATAAAGTGAGGCTCTTCATCCCCATCCTCAGATGAGGAACTTGATAGGTTCGGACTTGGGCTTTGGTATTCACGATTCCGGCGATTGGACGCAGATGATGAAGACTCCATCTTTAGGGTTTTTTTTTTCTTTTTCTTACTGGAACGAGAAGATAAGGAAGATGATTAGAAAAAATACAGTTTTCGAGTGGAGATAGTGGAAATCTAGCACTCAACCGTCACGTCGGTCATTCTACACAATTAATGAAAAATTGTACGTGCAACTGCCACCCAAGCCTACTAATTACTGCACTTTGGGCCAAATATGTGACAAATACCTAAATTAGGCCCAAAATGGTATCTACTATCGGTGTTAATTTAAAATCCAAGCGGTGTACAAAATTAAAACCCGATTTGCTGTATAATTATAATTGCCAACTAAATAAGATATAGCCATTGGGAATTTACGAAAAAGGCAATGTAGCCGTTCAATTAGAAAATAGCCGTTACGAGTTTTACCTATTTAAGAAGGATTACCTCTGTCGTACTCTGATCGTAAGACTTCCCAATCTTTCTTCCAAAACTGATTCAAACTGATATTTTTCTAAATGACGGATATGGCTGATCCCTACTATGCGGAGATGAAGCAGCACAAACGGGAGGCTGACTGGCTCCATGCTTATGTGTATGCCAACTACTGTATCCCAACGAAATGCACTTGCGGTGGAGCTGTCACGGTCGATACTGACGAAAGAGGAAGAAACTACTATGTATGCAAAGTTTATGAGGTTAGATTCTCGTAATTTTCTGCCTAATCGATTACACATAACTTTTTCAGGGTAACAAACCTCGTAATTTTTTGCCTTTTAGGACGACGGGTTGCACACCAGACATGACTGCCTTGCCGCTATTGAGGAGGAGCTCAAGGAGTTAAAGAGTCAATACGATTACGAGGTCTCGCTCCTCCGTAAGCTGCAATATGAGATTGTGCAAAAGCGTAAGGATATCGAAGAGCTTAAGAAATATGTTATTGCTGATCTTATGTTATCTTCAATTCCGAAATTATGTTGTGTTAAATGTCATGGTGTAATGTAGTTGAAGTCGTCGATCTCCTTAAATAAAATATGTTCTATGTCATATATGTCCTCAAACACATTATGCACCTTGGGTATTTGTGTGGTGTGCAGATTTTTATCGACGGTAAACATCTATTTACCTAACACATTATGTTGTATGTCAGTAATACTGAATATTCATTTAATGTTCATCGAGTTGACAAATTCCTACTTAGCAATTATACTGCTTAAAGTAGACACGCCAAGTTACGTACAGGTGCGGTTACCGAGTAGAATTAATTAACGCCAAGCTACGCACGCCTGCGGTTACCGAGTAGAATTAATTACGGGCAATTGTAATTTAAAAGGGGATCTCAAGCTTTAGTCATTTCATTGCCATCTCATCACAAATATCTAAACTTCCTTTCTACGCTTGTTAACATGGTATCACGGATCAAGCAAGGCTCCATGAGCGTTCCCGAATACAAGGAACTCTTCCTCAGTCATCCTATCATGAAGAAAAAGGGCGAGCAGTATCTGATAAAAATCGCTATCGGCGGACTAAAGAAAGAGATCCGTGACGGTTTGGAATCAACAGAGTTTCCGACGCTTCGATCACTCTTTCAAGAGGCCGCCGGTGATGAAGATATTCTGGAGAAGGAGAAGAAGAAGAGGAGGCTGAACAGATTCGTGGACCCGGAAGATGAGTGGATTTTCGACGACACCACCAGAATACGTGACAGCAAAGACAGCGACGACGAAGATAGTGACGACGAAGACAACGACGAGGAAGAGAATGACTCCGACTGGTCATATCTTGGAGAGACGACTGTTGATACGAGCGATGACGGGTCGGGCTCCGTCTCTGATCACAGTCCCTCTGGCCCTGGTTCGGTCGCTGAATCAACCGCCGCCGTATCTGGCTCCGTCGATGACTCCCCGCCTCGGTAGTTGTTAAATAAATAAGATCTTCTATTTTATTAGAATATGTTTGCTGTTTAGATGTTTGTTATTCAACCTTCATCTAAGGGAATTATTATGATGAAAGTGAACGTCTCATGCATAGAAGTAGTCATACACACCCGCACTCGTGACAGAATTATGAACTTTCTGGTCCATATAACAAGAAAATATCAAACTTTGTGTAACTTTAGTCTAAGGGGAATTATTATTATAAGGGGTGTACGTCTAATGCATAGAAGTAGTAATGCACACCAGCATTCGTGACAGCATAACGAACTTTCGGGTCCATATACCACGAACATATCTAACTTTATGAAACTTTAGTCTAAGGGGAATTATGATTATAAGGGGTGTACGTCTCATGCATAGAAGTAGTAATGCACACCAGGTCCAGACCTGATGGTTGCACAAATACGTACATTATTTACAAATACGTACATAAGATCTTGTGCGAAAGCGTGTCTCACTTAAAGGGGTAAATGAAGCGTTGCGAGCTCTTCGGAAATTGGGTTTCTATAAAGATCCCGAAGGGTCGCAACTGTTAGTCTCTATATATGTAAAGCAACACTACTTTGGTATGTTCATATTTCTCCCAAAAATGCCTGAATTCCCGATACTAATGCTCCCCACAGAGATTCAGGCTTTAGTAGTGGAACGCGTGGCACACAACTCTTTTGCAGACCTTTATAGACTCCGCGTGACCTGCAAGTCGATGCGCGCATTTGCAGACAATCGTGGGGTCTATGCTTCGTTCGATTTGTTTAAGCATCCTTGGAACGTCAGGGTCAGAAATACATTGTTGAGAAGATGCTTTAGTGAGGGAAATCCAAGTACTCTATACATCAAGGGTGTTGAGTATTTCTTCAAGCACGAGCGTCACGAAGAGGGATTTGCGCTTATAAAGAGCGCAGCTGATGGAGGATACGAGAGAGCGTTGTACACCTATGCAATGACAATGAAACTATACCATCAGGATGAGGAATACTTGTCTCGATTCACAAGAGAATCAGTTACGGAGACTGGAAGGTTGGTTCGTACACAACCTTATTGGCCTTGGGATCATTGGCCAGCTTTCCGAAAAAAAAGGAAGGGTTCATATCAACATTCATTCCGTTGTTCAACAGTTACCCTTGTTCTCCTTTAAATCACAACCGTTGGACTCATTGGGACATTGAGTACAGCAAGGCTGAAGACATGTGTAAGTCATGCTTCTGGATTAAACAGGTTGCTCTTTTCCTACGCGACTTTACGCCATCCACCGGTTTTGCGCACTTTTATCTTTGGGAATAAGGGTTCAGTTGGTGGTTTTTCTTTATGTTTTACAATGCACACCCTTTAGATTTAAGGAATCTGTTTATGTACGCCATCTGCAACTCGTTTATTTTTTTTACAAAAATATATCAATGATGTGCTATAACTATGAATCTGACAGTGCTACGTTTCAAATGTGGTTGGGACAATAACAACATTATTAAACTCACACGTTTTCTCTAATAATTCTGTTTATTTCTTAGTTGGAGTGCATCTTTCTATTCAAGGTGTACGCATGTCAGAATTCAATACTTAAAATATGTTTTCTGTTCAGATGTTCTTTTAATATAAACCCAGGACGCAATAACGCTTACTCTGACATTGTTAGGTTTCGAATGTGGGTGGGACAATAACTTCAGTATTAAACTCACACGTTTTCACTACATACTTCTCTATTAAAGTTGGTAATACGTGTGTTATACATATTCAATACAAAATGAAATCACTTCCCATTTACCCTAAAAGTATGGCAGCTCAAGTTCTCCCGACTCTTCCCGACGAAATTGTGTACAATATCATTGAGCTTGTCGGAGAGGAATCAATTTACCACATAGGTGGTTTTTTGCGGGCTGGGAAACGCGGTTACGCACTCGCACACGAACGTTCGGTCTTAAAGACGTGCGATGTTAGAGAAATGGTCACCTTCGCGACATGTCAAATACGAGAAGGTGGTCAGTTTCGGGCGATGCATCTCAAGTGCGTCAATGCTGGCAACACACGCGCAATCTACCACGAAGGTCTCCTTACGGCACCGACCAGCATAGGACTTCATGCGAGTATTAAAATATTGGAACCAAATGTCCCAAAGCATGACATGTCAACCTTGGCTGTCGGCATATTCAATGTTTATCTTGGAAAAGACAAGGAAGCCGCCAAGAATTTTCGGCAGTTCGCAGCCTATCTTCATGGCCTACAATCGGACGCGATTGTTAAAATAGGAGAATTCATAGAGTGGCAATTGCAACATTCTGGCGCGGTCGACCTGAACATCTACAAATATGGGGAATCTTTCAAGTTTCCGGATGATTTTTTAATCAAGACACCAAAGTGCATTTATGGCCATGATTACCGACGTGAAGCCATTTTCGGAGGTTCTTGCCCAAACTGCAGGCTATTTTCGATATGCGTCAACATTTCTCACATCCTTTAAAATTATTTGCAGCTATGTCATTCGACTATATATGGGTTATGTTATTTCTCGCATATGCTTGTATTTCTCATATGACTATATATCAGACTAATGTATTCAGAAATATAAAATGCTTAACATGCTGGTGGTGTGAAGCTTAACTACGACGGTGTACATATGTCAACATACAATACTTACGTTTCATTTTTTGTCGACGGTGTATGCATGTCAAGATATATTAATTGACTACGTGGTGATGTGCAGCTTAGAGATTTTATTTGTTATTAGTATCCCAGGAGGTCGAAATGATTCATTCACCCCATCTATTTAAAATCCTGAAATTAATAAATAGTTCTTACATTGCTTCCCAAAAACCATAATAAAAGCAATATTTATTGCATTGGAAACCGTTCTGCTTTATCGAGAAGACCACAATTCGAAGTAGACGTCCCTTCGTTAATGTCGTTTCATCACGGTTGAAGTCCTTATAAATACAGAGATTTTGTCACATACTTCACATCCCTTCATCTTACTACCGGAATCATCAAAAATATCCTAATAATGCCAGAATTCCCGATACTCTTCCTCCCGACAGATCTCCAGGGCTTAGTCGTCCGACGCGTGGCACATAACTCCTGCGAAGATCTTTTCAGACTCGGCGTTACTTGCAATTCTATGCGTGCGTTGACAGACGATGCCGAGGTTTACACTTCGTTGGATATGTTCAGATACCCTTGGAGGATGCCGCTGTTTATGCTTCGTCCTCTATTGAGAAGATGCTATCAGGAGGGGAACCCAAGTACTCTTTACATCAAGGGTGTAGAGTTTTTCTACAGACAAGATCGTCACGTAGAGGGCCTTACTTTGATAAAGAGAGCAGCAGATGCAGGATACCAGCAAGTCTCGTATACCTATGCAATGACAACCAAGATTTGGAGTGGTGATGGTGACCACTTTTGTTGATTTACAAGAGAAACCGTTGCTAAGATCGGGAAGGTAGTAAGAAACTCCGAGGGGATATGGAATATCGATCATAACGAGGACTTCCTAACAAAGAGGCACGTATTTATATCAACAATCGTCCCGATGTTTTACAGTTGTCCTTGTTCTCCTATTTTGGATCGGGATTGGGTACTTTACCACATTGAGGATAGCAAGGGGGAAGACATGTGTAACCGCTGCTTCTGGATAAAAGAGGTTGCTCTTTTCCTATGCGACTTTAACGCATCCACCGGTCATCCGGACTTTGATACTTGGCAGTAAGAGTTTGTCTATGGTGGTAATCTTAGTGTGTTCTCCTTTAAATATCATGGTGTATACAATTGGACGGAGATATTTTGTATTCACTTGAATCTAAATTTGTTATTTTATAAACATGCTTTAATAATGGGATAAAAGTGTTCGAATCTAAAGTTAGTACAATGTGTACTATGAAAAGATTACAATTTCTAACAGTAAAACTACGCACACTTTATAACTAAAATGTATACCTACAAACAAATCTGAACACCAATTCATTAAGTTTATATATGAATACCTATTTGTATAATAACCCATTAGCATCAATATATGGTAACTAGCAACAGGGGTCCGCTATTTGTGGTTATTAACAACAGGTGTACGTTGTTTTTGGTGCGTTGTGCTAGCAAAAATGATTGTTATTAAAGTCTATACATGCATACAGATTTGTAGAATATCCTATACATGAATATACGATATTTAACAACAGGTGTACTATATTTGTGGTAAATAAGAACAGGTGTGCATATTGTAAATATAGCTAAATGTGAACATATTGTAGAACATAAATAAATCTGTTGCCATATTTTAAATCACTTGGATTCTCGACTTGACTCTGAATCGGTCCTGTGGTGCTCCTCTAGGTATTCCTTATAGTCTTCAAGATCAACCTTACTATCGGACTCATCATCACTTCCTCTAAGCGGCTGCGGAAGAGACCCGTCACTGTCGTTATCAGCATGAGTGTCATTTGCCTCGGCCTCATCTTCTTCCTCTTCGTCTACATTGTCAAGGAAATTCTCTCCGGTTCGGGCTTTCTTCTTGTGGCGGTTCCCCGATTCATCAGATTCTATTGTAGAGCCATCGGTATCAGACGGGGTCTCACCTTCTTCAACATCTAAATCTGCCTGCATTATGTCGTCAATGGTCGAGAACACTTGAAACCCAATCTCTGCCCGTATGTCGTCGCGTAAACCTTCTCGATACATACTTACCAAGGTTTCCTCGTCGTGTTTTTCATGCAGACCAGATTTTAGGAACAATGTATTGTATTCTCTAACTGTAGAATCTCCTTGCTTCATTTTCTATTTATATGGTCGTGGGAAAGAAGATAAACATAGTTAGGCACCGTTTCATTTTATGCAACCGTTGAATATTGTAATGATGTACGTACGTTTGGAGTTTGAGTTAGAAGGGTTTCACAAGTTTGTTCCTAAATTTATGTACACATGTACCATATTTCTGTACACCTTGTGCGAATATACATACTTGAAGATTTCTGAAGGCTATACTTCTTAGAATATATAACCGATATTACAACGTACAAACAAACATATTAAAATTGTTTACACATCGTACACCAAAGTCGTAGGCAAAATAGAAACCAACTATCTGTCGTACCGAAAACACAAACAATTGTTCAGAGAGCTCTTACACGTTTGGAGGAGAAAAAGACATCTCTACACAGCTTCAGAAAGCCGTTGATGATGTCTTCTTCGAATTCTGCATTTTCGGCCACAATCCAGCGGAGTCTAACAAATGAACAAAATTAATTGCTTCCCAAACAAGCAGACAAAAACATAGAATACATCAAGCCAACCACGATTTAGCTTAAACCTTGTGCCTTCACTTCCTCTCTCTCTCTCTCTCTCTCTCTCTCTCTCTCTCTCTCTCTCTCCTCTCTCTCTCTCTCTCTCTCTCTCTCTCTCTCTCTCTCTCTCTCTCTCTCTCTCTCTCTCTCTCTCTCTCTCTCTCTCTCTCTCTCTCTCTCTCTCTCTCTCTCTCTCTCTCTCTCTCTCTCTCTCTCTCTCTCTCTCTCTCTCTCTCTCTCTCTCTCTCTCTCTCTCTCTCTCTCTCTCTCTCTCTCTCTCTCTCTCTCTCTCTCTCTCTCTATCTCTCTATTCCTCTTTCAAAGCGATATGAACCCTAACATCACTTATATCGGAAAAGGGAAAAGACTACGGATATAAAACCCGGGTCGGGTTAATGGTTTGGATCGGGACGAATATTCTAGATACCCTAATATCCGTCGTCCGATAGTTTAAATTCAAATTTTGAATCTAATTGGTTACGCTCCATTAAATATATTCAACTCGACCATAAATGAGCGTTAATTGGTTGGTGACACCTATGTACACAACTTCAAAAAAGCAAGCTTCTCTTTATATTTCACCATCTTTGTTTCCAATTCCATCTCTTGTTCTCTCTTTCACTTTAGGCTAAGAATGTCGAATGTCTGATGATGATAACTACAGCGACTCGAATGGGTCCTCGTATATAAACATGGTATACGCGGTGAACGACTCTAACTATAGAATTCCGGAAAGTTGTCCATGCAGAAGCCAGATTACGGTAGAGATCTCTACAAAAGAGGCGGACATTGGGAAGAAACACTTTGTTTGCAAGGACTTCAAGGTAAGTTATATAATCTAACATCTAATTGTTGGCTTTCATTACAAGGATTTCAAAGTAAGTTATCGAAACATCCTATTTCCAGAATGACGGCTTGCACAGAAAGAAGGAATGGAACGAAGCTATTGAAGATGAAACCCGACTTTTAAAGGAAAAAGTTGCTGATAACGAAGGCAGGCTTTGTAGTTTGGGTTCCCTTGAATATCAGGTTGATCGAATCGACAAAGCTTCGCAGAGTAACGACGGTAACATTGCACACCTCGATTACCAAATCGATGAAATCGACAAAGCTATGAAGGAAAACGCTGATGAGATTGCACAACTTGGTTATCAGTTCGATAGGATGGACAGAGCTTCCAAGAAAAACGCTGATGAGATTGCACACCTGAAGGACATTATTAAGAAACTCTAAAATGTAATAATGATGCATTTCTTCTCTGTGTTCCATTGGGCAAACGCTGTTGTAAGGTTCTACTTTTCCAATTTAGTAATCATAACCTAAGTAGTTATCAGACTAATGTACTGTCAGATCTTATCTACAAAATATTTAGTTGGTGTGCATCTTTATCTACGGTGTACGGCAATTTGAAAAATGCAATACTTACGTTCCACTATATCTGATACAATGAAACAGTCAGTTATCTACCAATACTTGCGAATTGAACAGGTCTGCAGTTTTTGTTTATGGGGTATACGGTTTATTTTAAGCAGAAATAGATCAAACACACAAACTAACTGAAAACACCATAATTAATAGAGTACCATTACGTTAAGCCGACGTTCACATTATAGAAACAGCATAACAGAAATAAGTTGTAGTTTATTCATTTGCAACTTTAACATCGCCAACGAATTCTTCATAGCAGTCCATTGTATACTTCTCTCGGAAATTGTCCACATCTTTGTCTGTGATCCGACTCATTTCCTCCAGCCCTAGACCAGCAGCATGCATCTCAATGAACTTCGCGGCACATGGCCCACAGTCCCCACCCCTTTCGTTGTGATAAATACCCTGGGCGCGGCTCCATGAGTAACATCGCAGTCCATCCTTCACCTGATAATTCGCATGCCCCACATACCGTTCCAATATATATGGCAACGACAGGAGAAGCGGACCCAAGTGTTGATCGACTTCTTCGACGTCATTGTGAGGGATGAAGGAATCATATATCGTCACTTGAGCTTCCTTCAAATTAATCCAGAGACCAACCCAATGATCTCCACCCCAGTTCATCGGCGCGTACACGGTGTGAACATCGCGACCAAGTTCCAACTTCATTTTCTGACCCTTCATCTTACCTGTCACATACTTTGGTATGCCCGTCCCCAAATTGAACTTCAGCTTATCATTGTCTGCATTAAAGGCAGGCTAGTTTGACAGAATGCTTTTTGCAAAGTACTGATCGAATATGACCATCCCGTCCTTTTGAAGATAGTTCCCTCGACGCCTCCACAACATATTCATTAGGACATGCATGTGCTGTGCAACCAAGATATGAAAAAAACAATTACTTGCAGTGTTTTCAACGTATAATCTGAATGAAAAATGGAAGACGTGACGTGACCATAAAAACTTGCATAAAACATTCTAGTTGGTGTGCAGCAATTTTCCGACGGTGTACGCATGTTAAAATTAATTATGGGGAATATTACCTCGTCAGTCAACCATTTCCGCAGCTCAGCTACGTCAAGGAAGAAGCTATTGCTGAGACAGTGACCGGTGCTGATCTTGAAAGTCCTGCAAATTCAACCACCCGGAAGGAACTTATGAACAGGTGTATACATATAACCTAACGACGAGATAAGAAACTTACTGCAAGGGGTTTTCCCTCAAAATTTGGCTAAACTTCTTAAACACAGCTCTATTCGTCTTCTCAATGGGCTATACTCAACCTTCTTCGCGCTATCGAACAACTTTTTCAACCTAGACTCGGCTGTGTACACTCCCGTAAGCTTCCTGGATCTCGTGCGCTGCCGTTTACCACCACCGGCCACAACATTTGAGTCCTCTTCCGTCTCAGAAACCTGATTAACTCGGTTCTCTTGCATCTGGTTATCAGTGGACATGTCGTCTCTGCAATTGTCATATCTCTCATCCTCATCCAGCGCCGGGATTTCTTCGTTGTTCGCATCTACAATGGGAGGATCATGTTGACCCACATCCACATTAGGAGAAGGGCCTTTGTGAAGCTTCTCTCCATACATTGGAAACACCAGATTTGATTTCTGACCCGAGTCATGGCTGGGTATTTCGTTTTCTTCCGTCCCCGTCCTCACTTGTTCGACAAATTGTTCATGAACGTCTTCGTCCTGCTGATCATACTCCACATCGTTCGGTGTACCCGTATCCTGGGTGAAATCACCATCTTAATATTTAGGAATGCACACCAATAACCCACCAAAACAACAATCATCCACATTACCTGAGCCCGATCTTTTCTCCGGATGATATTGTGCCGGCATTAGGTCCACTTGTTTCCTGCATGAAACAGGTTAATTACTGTTTCTAAGTGTACACCAGCTATCACATCACCAATACCTTGGCTGAGGGATTTTCTAAAGGTCCTGCCGTCTGATCTTTCACAGGCTCGTCGTCTTTCCGCGGACCATCCTTCCCAGGAATGGGGGAACTAGTTTGCTGCATGAAACTTGTTAATTACCTGCGCGGATTGGGTGCACACCCAAAAAAAAGCTATCACATTACCTGCGTCTCTACACTTTCGACCGGTGGTGGCGACTAAGCAGTGACAGACACATTGTCTCGCAGCTGAGCACCCTCCACAGGACTGACTGGTCTTCTTCCCTGAAAGGAAGCCGTTAATCACGATGTTTCAGAAGTGTACACCAATAACAGACCAAATTGAGTGTCTATGATATAATCAGGAGCGGCCACATTTCCACTTCCGGTCGATGCAACCTTCGCTTTGGAGTCGAGGTTTCCTCTCCGTGGTGAATGAAATGAACGCACACTTCTGACAGACCTGTAAATGTGTGGGTTTGTTTTCTCCCACGCGACTGGTGAGCCACCCTCCACTTCAAAATGCAAGGTAGAAGGTTTCTGCAAATTGTCACAACATCACCACACCAAACTATATTAATTACACCTTTTAACCGAAATACTACAGCACTAACTATGATCACACTGACCTCTGGTGGTAACACATACGACCGAGGCTGAACACATAAAGGATTTCTGTACAGAATGAGTGCATTGGATGGTGTCTGTTGCTGCTGAGCATCCTCCCCAGCGTTGGATTAGAACAGTGCACCATTAAGAAAAAAACACACCTATCTACCACATTACCTGATCGGTCACATTTCCGAAGGTCGGTGGCATACGCGCATTGTCAGAATCGTTTTGTTGGGGATGTTCATCATTTCCAGAACTGGGTGTGCGTGTTTCCTGCATGACATCCGTACACGACCTTTTAGACAGCATGTACACCAATAACACACGACAAACAGCTGTCTATGATATAACCTGCTGGGGTTTATTTTGGAAGGGTCGTGCCGTAAGACCTTTGCCGGACACATTTTTGGCCAGCGTCTCTCTGTGTGCTGCAGCTGGGTTGTTTCTTCTAGGTTCCTGGTAAACGACAAAAGTTTTAGAACAGGTATATATTTCCTGTACTCAGCAAATGTATTTTTTTTTACAAAACGGCTTTGTTGCACAACCTGCGAGACGTCGTCTCCGCCTCCTCGTCGCAGCGAATACGATTGTATTTTTCCAACGGAAGCACTCACACCCGTTTTTTTCCTTTTTCCCTTCCGGTTTGTCTCCTGTGTTTCAAGGCCGATACTATCAGGGGAGGAAGTCTGTCCATGATGATCGTCGCCGCCTTTCCTCTTCCTGCTGTTATGGATGGTTCCCTCGGGCAGACCCAAACCCCTACGTATATTTCTCTCCATCTCTCCCATCTGGTTCGAGATCTGGTTCGAAATCTTCTGGAACTGCGCCAAAAAGAATGGTTTCAAATCTTCATGCGTACACCTCCCTGAGCAAGGAGGGACCGCTTGTTCACTGTCTCCAGAAGAAGATATATCTTCAATTTCGACAGGTACTGCTTTACGCGGTCGCAAACTCCGCTGGTATACGGGATCGGGACCAAGTTTCTCGTCCTTCACCAGTCCGCCAGCGTCTTTGATCTCCAACTTAGGACTGAACGAGCTGTCTCCGCCGGGAAAATCTTCAACTTCAAATGGTTCTCCACTCCGCCTTCGAACCAAAGAAGTTACTTGGCTATCTTCAACCTCGTCCAACAACAGGAGTCGTTCCTCATCCGGAGTGACGGTGAAACTGACGGTAAGCTTCAGACCAAAAAACCAACGGAGAAATCATAAATTTCGACAACGCCATGTATTTTCTACAAAAAAGTTGCTTGGAGATGATTGGATAACTAACTTACATCTGGATCTTTCTCGACAGCCACTACGTCCTGCACAGTAAGAATAGTCACCGAGTTCGCGCAAGCCGTCGGGTCGTCCAAGAAAGTTGCGTTTCGCGATGCGTCGGGTATCTTTTCCAAGAGCAGAGGCACACACTCAAAAGCGAACAACTGCAGAGCCAGTGGAAAACCATAGCAAGCTGTTGTCTTCTGAGACAGCCATTCCCGCATCGCTTCAAGTGGATCCTCAACGGTTTTGCTGACAGGGGGAGGTAGAAAACGAGGCAACGTCGCCAAGAACGATGCTCTACCCCATGGATACGCCAAAAAGCTTTCGACATCTGACAACATTTCAACGTACTTCGGAGACAGTTTAAGGTTTTTGTTACTGCAGCAGACAACACCATCCACCAAGGCGATAAGAGCCAAAGGAAGCCGTTTCCACTCAGCAAGATTTGGATTCCGCAACATCTCCAGGACGTCACCCACTGTTATTGTACCGAGCGTCGTATCGAAAAGCTTGTTCCACATGGTCGACGCTGGGGATTCGCCAGCTTCGGAATCATGAACATCGAATGCTCCGCAGTTCAAACCCGTAACATCGTGGAATTCATCCAGAGAGAAACGAAGAGGATGGGTTGCGAAGGTGAACCACAGCTCGTATCCACGTAGCGTAACCAGCTGTCGACAGAGGAGGCTGGCAACGAGCTTTGTAGAGTTGTGGCAGCGAACGACGGGAAGCTCAAACAGCTTTCGAAACTGGGAACGAAGCAACCTCTCCAGGGCAGGAGAACCTTCGAGAGCTGCCGCGACCGCACCGATAACGTTTGCTTTTGAGTATATGTTCAAACACAATGCAGTGGGGTATGCATCGGCGGCGAAAAGTCTGCTAGGAAATGCCGAGGAAGAAGAACCCCCACCACCGGATTCGTTATCTGATTCAGATTGACTAGCCTCTGATTCAGAAACTACAAAACCGAAGTAACGATGTATAAAACACGCAGACGAACAAAAGTTTCGACAACATCATTAGATCTTAGAAATGATATGCAAAGAAACCGTCTGACATGACCGGATGCCGACCATCTCGTTCCGAAAGGGTAGAAAAGAATTGAATCATAAGACGAACCTTGATATCGTGCCTGTTTTGCAGTATGCAACTGCTCCCTTGGCTTGTCGGCTGTTGATCTTCTCCGACTCCCGGCTGGATTCTGATTCCGCTTTTGCCTCGGCGTCGACTTCGCGAACATTGCTTAGAGAAAATTGTTCGGTCTGGAGCTGCGGATAACGAATCTTCGGCGAGAAGAAAAGATAAATCAGAAAATATTTGCCGATCTAGGTCTTCGGGGCAATGAGAACCGGGGTATAAAGTTGGAGAGTCTTCTCACTGTAAGGCTGAATAATTATGACCGTCGTTTACCGCCAATTGCAGGTAACAAGACGAAGTTAATTAGGCGCGTATATCGGAAATCCGGACAGTCCAGAAAAGCTCGCACGTGAGACAACGGAGTGGCATAGTCGTTATTAGTCAGCTAGAGAAGGGAGCGTTTCGTATTTACCGGACGAATTGCATAGGGTCGCAAAACCGAGCGACCCATCCTGACAATTAAAACTACTCCCGTCCCGAAGATCCATTATATAATTTGAAAGTGACCCTCCTGACCAATTAATTCAGGTTTGGCACCAGAAAAGTATTTACATTGATTATAACTGCTACTCTTAAATTGTAAATGAAAACTGAATTTTATTGAACTTAGTGGTAAGTCAATTAGTATTACATCATTGGCTTCGACCGAAAAAAAAAAAACACAATAACAACTCGACTGAAAGTCTACAACACATTAGTTAAGAATGACAAAATTGTCTTTAGAAAAGGATGACACAAACGAAACAAGAACAAATTATCACATGAACTAGTTTCCACATTCCTCATAGAAGTACAAGATCCTTTGACTTAACTCTTCGAAAATTAGTTTATAATTATCAACCTTGTCCACTTGAAGATTCAAAGTGTAGAGTAGTCGGTCTCCCCGAGTACTCGAAGATGAAACATCGATGAGAACAAACCCATCTGCTTCTAGTCCACTCAGCACATTATATATCGAAAAATTATGAATCTTGGACGATGATATTTGGATCATTACTTCATTGTCTCTAACCTTAGTCGCAAAAACGGTGGAGAAATAACTAGCAGCCACTTTTTGCTGCGGCTTAACATAACGTCCTCTTTGACCCGATACTCGCGCCAAGAGGTCTTCCTTCTTTTGTATTAGCTTCTTTACTTCCTGTTGCAGCTCCGGTATGTACTGAAGGCTCCTCGAAATTGTCTGAGGAATACTTAGCGTCTTCTGCGTTAAGATAAAGCCAAAAGAAAAAAGGGTTCTTAAGATATTCTTACTAATTATTCCTAATTGGTTTTGACTGTATTCACTCGAGATTTCAGAGTAGCTACATACCGTCTCATCAGTGTCAGGAAGACATGAACGGAGAGATGAGAACAAAAAGTTGGTTTTCTTGCGACGGTTACGCTCATTAGCATTGTGATTAAGCTTCTTGATCACGACCGAGTTCTTGTTCATTCCAATTCCCTCCCACGAAATAGAATCCACTAAGCTGGTCTCCTGATGAACCACTCCATACGTCTTTGGTACCGGAAAATCATGAAACGTGCCGTTGTTATTGTTATCTCCGACGACGCTGTAGCTCTCGTACTCTCCCGTCAACGTCCACCCAAAGGTTGGGAGCAATGGAGTGCCAAATGCATGCATTTTTGATTGATTAAAGACAAACGTTTAGATTTTTTTTCTCATGAAGCTGTTCTGGTTGGGATTGTCCTGACCTGCTACATATACATATATATAGATAGTATTAATCAAATAAAAAAATAAATCTCTGTTGTCAAATCAAAGTTAACAAACTATTTACTTGAAGTGCTATACGACGTAATACATAGTATAACGATGAATCTCATACTTGTAAGCATATGCCACACGCATATGCCACACGCAACTAATTAAATAAGGTTATAACTGGGGCAAGAAGATAATTGATAAAAAAAAAGTTAAATTTTGTAAAATACAGCTTGTGTCAGTTTTTTTATAAAACAAATATTCTTCATTAGGAAAAAGACTTATCGTCTCTAATTCATAAAAAATGATGTTTGGCCAAAACTTTTTTTGTTTCATTTCAGATAATGTTTTTAACTTTTTTTCAATATAAAACTGACATGTTCCAATCTTTATTAAAATTTATGTTCTTTAGCATGTTTTACGATTGCTTCAGTAACTTTGTGTACCTAATAAATGATTTTTTGTTTAGGAAATAAAAATTTATTAATCTACACAAAATATTATATTGTTTTTAATGCCGGTATTACATTTTTGAAATACATCACTACCATTTTAATGATTAAACTTAACATTCGTAATCATACTCACTACAACATCAAAGAAATGGTACATACAGATTTAGGAATAGTCACTTTATCAGCACACAAAATAATTAATAGAAATTCCTGAACAATGATTATATATATAATTTAATTTATATTCATTTGTTATAAATTTTTAATATGATCAAGTTTTCTGACTTACTAACCATCTTAAAAATTTACTCATTGATTTTGCACTTATAAATCTATTTTTTTTTTGTAAGATAATATATGTTTAATGTTCCTTTATTAGGATTAGATAATATTTAAAACATTTTTTCTTACATAATAAGGTAAGTTAAAAAAAAGTTGGGAAGAACTACCACGTGTCACCTGATTTTTAAGATCTTCCTATTACATTTATGATTCTTGTAATTCAAACTATACAATCATATTGTATTTAGAATTGATATTTTAAGTATTTTAATATCTTGTATATATTATAATTCTTTAAAAGGTATTAAAATGAACTTACATATTTTAAATAAAATTATAGCATATTTATATATTGGGTCCAAATGGTGACCAAATTAATGGGTGGCAATAGTTAATTCCTCTTCATTTATTAAATTTGATATCATTTATAAGAAATTTTTTTCCAATGTTTCTTCTCATTCTTTTTAATCTAAGGAATTATAGAGTAAAACTATTTTTTTATCAAATCTGGGATGAAATAAGTACTTCTATTATTTTGTTCCTTTTTATTCCTTTATCTTTATTCCTATTATATCTTTTGTCGTCACCAGTTAGAAATATGTAATTATGTTTGGGTTTTAAAAATTATTGATTACCCGATAAAATCCGCAAAAAAAATCCGCTAAAACCCAAAGCTAACATATTGAAATGATGAGTGATTGATACGTAATTCAGTTTGATTGATTAAAGACAAACGTTTAGATTTTTTTCTCATGAAGCTGTTCTGGTTGGGATTGTCCTGACCTGCTACATATACATATATATAGATAGTATTAATCAAATAAAAAATAAATCTCTGTTGTCAAATCAAAGTTAACAAACTATTTACTTGAAGTGCTATACGACGTAATACATAGTATAACGATGAATCTCATACTTGTAAGCATATGCCACACGCATATGCCACACGCAACTAATTAAATAAGGTTATAACTGGGGCAAGAAGATAATTGATAAAAAAAAAGTTAAATTTTGTAAAATACAGCTTGTGTCAGTTTTTTTATAAAACAAATATTCTTCATTAGGAAAAAGACTTATCGTCTCTAATTCATAAAAAATGATGTTTGGCCAAAACTTTTTTTGTTTCATTTCAGATAATGTTTTTAACTTTTTTTCAATATAAAACTGACATGTTCCAATCTTTATTAAAATTTATGTTCTTTAGCATGTTTTACGATTGCTTCAGTAACTTTGTGTACCTAATAAATGATTTTTTGTTTAGGAAATAAAAATTTATTAATCTACACAAAATATTATATTGTTTTTAATGCCGGTATTACATTTTTGAAATACATCACTACCATTTTAATGATTAAACTTAACATTCGTAATCATACTCACTACAACATCAAAGAAATGGTACATACAGATTTAGGAATAGTCACTTTATCAGCACACAAAATAATTAATAGAAATTCCTGAACAATGATTATATATATAATTTAATTTATATTCATTTGTTATAAATTTTTAATATGATCAAGTTTTCTGACTTACTAACCATCTTAAAAATTTACTCATTGATTTTGCACTTATAAATCTATTTTTTTTTTGTAAGATAATATATGTTTAATGTTCCTTTATTAGGATTAGATAATATTTAAAACATTTTTTCTTACATAATAAGGTAAGTTAAAAAAAAGTTGGGAAGAACTACCACGTGTCACCTGATTTTTAAGATCTTCCTATTACATTTATGATTCTTGTAATTCAAACTATACAATCATATTGTATTTAGAATTGATATTTTAAGTATTTTAATATCTTGTATATATTATAATTCTTTAAAAGGTATTAAAATGAACTTACATATTTTAAATAAAATTATAGCATATTTATATATTGGGTCCAAATGGTGACCAAATTAATGGGTGGCAATAGTTAATTCCTCTTCATTTATTAAATTTGATATCATTTATAAGAAATTTTGTTTTAATAGTATAAACTAGGTGTTTTTCTGTACCATGTGCAGTGATAAATTTTAAAATTTAATTATATTTAAATTTATTTAAAATTGAACCTTAGTAATATTATATATTTTATTATTTTTGGCCAATATTTAAAAGAAATTTGATTTAATTAAGCATACAATTAAAAGAAAAATAATTTTTTTATAGAATATATATTTAAGAATATATATGTATATATTTAAAACTATAATCTTAGAATTTATTTTTATCTATTTATTTAGGTTATATATATTAAAGCAACTTATATAAAATTACCAAAAATTCATATAAAATTTGTATAGTTATCAGAAATTAAAACTAAACAATACTTATAAAATTTGTAGATATCTAAAAGAAACTATTGATATTACGATAAATTTTTTTATAATTTAAAAAAAAAATTGAAAATTTTGAAAATTTTAGTAATAAAAACTGTATAATTATAAAAATAAAATAAAATAAAATTTCCAAATTTATAGTGTCATATTTGAATATATTTATTTTAATGATGATTTATGAGTTATAACCATATCTAAAAAACTTTATTAAAAATATAAATCAACATTAAATATAATGTATGAGTTATTGCTATATTCTATAAAGTTTACCAAAAATATATATCAACATTAAATGTAATTATCCATGTCATATTTAACCATAAGCTATGGGTCTAACTGGTGACCAAAGAATGAGGAGGAATAATACATTCCCTAATGTTCCTAAGAAAATTTACCATTTATAAAGAATGATTTTTCCTTTTCATTCATTCTCATTCTTTTTATTTTGTAGATGAATATAGAACATAGAACAATATTGTTTCTTACTAAATATGATAAGGAATAATCATTTCTTGTCGTTCCTATAACCAGTTAGACCCTATGTCATCAATTTTAGTAGTTATGTCACATTTTTTTTATAAAATGATTGTAGAAAAACGTGTGATAAATCACTTCATGAAAAAATGTCGAGGAATGTTTTAACCCAAAACCGAAACAAATAGACGACAGGGCTTAGATGTTCAAGAGAAAAGGACGCCATGTCGCCATATAACTAAAAGCGTAGTAACTCGCACTCTCCCGTCGACTGAACAAATATTTGGATCTCAGGACGTAGGTCAACGCATACCAGAGTCTATGGAACCACGCGTGAACATGTCCATTCACCAGTTTCGTAATTCGATAAGTGTTAATTAAAAATACGCATGCATTAAAAAAAAGTACACTCATGGCTAGATGAGAGCACGGATCGAATAATATCATAATTTTTCGTAATTCTGATTTGCTTTGTAATTTATGAATCGGATTTTCTGATTTATTTATTTCGTAAAAATACGTGATCCGGTTTTAATAGAAAATTTACAGATATTTGCAAATATTTATGGATATATACAAATATTTCTTCTACTACATTCAATTCAAGTAAATTTTTTTTTAAAAAAAAAAAACTATACAAGTTTTTTCTCAAAAGAAATTTCCTACATAATATAAAAAAATTAGTGAAACTATAAGTTCCATTAATTTTAAAATTAATTATTATTTTTTATAAAACAGAAAATTTTAGAAAATTGTAGTTTTATAAAGATTGTATATTCCTTTCTTAAGTTAGTAATTTTATAAGTAATATTATAAATAAAATTAATTAAATTATATGCTAAAAAAATAATTATAATAGCAGTTTCATGTTGCAAAAACAGCCGCAGTAAGGAATTTCAGATGGAATCTCTCATAATTTAAACATAAATTATATTAATACTTAATTCAATAGTTTAAATTTTTTGATAGTTTCTCAAACGCTTAAAAACTGTCTAATTAAATATTATATAATTTATAAGATAATGAAATTGAAATGCCATTAATAATAACTCAATAATTATTATTACTATAATAAGGATAAAATGTTAAGTGATCTTTCAGAACTTTAAAATTAATTACTACTAGACCATGACCCGCCCGACCGGGTGGGTATTTATTTTTTATTTTATTTTTTTGGTTTATTCTAAATAATGTATTTTGTAATAGTTACTTGTGATACAATGAGTTGTTTTTGAATTTGTAAAAACAATCAAATGTGTGTAAAATATTTTGTATTATATAAAGAAAGGTTCAACTGAATAATGATAGATTATATACGAAATATATAAATCAATTTAGTTAATTTTAAATATGTCGAAAAATTACTTTGAGTTAGTAAGATATATGAAAAATAGATAAATAAATATATATTTTGTAACATCAATTTATTTATCTATCTTCTATGGAAATATAACATATTAAAATGTTGTTTTAAGATTTATAAAGAATTAATAAAGAATAAATAAAAGTGATTTGTATAAAAAACAATACAAATTAGAAAGGGCTTTAAGAAATTGGCCCATATTTATATAGATACATATATAGTTAATTATGAGATGAAATTGCCTCATATTTATATAAACCCATCTGTAACAGTTTTTTTCGGGAAATGTAAAAAAAACAATGGTTTGGAAACTCGGGAATAACAAACATTAAGAAATATCTCTGTTTTTTTTTTGCACTCTGTCTATCCATCTTCTTCGATCTATCTCGAAACTTTCGTGTCTCATCTGTCTCCATCTTCTTCGATCTATCTCGAAACTTTCGTGTCTCATCTGTCTCCATCTTCTTCGATCTATCTCGAAACTTTCGTGTCTCATCTGTCTCCATCTTCTTCGATCTATCTCGAAACTTTCGTGTCTCATCTGTCTCCATCTTCTTCGATCTATCTCGAAACTTTCGTGTCTCATCTGTCTCCATCTTCTTCGATCTATCTCGAAACTTTCGTGTCTCATCTGTCTCCATCTTCTTCGATCTATCTCGAAACTTTCGTGTCTCATCTGTCTCCATCTTCTTCGATCTATCTCGAAACTTTCGTGTCTCATCTGTCTCCATCTTCTTCGATCTATCTCGAAACTTTCGTGTCTCATCTGTCTCCATCTTCTTCGATCTATCTCGAAACTTTCGTGTCTCATCTGTCTCCATCTTCTTCGATCTATCTCGAAACTTTCGTGTCTCATCTGTCTCCATCTTCTTCGATCTATCTCGAAACTTTCGTGTCTCATCTGTCTCCATCTTCTTCGATCTATCTCGAAACTTTCGTGTCTCATCTGTCTCCATCTTCTTCGATCTATCTCGAATTGTCTACTGTAGAATCGTCTGTAATTGTTCTCATATTTTTTAATAATATAATTATCCAGCGTTAAAAAAAAATGATTCAATATTTGTTAGGAAACATTAATAGTGGTGCAAAATGGTTTCCAAAAATGTTTATTGAGAATATTCTTTTGATAAGTTTAGATAAATAATATTGGTATTAAAATTAAATAGTAGTGGCATGACTTTGTAAGTTAATAAAAAGGAAATGCAGAATCCTACAATGTTTAGATGTATAAGAAATTTTGTTTTAATAGTATAAACTAGGTGTTTTTCTGTACCATGTGCAGTGATAAATTTTAAAAATTTAATTATATTTAAATTTATTTAAAATTGAACCTTAGTAATATTATATATTTTATTATTTTTGGCCAATATTTAAAAGAAATTTGATTTAATTAAGCATACAATTAAAAGAAAAATAATTTTTTTATAGAATATATATTTAAGAATATATATGTATATATTTAAAACTATAATCTTAGAATTTATTTTTATCTATTTATTTAGGTTATATATATTAAAGCAACTTATATAAAATTACCAAAAATTCATATAAAATTTGTATAGTTATCAGAAATTAAAACTAAACAATACTTATAAAATTTGTAGATATCTAAAAGAAACTATTGATATTACGATAAATTTTTTTATAATTTAAAAAAAAAATTGAAAATTTTGAAAATTTTAGTAATAAAAACTGTATAATTATAAAAATAAAATAAAATAAAATTTCCAAATTTATAGTGTCATATTTGAATATATTTATTTTAATGATGATTTATGAGTTATAACCATATCTAAAAAACTTTATTAAAAATATAAATCAACATTAAATATAATGTATGAGTTATTGCTATATTCTATAAAGTTTACCAAAAATATATATCAACATTAAATGTAATTATCCATGTCATATTTAACCATAAGCTATGGGTCTAACTGGTGACCAAAGAATGAGGAGGAATAATACATTCCCTAATGTTCCTAAGAAAATTTACCATTTATAAAGAATGATTTTTCCTTTTCATTCATTCTCATTCTTTTATTTTGTAGATGAATATAGAACATAGAACAATATTGTTTCTTACTAAATATGATAAGGAATAATCATTTCTTGTCGTTCCTATAACCAGTTAGACCCTATGTCATCAATTTTAGTAGTTATGTCACATTTTTTTTTTATAAAAATGATTGTAGAAAAGACATGTGATAAATCACTTCGCAAATAATGTCCGGAGGAATGTTTTAACCCAAAAACCGAAACAAATAGACGACAGGGCTTAGATGTTCAAGAGAAAAGGACGCCATGTCGCCATATAACTAAAAGCGTAGTAACTCGCACTCTCCCGTCGACTGAACAAATATTTGGATCTCAGGACGTAGGTCAACGCATACCAGAGTCTATGGAACCACGCGTGAACATGTCCATTCACCAGTTTCGTAATTCGATAAGTGTTAATTAAAAATACGCATGCATTAAAAAAAAGTACACTCATGGCTAGATGAGAGCACGGATCGAATAATATCATAATTTTTCGTAATTCTGATTTGCTTTGTAATTTATGAATCGGATTTTCTGATTTATTTATTTCAGAAAATAATTGATCCGTTTTAATAGAAAATTTACAGATATTTGCAAATATTTATGGATATATACAAATATTTCTTCTACTACATTCAATTCAAGTAAATTTTTTTTTAAAAAAAAAAAACTATACAAGTTTTTTCTCAAAAGAAATTTCCTACATAATATAAAAAAATTAGTGAAACTATAAGTTCCATTAATTTTAAAATTAATTATTATTTTTATAAAACAGAAAATTTTAGAAAATTGTAGTTTTATAAAGATTGTATATTCCTTTCTTAAGTTAGTAATTTTATAAGTAATATTATAAATAAAATTAATTAAATTATATGCTAAAAAAATAATTATAATAGCAGTTTCATGTTGCAAAAACAGCCGCAGTAAGGAATTTCAGATGGAATCTCTCATAATTTAAACATAAATTATATTAATACTTAATTCAATAGTTTAAATTTTTGATAGTTTCTCAAACGCTTAAAACTGTCTAATTAAATATTATATAATTTATAAGATAATGAAATTGAAATGCCATTAATAATAACTCAATAATTATTATTACTATAATAAGGATAAAATGTTAAGTGATCTTTCAGAACTTTAAAATTAATTACTACTAGACCATGACCCGCCCGACCGGGTGGGTATTTATTTTTTATTTTATTTTTTTGGTTTATTCTAAATAATGTATTTTGTAATAGTTACTTGTGATACAATGAGTTGTTTTGAATTTGTAAAACAATCAAATGTGTGTAAAATATTTTGTATTATATAAAGAAAGGTTCAACTGAATAATGATAGATTATATCTGAAATATATAAATCAATTTAGTTAATTTTAAATATGTGAAAAATTACTTTGAGTTAGTAAGATATATGAAAAATAGATAAATAAATATATATTTTGTAACATCAATTTATTTATCTATCTTCTATGGAAATATAACATATTAAAATGTTGTTTTAAGATTTATAAAGAATTAATAAAGAATAAATAAAAGTGATTTGTATAAAAAACAATACAAATTAGAAAGGGCTTTAAGAAATTGGCCCATATTTATATAGATACATATATAGTTAATTATGAGATGAAATTGCCTCATATTTATATAAACCCATCTGTAACAGTTTTTTAGGAAATGTAAAAAAAAAATGGTTTGAAAGGAATAACAAACATTAAGAAATATCTCTGTTTTTTTTTTGCACTCTGTCTATCCATCTTCTTCGATCTATCTCGAAACTTTCGGTGTCTCATCTGTCTCCATCTTCTTCGATCTCTCTCCATCTTCTTCGATTTCATCTATCAGCTGAGATCTAATCTCTCTCCAGCTTCTTCATCTCTCTCCAAAACGTCGGTGATCTCATCTCTGTCCATCTTCGTCGATCTCTCTCCATCTTCTTCGATCTCTCTATCACCTGGAAGTTTAACTCCAATCTGAGAGTTAAAGCAATGGTAAGTGTAACCCTAATTCGATCTTCATCTATCTATTTTGGTTTGATGTTTTCATAATCAAGTAGTTTAATCTTCTTATGTTTATATATATATATATATATATATATATATATATATATATTGAACTTGCAGATGTTACTGTGATTTGGCGATATTTTGCGAGTCTAAAACAATCAAATCTGCAAAATAAAAACATACACCGAGGATTTCATCTCATATGATCTCTCCAGGTAATGTTGTCTGAATTTATTTTAAGATTAAATTGAAAATAGTTACATTTGTACACACATCCGTAGCATCGATAAAGCTAACAAAAATATGTTTTCCTATATTTTTGGCAGATCGACTTCATCTTTATATCTTCGAGAAAGGCATGAAAAGTTTTGAATCTGACTTCAGCTTTATATGGTACTCGACAGATAGACTTCAGCTTTGTAGGTATTCTAATTTAGTGACACAAACAGCTGATTTAAGGTCAAAAAGATGCTATCATCTTGATGGTGGGATTTGCTGTAAACTGTTTCACCGGTGATAGTCATTTTATACTGATTATTTGTTGGTCGGAATTTCCCTTTACCCACACCGGATACCTTAAAGTTTTCAATCACAGCCCACTCTCCAATACGAAGGTTACGCTCAGTCCGAAACATGTGTGATCTGCTGCATGATGCATGGATCTTACCACCCTGCAAACAAAAGTAAATATGTTTTAGAAACCCAAAGTATAAAACAACATTTAAACTAAGGAGTAGAGCTTACAGTCTCATCAGCCAAAACCATTTCGAGTGTTTGATCATTAGCATAGGGAGGGGTTTGTTTCCATGAATGAATCAGCTTAACCTGCACACGCGATTTACTCAACCTCGGCTTTAAATTGTTTAGCAATGTAACACTCTTGTTTGTCGACATTTTTAACTTTAAGACGCGTAAAAACTATATGTTTAGGAATGCAATGTACACCACATATATAATGTGAACCTAAAACCCCAATAAAGAGAATATACCTAAGCACATTTTCGAAATAAAATCTTCTTATTTAATACCATATCAAATATTGTTTCCTAAACAACGACTTCTACACCTAAATACTCGCAATTAATTGGCGATGAAATATTTAAAAATCTAAAATAATTAATGTTGTACTCTTCACCAAGGTAAGCTTTCAATAATAGATTTTGAAAAAAATGGAAAGATTATATATGAAAACGGAATTTTTAGAAGTAAGCGACATTATAGGAAACAGTTTCTATATTTTATACATTATAGGTTGGTTTATCTCTATCAACTGATTAAAAAAGTACATATTTAAATTACATGTATCTCTATTATTAATATGGTTCAAATGATTTTAGATGTTGGTAAAAAATTATTTATCATACTTTGGTGTATAAACAGGCATAGGAAGCTCTACGTGAAGAAATATGGAGACTAAAGTTCTCAA
The DNA here is from genome assembly GCA_016771965.1 of Brassica carinata. Taxonomy (NCBI): domain Eukaryota; kingdom Viridiplantae; phylum Streptophyta; class Magnoliopsida; order Brassicales; family Brassicaceae; genus Brassica; species Brassica carinata. The sequence continues at coordinate 12,765,701 of CM028691.1, read as the reverse complement.
TAATAGGAGTCTTGATGGTGTTTGAGTTATAGAAGTGATTGAAGAATTAAGTTATTTTAGGCAAGTTATAAGGAAAAAATTTGGATACACGATCCTTTAGATGTAGTGGTATGTACGTGCTTTAGTTTTCAAAAAGAGAAGTGAAAGTTGTATAGGCGATTTTTGAGGGAGAAAAAGAGTTAAAAAAAGACACATTTAATAAACTGGTTAAGACAAGAATTTTTTTAGGAATGTTAACTAATAGATTCAGTGGCATGGAAATGTAATTAACATTGAAAACTCAGGGGTATTTCTTAAGTGTACTTCTCTTTTAATAATAGAGATTTTGTTATTTTTATAATACTATTGTAATACTAATCGCTGAGATATCTACTTAATCATATAAATAAAATAAAAAAATGTTCGAAGCATATACAGAAGCTTTTTATTTATTTGTTGACCCCAAAGCAATGAAGCATCTATTGAATTAATATATTAAATAAATGTTAGGCTCGTTAGTTTTAATTCAATTAACAATTGGAAATTGTGGGTGATCTATCATGTTAAAGCACTATCGATCTAGGGTCAACTTTAAGTCGTTTCTATCCAATCATATAGCAAATTAGAGCATCATCTTATAAATATAATAATAGTAACAAAATAATAATTTTCTATATTTATTTACGGCTTTGTTATCCGCGACAATATCCTTTTCCTCTTCTGCATCTTCCTAGTTGTGGATGTCATATCTTTTTTTGGTCTAAATGTTAAATTGGATGCCGTATCGTTTTTTTCTTGTTCAACGGATGCCATCCATATCTTTGTTAACCTTCTACTCACTATGAAACTTACGTTAATTTTCATGTCCATTTGTCTATTTAGAGGCAAGAAAACAAACTTCTCAAAACCTGGTGATTTCTTTTATTGGATAATGATGCTAAAAATTAGAGATATATATGAGAATTGCATAGATAATCTTGAGATCTTATTGTTAAGGGATATTCACGTCGTTGTGTAGAGTTGTATATAAACTCATGTATCTCATCAATAATAATCAAGTTGTTAAGTTATTTACATAGTATCAGAGATAAGATCTGATTAGCAAACAAAGTTTTTCAAGTTCTTTTCATCAATATGGGCGATGATGACAAACAAGTGGTGGCCAAACCAGGCGAAGCTGTCATACTGTCGCCATACTCTCTGTTTTTTTCAGACAACCCGAGAGCTCTTATCACATCAGTGCAACTGAAAGGAGCAATTACAACGAATGGGCGATAGAGATGATGAATGCGCTAAAGGCAAAGAAGAAGATCGGTTTTATTGATGGAAGTCTGTCAAAACCAGACGAAAATCACAAGGATTTGGAAGCATGGTTGAGCGTCAATTCCATGATAGTAGGGTGGATAGGGTCGTCGATAGAACCAAGAGTGAGAACTACGGTGACTTTTATCAAAGATGCTCACAAATTATGGGATAATCTCAAGAAGAGATTTGATGTTGGGAACAAAGTCTGTGTGCATCTGTTAATGGAGCAACTGGCTTCATGTCGTCAGAATGGTCAAACCGTAATTGATTACTACGGACGTATGGCGGTCATGTGGGAGGAATTACAGACATACAGACCTCCACATGCGTGTACATGCTCGGCTGCAGCAGCATATGAAAAGGAGCGCGAGGATGAAAGGGTTCATCAATTCATTATGGGACTGGATGACTCAAAATTTGGTAATGTGGTGACTGCTATTATTGAAGCAGATGATTTACTTGATCTTGGTAAGGTGTATGCAAAGGTGATCAGGGAGGAAGCCAGACTCAATTCCTCTAAAGCACGAGACAAATCAGGAGGCAATTGGTTTTGTTGCAAGAAAAGAATCTCAACAAAGTGAGAATCATGAAAACAATGGTGGAAGTATCCGAGGTGAAGGAAACAACCCAAGATACAGAGTTTGCTATCATTGTGGCAAACCGGGACATGAGAAGGGTTCTTGTTGGCAACTGGTTGGTTATCCAGAGTGGATCAATGAGAAACAACGAGGACGTGGTGATGGACGTGGTGGAAACAGAGGTACTGGTCGAGGTTATGGCAGAGGCAGTGGTGGAGCTGCTCATGTTGCAACAGCGACAAGCTCACATGGCTCAGCTTCAAACGAGCTTACACCTGAGTAATGGAGCAAAATAACGCAGATCATACAAGAAGGGAAGTCGAACAGTGGTAATGATAAGCTTTGGGTAAAATACTTGGTGATGTTATTATCGACAGGTGCTTCACATCACATGACTGGAGAAATTTCTCAGCTTGTGAGCGTAAGAAACACGGCGTGTCTCGTTGGTTTTGTGGATGGCGGAACCACATCGATCAACAAGCATGGGTGATCGTACTTAGTGAAACAATGTTCGAAGCATATACAGAAGCTTTTATTTATTTGTTGACCCCAAAGCAATGAAGCATCTATTGAATTAATATATTAAATAAATGTTAGGCTCGTTAGTTTTAATTCAATTAACAATTGGAAATTGTGGGTGATCTATCATGTTAAAGCACTATCGATCTAGGGTCAACTTTAAGTCGTTTCTATCCAATCATATAGCAAATTAGAGCATCATCTTATAAATATAATAATAGTAACAAAATAATAATTTTCTATATTTATTTACGGCTTTGTTATCCGCGACAATATCCTTTTCCTCTTCTGCATCTTCCTAGTTGTGGATGTCATATCTTTTTTTGGTCTAAATGTTAAATTGGATGCCGTATCGTTTTTTTCTTGTTCAACGGATGCCATCCATATCTTTGTTAACCTTCTACTCACTATGAAACTTACGTTAATTTTCATGTCCATTTGTCTATTTAGAGGCAAGAAAACAAACTTCTCAAAACCTGGTGATTTCTTTTATTGGATAATGATGCTAAAAATTAGAGATATATATGAGAATTGCATAGATAATCTTGAGATCTTATTGTTAAGGGATATTCACGTCGTTGTGTAGAGTTGTATATATCATCAATAATAATCAAGTTGTTAAGTTATTTACATAGTATCAGAGATAAGATCTGATTAGCAAACAAAGTTTTTCAAGTTCTTTTCATCAATATGGGCGATGATGACAAACAAGTGGTGGCCAAACCAGGCGAAGCTGTCATACTGTCGCCATACTCTCTGTTTTTTTCAGACAACCCGAGAGCTCTTATCACATCAGTGCAACTGAAAGGAGCAATTACAACGAATGGGCGATAGAGATGATGAATGCGCTAAAGGCAAAGAAGAAGATCGGTTTTATTGATGGAAGTCTGTCAAAACCAGGCGAAAATCACAAGGATTTGGAAGCATGGTTGAGCGTCAATTCCATGATAGTAGGGTGGATAGGGTCGTCGATAGAACCAAGAGTGAGAACTACGGTGACTTTTATCAAAGATGCTCACAAATTATGGGATAATCTCAAGAAGAGATTTGATGTTGGGAACAAAGTCTGTGTGCATCTGTTAATGGAGCAACTGGCTTCATGTCGTCAGAATGGTCAAACCGTAATTGATTACTACGGACGTATGGCGGTCATGTGGGAGGAATTACAGACATACAGACCTCCACATGCGTGTACATGCTTTCGGCTGCAGCAGCATATGAAAAGGAGCGCGAGGATGAAAGGGTTCATCAATTCATTATGGGACTGGATGACTCAAAATTTGGTAATGTGGTGACTGCTATTATTGAAGCAGATGATTTACTTGATCTTGGTAAGGTGTATGCAAAGGTGATCAGGGAGGAAGCCAGACTCAATTCCTCTAAAGCACGAGAGACAAATCAGGAGGCAATTGGTTTTGTTGCAAGAAAAGAATCTCAACAAAGTGAGAATCATGAAAACAATGGTGGAAGTATCCGAGGTGAAGGAAACAACCCAAGATACAGAGTTTGCTATCATTGTGGCAAACCGGGACATGAGAAGGGTTCTTGTTGGCAACTGGTTGGTTATCCAGAGTGGATCAATGAGAAACAACGAGGACGTGGTGATGGACGTGGTGGAAACAGAGGTACTGGTCGAGGTTATGGCAGAGGCAGTGGGCGTGGAGCTGCTCATGTTGCAACAGCGACAAGCTCACATGGCTCAGCTTCAAACGAGCTTACACCTGAGTAATGGAGCAAAATAACGCAGATCATACAAGAAGGGAAGTCGAACAGTGGTAATGATAAGCTTTCGGTAAAATACTTGGTGATGTTATTATCGACACAGGTGCTTCACATCACATGACTGGAGAAATTTCTCAGCTTGTGAACGTAAGAAACACACCGACGTGTCTCGTTGGTTTTGTGGATGGCGGAACCACATCGTCAACAAGCATGGGTGATCTCGTACTTAGTGAAACAATTTCACTTAAGGACGTGCTCTATGTTCCAAAATTGGATTGCTCATTGATATCGGTGTCTAAACTATTAAGGCATATAATTGTTTTCTCTATTCACCGATGCTATATGCTTGTTGTAGGACTGTTCTTCGAAGACTCTGATTGAAGCAGGTGAGGAGCGTGATGGGGTGTACTACTTCAAGGATGTTACAATGGCAAGAGGCAACAAAGTTCAGAGCAGCGTTGATCAGTTGTTGTTACATCAAAGACTTGGACACCCAGCTTTTTCAGATTTTTCTTTGATTTCTGGTGTTATGAATAATGTTTGCTCTAGTCCATGTGACATTTGTTTTAGAGTTAAACAGACTAGAGATGTGTTTTTCAAAAGTTGCAATAAAACTACAAAGTGCTTTGAGTTGATACATGTGGATATATGGGGTCCTTGCCAAGTGCCTTCTTCATCTGGTGCGGCGTATTTTTTAACAATAGTAGACGACTACTCTAGGGCCGTATGACATATTTGTTGGTCGCAAAATCAGAAGTTCGAAAAATGGTGGAAAGGTTTTGTAAGTCTACGGAGAAACAATTTGGCTTGAGCGTGCATATGGTGCGCAGTGACAATCGCTTGGAATTCATGGGATTGAGTACATTCTTTGCCGATAATGGAATTGTACATCAAACAACCAGTGTCTACACTCCACAACAAAATGGTAGAGTGGAAAGGAAGCACAAACATATCTTGAATGTAGCTAGAGAAATGTTGTTTCAAGCTAAACTACCTGTCAAGTTTTGGGGGGAAGCGATATCATCGGCAACTCATGTTATCAATATGACTCATTTCAAAATACTCCAAGGAAAATCACCTTACGGAGTCTTTTTTGGTAAGAAGCCGTATTACATCTCCTTGAGGGTATTTGGCTCGTTGTGTTACGTATACAAAAGGGACAGAAGCAGAGACAAGTTCAGTCCAAGAAGCAGAAAATGTATCTTTGTGGGATACCCATTCGGGAAGAAAGGATGGCGAGTTTATGATGTTGAGACAAACGAGTTTATTGTGTCCAGAGACGTAGTGTTTAAGGAAGATGTATATCCTTATAAAGAAACAGAGTTGGCTCATATTGACGAAAGAAACTTGACTGGGGGACCTGATGATGATTGGATCATCTACTCTGTTTCAGACACTGAAGACAGAGGGAGTGATCCTATTGATGTGGTGCATGATGATAAGAAAAATCAAAGTGTGGACTCTACAGAACAAGAAGCAAATCAGGTAGATGCAGAAGCTACTAATGTGACGACTCCAGAAACAGTCTGCAGAAGTTGATGCCGTTGGTGGTCAAGATGCAGTTGCTAGTAGTGGCAGCATAATTTGCGATGAGCCAGTAGATAACAGTGCACCTAGCGAAGAGGCTAAAGAACCAGAATTAGGACGTGGCTTGAGAGAGAAGATACCATCAGTTAAACTGCGAGACTACATCAGTTATAATGCTGTGTGCCTCGACACCCCTCATCACGAACTCACCAGCTCAGATCCAGATCCTTTGACAATGGTCTCAGGTACGCATTCGACTCCATATCCTTTAGTGAGCTATGCGTCTGATGAAAATTTTTCAAAAGCACACAAGGCTTTTCTAGCTGCGGTTACAAGGGTGTTGCACCAAAGAGTTATAAAGAAGCAGTTCAGTATGAAGTCTGGAGAGATTCGATGAAGGATGAGATCGATGCATTTGAGATAAATAAAACGTTCAGTATTGTGGATTTGCCACCGGGGAAGGAAACCATTGGCAACATGTGGTTATGTAAGCACAAATATGGAGCAGACGACACTGTCAAGAGAGATAAATCCAGATTGGTTGCTCTTGGAAACAAACAGGTAGAAGCAGTGGATTTTACAGAGACTTTTGCCCCGGTAGATAAGATGACAACCATCCGAAGTCTTTTGCGTGTGATAGCAAGCAAGGGCTGGATTGTACACCAAATGGATGTACAGAATGCTTTTAATCATGGAGAATTCAAAGAAGAAGTATACATGAAACTACCACAGGGATTCACTCATTCTGATCCTAAGAGTGTTTGCAGGTTACACAAAGCTGTGTATGGTTTAAAGTAAGCTCCAAGATGCTGGTATGCGAAGTTGAGTGAAGCGTTAACAAAGGATGGTTTCAAACATTTGTGTGAAGATTATTCTCTGTTTATGTACACTAAGGGGAGTGTTGAGATTCGAATCCTCATATATGTGGACGACCTGTTGGTGTGTGGAAATGACATGGATGTCTTGGTGAAGTTCAAGGAGTATCTCGGGAACTGTTTTCATATGAAGGATCTCGGGAAGCTCAAGTATTTTTTGGGTATTGAAGTTGGAAGAGGAGATGAAGGTTTTATGATCACGCAGAGAAAGTATACGTTAGATTTAATTGCAGAGGTTAGATTGCTTGGTGCAAAGCCGTGTGGAGCATAATGGAACAACAACACAAGCTTGGAAGAGACAAGAGTCCATTCATTCAACAAGCGGGGCAGTAAAGGAGAATAGTATGGAAGCTGATATATCTGTCAATCACCAGACCAGACATATCTTATTCTGTTCATATCTTGGCACAGTTCATGCAGGCGCCAAGAGAGGCTCATTGGAGCTCAGCTCTCCAAGTAGTTTGGTACTTGAAAGGAATGGTGGGTCAGGGCATTCTTCTAAGTTCAAACCCTGATCTAAGATTATCAGTCTATTGTGATGCAGACTGGTCTTCTTGCCCCACCTCCAGGCGATCTCTGAGTGCGTATGTAGCAATGGTGTCAGACTCAGCTATCTCATGGCTTAACGAGAAGCAAGATATTGCGTCTCACTCTTGGCGGAGGCAGAGTATAGATCAATGGCAGAGGCATCAAGAGATCAAGTGGTTGGCGTTTGCTGCATGATTTGGGGGTACCTCTTGAGGATCCATTTCGGTTATATTGTGACAGTAAATCCATAATCTACATTGCCACCAATCCAATTTTTCATGAAAAGCGAAACACGTAGAGTCTGATTGTCATCAAGTTAGAGATGCAATAAAGGCTGGTTCGATTTCAACGGTTCATGTCAGAACAAATGAGCAAATAGCTGATGTTCTAATCAAGGCGCTTGGTCGAGTTCAATTTGAGAAGCTGTTACATTTGATGGGAGTTTGAAATTTCCATCTTCCCAAATTGAGGGAGAGTATTGGATAATGATGATATAAGTTAGAGATATATATGAGAATTGTATAGATAATCTTGAGATCCTATTGTTAAGGGATACTCACGTTGTGTAGAGTTGTATATATCATCAATAATAATCAAGTTGTTGAGTTATTTACATCTTTTCCCCGGTAGATAAGATGACAACCATCCGAAGTCTTTTGCGTGTGATAGCAAGCAAGGGCTGGATTGTACACCAAATGGATGTACAGAATGCTTTTAATCATGGAGAATTCAAAGAAGAAGTATACATGAAACTACCACAGGATTCACTCATTCTGATCCTAAGAGTGTTTGCAGGTTACACAAAGCTGTGTATGGTTTAAAGTAAGCTCCAAGATGCTGGTATGCGAAGTTGAGTGAAGCGTTAACAAAGGATGGTTTCAAACATTTGTGTGAAGATTATTCTCTGTTTATGTACACTAAGGGGAGTGTTGAGATTCGAATCCTCATATATGTGGACGACCTGTTGGTGTGTGGAAATGACATGGATGTCTTGGTGAAGTTCAAGGAGTATCTCGGAACTGTTTTCATATGAAGGATCTCGGGAAGCTCAAGTATTTTTTGGGTATTGAAGTTGGAAGAGGAGATGAAGGTTTTATGATCACGCAGAGAAAGTATACGTTAGATTTAATTGCAGAGGTTAGATTGCTTGGTGCAAAGCCGTGTGGAACGCCAATGGAACAACAACACAAGCTTGGAAGAGACAAGAGTCCATTCATTCAACAAGCGGGGCAGTAAAGGAGAATAGTATGGAAGCTGATATATCTGTCAATCACCAGACCAGACATATCTTATTCTGTTCATATCTTGGCACAGTTCATGCAGGGGCCAAGAGAGGCTCATTGGAGCTCAGCTCTCCAAGTAGTTTGGTACTTGAAAGGAATGGTGGGTCAGGGCATTCTTCTAAGTTCAAACCCTGATCTAAGATTATCAGTCTATTGTGATGCAGACTGGTCTTCTTGCCCCACCTCCAGGCGATCTCTGAGTGCGTATGTAGCAATGGTGTCAGACTCAGCTATCTCATGGCGAACGCAGAAGCAAGATATTGCGTCTCACTCTTCGGCGGAGGCAGAGTATAGATCAATGGCAGAGGCATCAAGAGAGATCAAGTGGTTGAAGCGTTTGCTGCATGATTTGGGGGTACCTCTTGAGGATCCATTTCGGTTATATTGTGACAGTAAATCCGCAATCTACATTGCCACCAATCCAATTTTTCATGAAAAGACGAAACACGTAGAGTCTGATTGTCATCAAGTTAGAGATGCAATAAAGGCTGGTTCGATTTCAACGGTTCATGTCAGAACAAATGAGCAAATAGCTGATGTTCTAATCAAGGCGCTTGGTCGAGTTCAATTTGAGAAGCTGTTACATTTGATGGGAGTTTGAAATTTCCATCTTCCCAAATTGAGGGAGAGTATTGGATAATGATGATATAAGTTAGAGATATATATGAGAATTGTATAGATAATCTTGAGATCCTATTGTTAAGGGATACTCACGTTGTGTAGAGTTGTATATATCATCAATAATAATCAAGTTGTTGAGTTATTTACATCTTTTCCCCGGTTAAAGTGAATCCGAGGAGTTCCCATGTCCCCACATCTCTCTATCGTGATTAAAACCAACCATACGGCTTCTCATTAATCATGTATTATTTGAGTCATAACTAATTAACCGGAAGGACTAGGTCTTGGCATTCGGTTGACAGATCATAGTTTTTTTTAGGTTTTGGGATTTAACCTTCTATAACTCTAATCGGGTTTTATACATGTTGGTTTCAGGTTTTAGTAATAATTTTTCAGGTTCGAATACATTTTATAATTTTGTGTAACACTCATTTTGGATCCAAACTCATTATAGATTTGGTTAATAATACTTCAAATTTATATATATTTTAGGTATTATACTAAAGTAAACATGTAATTAAGTGTTGTGGTTTTCTTGTCCATCTCTTTCTCGAAGCTATTTTTTCTGTTGGATTATTATTGACTCACGTCATATACAGAAAAAGGGATTAAAGAATAAATCCATGTTGTTGATTAAATAATCAACAAACTATATTATATATGTTTATTTCTTAGGATTATATAAATTAACAATAAGTGGTATACAAGTACAACTTATCGTACTGCAGAAGAAATATTTGGGTCTCCAAAGAGGGTAGAAGTTGACACGAGCTAGAGCCTATGAACCAGGTCCGGTCACTATTTGAGATATTGTATAAGATTCCAAACACGAATATTACATGTGTAAGAACTATAAGTATTAAGTAGAGTGTTTGTTGCAAATGGCTCATTGGTATTAGAGCATGGGTCATTGTTCCTAATACTATAGACCAAGTGATTGAGTGGGCACATTACATGAAACATGCCAAACAAATCCAAATATGCCTCGGGCGTCTTCCTCGTCTCAAATATACCTTATTTTGCCAGATAGTCCCAAACATTTTCGATGGTGTCAGCCTATACATAAGCATTTTGAAATTTAACATATACATCTTAAATAAATGCAGCTTCAGTATTTCCCACAACAAGGCTGTTATAATATTTAGGTCAATTTGATGCCATCTGTACACACTAAAATATTTCGTCTATAAAAACTATAAGAAGATTATTATTTACATATTGAAAGATGCTTCGAGCGTCTTCCTCGTCCCAAACATTTTCGATGGTGTCAGCCTATACATAAGCATTTTGAAATTTAACATATTTATCTTAAATAAATGCAGCGTTAGTATTTCCCACAACAAGGCTATTATGATATTTAGGTCAACTTGATGCCATCTGTGTCTCTACACTGAAATATATCATGTATAAAACTATAAGAAGATTGTTATTTACATATTGAAATTTAAAATCATCTTAAATAAATGCAGCCTTGGTATTTAACACAGCAAAGCTATTATAATATTTAGGTCAACTTGATGCCTTCTACGTCTACGATTAAATATTTTCAAACTAATATAATCCTTTGAAAGCGACAGCTCTCATCCTGCAAACTGTCCTTATTTAGTGTCAAACATGTTTTAAAATTTTGAAATCTTTGAAGAAGCAACAAAAGCCTCGAAAGTCCTGAGGACCGGAAAGATATTCCAAGACAGAGCAGCAAAATTAAATAAACAAACAAAAGCCTCGAAAGATTACTTATTATCGGATTTTGGGAACATTGCCTTAAACATCTTTGAAATTCTAACCTTTGATCAGCGCCTTTATTGTAACAAATGCAAGAAAATAATAAGGAAACAAAATAATAAAACGAGAAAGTAAGTGACACAAAGATTTGATGTGGTCGACCAATTTGATTACGTCCACACGTAAAAATGATTTTACTATTGGAGGCTGAAAGTATTTTCCGAATTATATCAGGACTACTGCTTGTGACGACTGCTTGGAGACTGAAAGTATTTTCCGAGTTATATCCGGAGCAGTCCAATACACACAAATCACCAACTAAACGGTCCACCAAAGGAGACAAAAAAATAGCCGCCTAAAAGATGGAGAAGCAGACGCCAACGAACGGAGACCGACAAGGCGCCACCGATGCCACCAAGAAAGACAAAGGCTAATCAGGACCCGGAATAGCCGGAAACCAAAGCGCACAAACAAGACCACCAACCTGCATGAACCAAAGTACCAAACTGCAAACGCCGATTCATAGACGGGAAAGCTCATCAAACAGGGTAAACGATCAAGAGTTAATTGATTAACACGTGACAATCTTAATGTCTTCTTCTGTTTCAAAGAAAATATATGAAACCTACGTATTTATTATGTCCATTTGTCTATTCCGAGGAAGACAACAAACTTCTCAAAGCTTGCTGATTAATCTTCTCGATTAAAGTGAATCCGAGGAGATCCCATGTCCCTACTTATCTCTGTTATGATTAAACCCTTTCCAAAGATCCTTGAATCTAATTCTCAAAAAAAAAAAAAAACTGCCTTTGAATCCATAAACTGCTCAGGTTTTTAGTTACCTTTTGTAAAACAAACATTTGGTGCCAATTCCAAAGCATAGCAGAATATTCTACAAAATTGTGTATTCTACTACACCTGCACGTTTGTAGACTATTGATTTGAGTTTTGTTAAAACATGTAAACAGAGAAATGAATGAAAATATGAATTCTTCTTCATTCTTTAAAAGTTACACTATTTATAAGCAATATTTATTACACATCATTTTTAAATTTTCAAAAATATTTATATAACAAAAAAACTGCCTACCAAATTTGAGAATGCACAATAAGGAACAAGTATTTTTTTTTCATCTCTAAAATTTTGTTCTTATTCATCCTTTTTGTCATTCTTATTGTTCTTTTTAATGGTCACCGATTAAATATTGTTTTTGTTTTCTGTATGATTCGGGCTAAAATCGTTAGGGGGTTTATAACTAAAATTTGGTCTAACTACAAATTTTAATCTTATCTGATGTAGTGAAAGATACCATAACACAAAAATTTTATTTAGTAGTTGAATACCTAAGATATTGATGTTTTCTTAAATTCGTTGAGATCTCTATAGATGTACCAAGCATGAAATAAAAAGAAAATTCTTAATATTTATTGATCAAATATAAATTAAATTAGAGCCAGACCTGACAATTTCTGACCCATAAGCAAAAATAAGAAAAAACAAATGTGGCCCAAAATTTAAATAAAACATGAAAATATTAAAAAGTGCACACAAGTAGTTCGAACCCCGATCTCCCGGAAATATTGTTATTAGTTAGGGGGCTATAACTAAAATTTGGTCTAACTACAAATTTTAATCTATCTGATGTAGTGGAAGATACGCTAGCACAAAAATCTTATTTAGTCTTTGAATAACTAAGATCAATGTTTTCTTAAATTCGTTGAGATCTCTATAGATCTACCAAAAAAGAATAAAAAGAAAACTTTTAACTTTTATTATAAATTAAATCATAGCTGACAATTTCTGGCCCATAAGTAAAAAAAACAAAATTTGCTCAAAATCTAAATAAATTATTAAAAATATTAAAAAGTGCACACAAGTAGTTCGAACCCCGATCTCCCGGAAATAATGTTATTAGTTAGGAGGTTTATAACTAAAATTTGGTCTAACTACAAATTTTAATCTATCTGATGTAGTGGAAGATATGCTAGCACAAAAATTTTATTTAGTGTTTGAATACCTAAGATCAATATTTTCTTAAATTCGTCGAGATCTCTATAGATCTACCAAACAAAGAATAAAAAGAAAACTCTTAACTTTTATTAATCAAATATAAATTAAATCATAGCTGACAATAGGGCTGGGCAAAAAACCCGGATCCGAAAAACCGAACTGAACCCGATCCAAAAAAGTAGTACCAAACCCGAACCAAAATTCATTAAATATCCGAATGGGTTCAAAATTTTGGTATTTATAGAACCGAAACCGAACCCGATCCGAACCGAAGTATTTCGGGTACCCGAATGTATCCAAAATAAATTTATATACCTAAATATATTAATTATTTATAGATTTAATGTATATTAAAAACATCCAAAATATATAAGATACTTTTAACTTTTCCAAAATACTTGAAACTATATACAATTAATCAAAAATAAATGTCTAAAATAGCTAAAGTATACTCAAAACACCAAAAATACTTAAATAATCTATTGATTATCTATCCAAATGTTCAAACCAAACTAATTTATGTATTTTGACATATGTTATTAAAATTTATTTGTAAGATATTATTTTATTTATAGATTTTGAGAAATTTAAAGTATATAATGAATTTTATAAATTTTAAAATAATTTATATGGGTTATCCGAACCCGAACCGAACCCGCAAAGCTCCGAACCGAATCCGAACTGAAATTTAGAAATACCCGAATGGGGCTGAAATCTTTGATCCCGAAAACCTCAAACCCGAATAGATCTGAACCGAATCCGAATGGGTATCCGAACCCCCAACCCTAGCTGACAATTTCTGGCCCATAAGTAAAAAAAACAAAATTTCCTCAAAATCTAAATAAATTATAAAAAATATTAAAAGTACACACAAGTTGTTCGAACCCCGATCTCCTGGAAATATTATTACTCGTCTTCACCATTAGATCCAGAGAGAAACTTCGGTTTTTGTTAATGCTTGATCTGCTTGGTATCAAGCATGGCCCTGAATTGAATACGACTATAGACAAAGAAACCTATTTATAAAAAGCATATTATTCTTTGCCACGACAAGCAAAGAATAAACAGTCTAAAAAGCATGGTATTCTTTGCTTATTTAGATAGCATATAATGACATCTATCTTAAAACTTACTAAAGGCATAACTGGTTTCCCTGCTATCACCCGCAAACGTAGTTTTTACGTTAGTAGCGATTGTTGACATTTTATAACAATCACAGAAAACGCTATGAATTGCCTCAAATCGCTTCAAACTTCTTAAATTCAAAAACTGGTTTCAGCTAGCGTTTGCGGTTGCGGGAGAATAATTTTTTAGAAAATATTTATATAAATAAAAATAAGAATATTCAATTAAATTTTAAATTAAAATAACAGAAATACTAATATATATATATATATATATATATATTAATTTATATTATAAAACTTTAAAGCAAAGATATTTCTATTATTTTAAAAAAAATTCAATAGTATAATTTTATAAATATATTTTATATTTATTATAATATTATGATTTTAATACTTTTATAATTATATAAATGTAAATATTATTAATTAAATATTTAACCACTGCTGCATCTAGTAAATAACTAGTCATAAGTATCCCGCAAATGCACCAATTTCTAACCGATGTACCATTCATACAAATATCTTAAAAACTCTTAAAATCGCAACCACTCGCATCCGCAAACGCTCACAACCGCACCCACTGCTGCGGTTACACCAGTCAGACCTTAAATCCACTCTTTTAAAGTAGCACATGTGAAAGTGCGACGTAAAATAAATACACTCAATTATAGATGTTAAAGATCAAATTTCAAAGTTCATATGTTAATTATATTTGATATATTATTAAATAGAAAAGGGAAAAGTTTTCCTGTGTTTTTAAAACGTGGATCAAAATCTAATCCTTGTTAATACACCAAAGATCAACCAACTCGTTGTATATATCTTTTGTTAGAAAACATATATAAACAAGAAGATTAGAAGGAAAAAATAATGTTTTGATACAAGAAAAGTATTTACATCAATTTAATCGTAGTGTTGAAGAACATTGAATTAGCTTGAAAAGACGACACACAACGCACTAGTCTATAAGAGCATGTTTATTGAGAGGTTCTTAAGGTGGGGTTCTTAGCGGAATATAAGAAATCGTCTCTTAACTTGTAAATAAAAAAATTAAGAACCAGTTCTTAATTATCTTATTTAAGAGCTGGTTCTTAGCTTTTTTAGTTAAAAGTTAAAAGAGAGCTTCTTATATTTCGTTAAGAACCCCACCCTAAAAACTCCCTAATAAACATGCTCTAATGCATTGGTCAGAAATGACAGATTATCTATTAAAAAAAGCCGACACAGCTAAAACGAAACAAGAATAAATTATCATTAAAATGAGTTTCCACATCCCTCGTACAAGTACAAGATCCTTTTACTAAGCTCTTCGCAAATTAGCTTGTAATTATCAATCTTGTGTAGTTTGGGGTGTAAGGTGTAGAAGAGTCGCTCTCCTCAAAAACTCGAAGATGAAACATCCACGAGAACAAACTATTAGGGACAAATGTCCCACATCGAGTATTAAAAGGGATCTTTAGTAGTATATAAGATAGATGAACCATTCAACTTATCACCAATTGGTTTTAGGTTGGAAGCACATATAGCTTAATATGGTATCAGAGCCCGATCCGAATAATCCTACCCGATCCATTATCGATGCAGCCTAAACTCGGTCCATCGATCCTTGCCCAAACATTCCGAGATTGACGCTCAAAGCCATCATATCGAAGGGGCGTATTAGGGATAAAGATCCCACATCGGATATTGGAAGGGATCTTTAGTAGTAAATAAAATAGATGAGCCACTCCATTTATCACCAATTGATTTTAGGTTGGAAACCGAGATAGTTTAATACACACCCATCTTCTTCTAGTCCAGTCAACACATTATTTACAGAACAAATATGAATTTTGGAAGATGAGATTTGGACCATCACTTCGTTATCTCTAATCTTAGTTGCAAAAACGGTGGAGACATAACTAGCCACCACCTTTGCTTGCGGCTCACCGTGACGTTCTCTTAGACCCGATACTCGCGCCAAGAGGTCTTCCTTCTTTTGTACTAGCCTCATCACTTGCTCTTGCAGCTCCTGTATATACTGCACGCTCCGAGTAACCGTCTTAGAAATACTTAGCTTTTTTCTGCAAGAAAAAGGCCAAAAAAGATTAATAAAATATTATTCTTCACATTTAGATTGTCGGTCATAGAGTCGTATATATACGTAATCTTTCTTATCATATATATTCTTCTTCGAAATGGTCCCAATCGATGCAAACTAATTATTGTTAACTGGTTTTGATAATATTAAGATGACATATCACAGTAAGTTGTACTTACCGGCTCATCAGAGCCTGGAAGACATGAACGAAGAGATGAGAATAAACAGTTGATCTTCTTGCGACGGTTACGCTCATTAGCATTGTGATTAAGCTTCTTGATCACGACCGAGTTCTTGTCTATTCCATTTCCCTCAGACGAAATAGAATCCAGTATCCACTAAGCTGCTCTGATTATGAACCACTCCATACATATTTGGTATTGGAAAATCACCAAACGTGCCGTTGTTAAGGTTATCTCCGACGAGACAGTAACTTTCGTACTCTCCCATCGACTCCCGCCCAAATTTTGGGAACAGTGAAGAGCCCAATGCCTGCATTTGTTTTGTTTGATTAAAGACAAAGTTTTATTTTATTTTATTTTCTCTGGAAGCTGTTTTAGTTGTGATTTTCCTAAACCATATATAGGTGGAATACTATTGATATGCGACATATATAGATCGTAAGATTGACCGACTAAATAAACAAATAAATATATTTTGTCAAACCAAATTTAACAAAACTATATTATAATTATTTTTTAAGTGTTATACGACGTAATACGTACTATAACGGATTAACATCAGGTTTTGTAAGCATATGCGACACGATATACCTCATTTGTAAGGTAATACTGGGACAGTTATTGGTTTGCTGTCATTTTGAAAAATACCCGAAAACTAGTTGAATTTTGTAAAATACACCTCTTGTTTCAATTTTTTTTCTAAGACAATTTTCATTAGGGAAAAGAAACATTCAGTCTGATTCATAATAGGTGATTTTTTAGCCATATATTTTTTTGTCACATTTTAGATAATATTTTCCATTTTCATACAAATTAATATATATTCAGTTCTTGTGATAATTTCTATTCTTCGGAATGTTTTACGGTTGGTTCAATATTTTTTATGTGGCTAATAAATTAGTTTTTCTTGGAAAATAAAACAATAAAATTTATTAATCTGCGTACAAAAGCTTTAAGCATTTTTTATATATTGTTAACATTTTTTGAACTATATCACTTCTAATCATTTACAAAAAAAAAAAACTATATCGGTACCATTTCATTTTTTTCAACGCAATTTTGCATAACGTCAGCTTAAACTAATTCAATTATAATAGGGAAACAATTCATCAATGATATGCATAGAGATAATTTATTTTATAATGGTTTGGCAGTTATATGGAATTCCATGAATTTTAGAAGGTCAATAAATACAATTGATATGTTATACATGAAACAAGAAATTCGTAAAATTTAAGTTAGGTATATATTTATATAATTTTCACAAAAGATAAAATTTTAAAATACGAAGATATTATAAACCTAGCTAGCTACTATGCACGTAAAAGGACATATATGCCACAAATTTGCAATTGTTTTCAGGTGGAGGATTGTTATACAAAGATACTCCTTACCTTTCATACTAAGTGTTGCTGTAACATATAAAATTTTATGATTTCAATGTAACTTTTCTATTAATTATTCTTTTTTATCTAGTCTATTAATTATATTTTTCATTTATTACAGAAGCATAAAACAGAAAAAATTTGATTACATTTTTTACATTTCATTTTTCACTCTTCCTAACTAATTCATTAATTAAGTTTACCAGAATAATTTGACCGTATTTATTTTACATTTTAACCATAATAATTCGAGAGATTAAAATAAATTTGCTTGTGACAAGAATTCAAAATAGTTAACAAAGAGTTTTTTATTTGTTTACCTAATCAGTTAGGCATGAACATTTGAATAGTCATTCAGGTACAGATCGTTTCTTTCAGGTGTCAGGTTTTTTAGGTTTTGAGATTAGGTTCCGCTCGGATATTATAAATTTATTGGTGGATTTCAGTCAGGTCCTAAAAATATTCAAATAACCAATATATCTGAAATTGGTTTGGATATTTGTACCAAAATAATCATATTACCTCATTCGGTTTAGGACTTTTGTTCACAATTAGTTGTATGGCGGTACATCTAAAATATCTAACACTATCATAAAAAATATCAATGTATAGAGATGTAAAAACAAATATATGCACGTCCGTGCAGGTCAAACTTTAGTTCCTAATTAAACTCGGATAAACAATAAAAGTTATTCAATCATAATGGTCAAATAAGAATAAATTTGAACGTTTAACTAGTTTTTTTTATTTGTGTGCAAAAATCTAGAACGACAACTAATTTTAAATAAAAGGAGTATTACAAAAAGAGGAAACAGCGATTAAAATCTTGATCTTTCAAATTAAAACAAAAAAAAAAACAACTTGTATTTGAGCCAAAAAATTCTTCAACTTTTAAACATTGGCTGTTATAACTCTCATATTTTGTTGACTCGGCCATTTAAGAAATTTTAATAGTCAACTGTTGAGCATGATTTAAAAATTAAATGTCTATTAACTCTCTAAATGACGTTGTTTTAAAAACTAATGAAAAACTTAATCATATTTTTTTAAAATGAAAAACTTAATCATACGACGTTGTTTTGCATAGATAGTAAGCACTTAATCCCTTCTCTCGGGTTGTAAATGATGAAAGCTCAGTCTCGATTTCTTGTTGAGTTTTACGGTTGTTAATTTTGGTTATTGTCGTTAGCACCGTTAGGAAGTCTTGTTCTATATGAGGAGAGTGAGAGGCATCGTATAATTAAAATTGAAAAAATTGGCAAATTGGGCAAATCGCAAGTTTGAAATTAGAGAATTGGGCGACCTCAAGTTTAAATTAGCAAATTGGGCAAATCACCTTTTCCAGACTTGTCAAATGTCGACAGAGGGCGCGCGTGATTCTTGATATTACGACCGTGCCATTACGCATAAAATCCATAAAATAATAATACGCACCTCTCATCTTGTCATCTCAAAACTTCTGGTCATCTTGTCGTTTGACCAAAAGCACCTCTAAACAGCAGCTGCAATTGAAAAGCAAACATAAGAACCACCCTCGACTGTACCCAGATCGGAGACACAATTGAAAACCAAACATCCGACACACGAATTGGAGACTGCAACCAGATTGGACAACTTTGTTAACAGACGGCGGCGAATTCCAAACTTCGAGCAGACTCCGGTAGAGATGGTATCCCCCTCCAGCGTAACGCCCTCGAGGAGGGTGACTCGTAGTCAATCCGCCGGTGATAGAAAACCAAATCTCAAGAAAACTTCGCCCGAGTCGCATACTCGTATGCGGTATCTCCTTTCGCTAAGCTTCTCTCTCAAATTCTAATGGAAAAGTTTAGAAAAATAAAGCGTTGGGTAAATGTCTGGATTTGGTCATTGTATTTCAGAGATGAGCACGGACTCCGAACTAGAGGCCTGAATCCACCGACCAACAAGAAGCTGCATCCACCGAACAAGATGAAGCTGCATCAACCGAAGAAGACGAAGCTGCATCCACCAAGCCGGAAGTTGTTGGGAACACATCGACTTTCCCGGAAAGACTGTTCGCACGTAATTGCTATCCTGGAAAACCTCGACTGAACATCTATTCAAAGGCGAGTATCATTGGATCGTTAGTGAAGTTGCTTAGAGGCTCCCACGAAATGAATGCGCTAGGAAGTCAGTTTGGAGCTCTGTTCCACTTACCTGTATCGTGGTGCTCGAACTCTGCGAAACTTGTACATTCTCTCCTCAGCCGTCAGCTGGTTACGATCCGCCTATATGAGCTCTGGTTCTTGTTTGCAGACAAGCCACTACGGTTTTCTCTGCGTGAGTTCGGAGACATCACGGGTCTGAAATGCGAGCCTGAAAGAGAAAAAGTTGGAAACGGTTCAGAATCTAGCGATGCCACACCTGGACGCATGTGGAAAGAGTTGTTTCAAACTGAAGATGAAGACGTGACTGTAGCAGATGTTCTTCGTATGCTTAAACAGCCAAGTCTTCCTGAGTGGAAGCGGTTGCCACTAGATCTCATTGCGCTTGTAGATGGTCTACTGGTTTGTGGTCACAAACTTCTTCGTCTGACGCCTCCTTACGTCGAGATGCTGGAAGACACCGGATATTTTCTTCAATATCCATGGGGGAGAGAGGCATTCGTCAGCACTCTGTCTAGATTGACACCACCTCAACCTTCTGATCCTTCTAAAATGGATAAATCCCTTTCGGTCATGCGGCTTCGTTTGAAACAGCAGTCAACAGAATGTATGGGTTCCCTCTGGCGCTGCAACTTTTTGCTTTTAAAGCTATCCCCTCATTACTTGAGAAAATTCCTGAACCTAATAAAACGACTACTTTCTTGGAAGAACCAGAAGGATGCGACTCGACAAATACACTTCTGAATTTTGAAGACATACTTCTAGTGGAAACCCAAGCTGAGGTGCATTTCTGTTCTCTATCTTATTTGCAAAACAACAGTTAAGACGCTCAAACTTTGTGTACTTATGAATGTTTGTGTTCTTTGTTTGAGGTTATTGTTACGTACTCAATCCTGGATGAAGGTGGGGATCCAAAGTGGGAGAAAGAAGTAATCGATCCCCGGATAAATAACTTGGTTCGTGGAATGCGGGAAGGGCACGAGTTCAAAGCAACAGACTTTAGAGGATGTGATTCATCCCTTCCACCTCTGAAGCCAGCTGAAAAGGGTGAAGGTGTTGGTGTCAAAAAGAAGTGCTCAAAGCCGTCTAGGCGGTTTGAGAAAGCCTCCGATGAACCTGGATGTTCGACTCAGACGCCTCAGCGTCCTATTCGACCTCGTCGTGGTATTCGTAAACAGGCTGAACCAGAAAACTCCACAGATAAGGAGCAAGAACTGAAAGAGTGGATACGAGTTGAACTGAAAACCCAGTTGGGTAAATTGCGGGACCAGTTTTTTGACTGGTTGCATCATGATAGGGGAGGCTCGTTCACGGTTCCGCAAAACACAGCAGACGGTAAAACAAACAGAGACAACAATCATGCTGACCCTACCGGCATGGAAGTTCCAAAGAAGCGACGTCCGTACAGTGGTGATGGTATTGATGAAGCTGAAAAATGTGGGTCTGATAGTAAGAAACACAAGAAGAACAACGGCGATGGGTTTAGCGAGGATGAGACGATGAGAATGCATGATAATCATTGTGATGGTCGTACGCCAAATGATCGCTTCTGGGAAAAGGTAATCAAACTGCCCCTACAATTTTAATGATAAACAATGTAAGGTGTAAAGAATACTGATTTGTTTGGTCAGGTATTCAGGTTAATAGTTCAGTTATTAAAGTTAATTTATGAGATGTTAAGCTTAAGTAGTCAGGTATCTGAGATATGTTTGGTCGGTATTCAGGTTAATAGTTCAGTTATTAAAGTTAATTTATGAGATGTTAAGCTTAAGTAGTCAGGTATACAAATCAGTATTCCTGTACACCTCATAAATTAAACGTAAGTAGTCAGGTATACAGATATGTTTGGTCAGGTATTCAGGCTGAATTTATGAGGTATTCATCTTAGTTAGTCAGGTGTTCAGATTATTTTGCCATGTGTACAGCTTATTTTGCCATGTTTAAAGATCAGGTTTTTAATCAGGTATACACCCAAGTTGTTAGGTGTACAGATTTACATATAAACTACATCTCATTCAAAGTATTTGAATGAGCGATATCTGAACGTTGTCAGGGCGAGGTGGGAGATGAGTCTCCAATATCAGGGCTAAATTTGTTAGCAGAAGAGGTTGAAAAGAGGACATGGAGTGACAATGTCTATAAAGATCCACAGGAGAACAGTTGTAGGATTCTTACCGTTTGGCCTCATCCTAAATCTTATGTCCTTCCGGAGGTGCGATTGTAATGTTTTTATAGCATATGTCCTTCCATGCGTTTGAACTTGTTGAAATAATGACATTGCAGGATGTTACCGAGGAACAAGCTGGTAAAGCGTCACCGACAAATTCTGAAGATTACAAGACACCGCCAGAGGATGATCCGATGACTGAATCTCGCACACCAGACGTTGGGATGACGAAGCGGAGTCGATATCTGACTAGGTCATCCAAAAAAGCAGGGCTAGAAGGAAAATGTATTCCAATAAGCTCAACCAAAAAAGATGACTTCCAGACGAAGCGTATTCCGAGACGTTCAATAAAGATTGGAGGAGTGTACACCCCAGACAAGAGATTGAAGACCCTTTTCCAAAGCTGTAAGAAACCCAAATATACGCCCTTAGCAGAGTTGGAGAAAGCGCAATTTAAAGAGTTTGAAAAAATTCTCCGCGAGAATCCGGAACAGTAAGTTGTTTTGATATACTGTGTAAATGTCTAAATATACTGTCTAATATTGACTTTTTGTTTGTTTTCAAATTGCAGGGAATTTGAAATTTTTATTGGGATCCATGTCTCAAATCAGTTCTTCCTGTCGTTGGCGAGGCCAACAAATTGGGTCACTACCGAGGTATTCAAAACATCTGAACTTAACCCGTTTTATTCAAGTTACAAGACGGATTTCCACCGATTTAATGTTGTAATGGTTTGTACATATTCTTCAGCACATGTCTGTGCTAATTAGTATGCTAGTAAGGCGACATGGAGGCAATTATCTGAGAGGGAGGTGCAGATTTGTAGACTACTTCAATATCGCGGGCATCATATCAAAGTTCGCAGAGTTCGAGAAGGCCTCTGATAAATTGGGATTCATGTGGGGAGGGCTTGTGAGTTTCTGTTTGACCGAAAACACCGCCGGAATGACAAGAAGGTGTTGTTGGTTGATGTGGACAGGTGTACCCCAATGATGTGGGGAATAGATCATTGGGTTGGTCTTGTAATCAACTTGACATCCAGAGAAGTGGAGATTTTGGACTGCAACATTCCCCATAATGAGTCCGATATTGAGGTGAACAAGCACATGGCTTATCTTCTACGCGTATTACCTCACGTCTTAGCTGCGTTTTCGCCTCCTTCCGATAGTAGTCATCCTGAAGAAGACCAAGCATTTTCATGGGTGCGTCCAGACAATATTTACTTCAACGAAAGGTCTGGCGCATGGGCCATGCGGTTAAATTTCTGGAAATGCATGCAGCGGGATACTCCTATGAGGATATGGGGCAGATCGATGACAATAAGGTGGACATATTCTGTCAGAAATACGCGATGGATGCCTATGAAGAATTTATTGTAAACGCAAAAGTTCAAAACGATGGTTAAACTTCGTCTTTCTTATATCTTTTGTTAAGACCTGTTTCTTATGTCAGACTTGTGCCAGACCTGGAGATGAATCTGCTCATTTGGAGCGCCATACATGAACAGATATGGTGCATCTCTGTTTTTCCTCTATGTTATCTTTATTTAACCATTTTTATAAGATGACCCATTTTCTATGAATGAAGTGGATACGATTGCCCATTTAATCGGATGGGTGTTCGGGCCCATTATGAGATATAACAAATAAAGCCCAATTTCATTCATTCGGTATTCGGATGTTATCTTTGTTTAACCATTCATTTGGTATTCGGTACTGGGTGTTCGGACCCATTATGAGATATAACAAATAAAGCCCAATTTCATTCGGTATTCGTGTTGGGTGTTCGGCCCATTATGAGATATAACAAATAAAGCCCAATTTCATTCATTCGGTATTCGGATGTTATCTTTGTTTAACCATTCATTTGGTATTCGGTACTGGGTGTTCGGACCCATTATGAGATATAACAAATAAAGCCCAATTTCATTCGGTATTCGGTGTTGGGTGTTCGGGCCCATTATGAGATATAACAAATAAAGCCCAATTTCATTCGGTATTCGTATACGTTATGTTCTCGAATACCTTATGTATTCGAAGAACTTCAGGTATTCGTAGAACTTAGGTATTCGTAGACCTAAGGTATTCGTAGACCTTAGGTATTCGTAAACCTTATCTAGTCGTACACCTTATGTAGTCGTACACATTTTGTAGTTGTACACTTTATGTATTCGTAATATAAATATTAAACATTTTTGTCTAAACATCCAGATTATATAAAAATATTAAAACTTTAATGAATATAATATTTAACATTAAAATTACTCATATTAAGTCCATTTTCATTCGGTATTCGGGGTCCATTTTGATTCGGTATTCGGGGCCCATTTGCATTCGGTATTCGTACACCTTAGGTAAACTTAAATATAAATATTTAAATGCACATAAATATTAAAATAAAAATTAAATCCCCCAAATATAAAAATCCACATAAATATTAAAATATTACATAAACATAATTATAAAATTTTAAACATATAAAATAGTTTAAGTGTCGGAGTCGGAGGTGGAGTTCCCATACTTGTCGAAGGAGTTCACATCCTCGTCGGAGGAGTTCACATTCTCGTCGGAGGCAGATTCGTCGGAGGCAGATTCGTCTGGATTGGGTCGAGGCACGTAGTCATATCCCTCATCCTCCGGGTCACCTTTGTCATCCGCCTTGCAGTACGTTTGCTAGAGGCGGTGATGCGTTCAACCTGCGGCGTTTGCGAGGGCTGGATGGAGGTGTTTTCTTTAACATCTTCTCGACTTCCTCCGCCTCTTCGAACAGGGCTTCGAGTGTGGGAAACTCCTCAGTTTCCAGACCTTCTCGGATCTCTTCCTTTAACCCGTCCTTGGCCATCTCGATCAACTCCTGCTCGCTACGTTGGCGGACAATAGGCAGACTGTAAAAGTAGCGCTCGTATTTTTTAACAGACCTGTTTCCCTGCCTGATTTCGTTCACCATTTTGGAAATTGGGAAGCAAAAGAAAGGATAAGAGGTTTGCAGAGAAGTGAAGGAGAAAGATATTAAATGATAACAGAGCTGAAGAGTAGTATATATATTACCAGATAATTAATTATCATTAATTATTTGGTAACAGACGCGGCGTGGCATGGGGACTCCTCGGTTGAAACATCTCGTTACAGGCCATGCGAAATAAAGTAGGAAACTTTGTTTCGTATAAATTCCATAAGTGTACACGTGTTCGTACACCAACGAAGAGAGAGATGAGAATACCTTAAGTTCATACATTAATTAGTATAAATATGGATTAAGATGATGTTTTCTCCGTGTCAGAAGGTAGTAATTTCAAACTACATTATGAAGCTTAAGTAACCGATGGGGTATAATGATGGCTTTACACATCAATGGGTAATGTGCATGATGACTTTAAGTCCATGCATTAAAAGTATTATTAAAGCATTAGATAAATGATAACAGGGCAATAAATGATGTATATATATCATTAAAACGATGCACAGTAATAAATAATTACACTGTTACAGATGTGGCGTGTGGCGTTACAAAAGGTGTACGTCAGTGATGTACACCAACGAAGAGAGAGATGATAAAGCTAATGTCTTTAGAGCATGATAGAGCTAATGTCTTACAGCATGATAGAGCTAATGTCTTCTCCGTGTCAGAAAGCTAATGTTATCAAAAAACATCTTGAATCTTACGTAACCGAGGAGGAATAATAATGACTTTCGTACACCTTAGGAGAGAGAGATGACTAAATACATATGCATTTACAATAAGGCTGGCCCATAATTACTTTCACACATCAGGCTGGCCCATTATGATATATAACAAATTAGGGCCATTTTCATTCGGTATTCGGGGCCCATTATGAGATAAACAGCTCAAAGCCCAATATGAGATAAACCACTTATTATCATTGAACACCAGTTATTATCCTTGAACACCATTTATTATCTTTGAACACCACTTATTATCATTGAACACCAGTTATTATCCTTGAACACCATTTATTATCTTTGAACACCACTTATTATCATTGAACACCAGTTATTATCCTTGAACACCATTTATTATCTTTGAACACCACTTATTATCATTGAACACCAGTTATTATCCTTGAACACCATTTATTATCTTTGAACACCACTTATTATCATTGAACACCAGTTATTATCCTTGAACACCATTTATTATCTTTGAACACCACTTATTATCATTGAACACCAGTTATTATCCTTGAACACCATTTATTATCTTTGAACACCACTTATTATCATTGAACACCAGTTATTATCCTTGAACACCATTTATTATCTTTGAACACCACTTATTATCATTGAACACCAGTTATTATCCTTGAACACCATTTATTATCTTTGAACACCACTTATTATCATTGAACACCAGTTATTATCCTTGAACACCATTTATTATCTTTGAACACCACTTATTATCATTGAACACCAGTTATTATCCTTGAACACCATTTATTATCTTTGAACACCACTTATTATCATTGAACACCAGTTATTATCCTTGAACACCATTTATTATCTTTGAACACCACTTATTATCATTGAACACCAGTTATTATCCTTGAACACCATTTATTATCTTTGAACACCACTTATTATCATTGAACACCAGTTATTATCCTTGAACACCATTTATTATCTTTGAACACCACTTATTATCATTGAACACCAGTTATTATCCTTGAACACCATTTATTATCTTTGAACACCACTTATTATCATTGAACACCAGTTATTATCCTTGAACACCATTTATTATCTTTGAACACCACTTATTATCATTGAACACCAGTTATTATCCTTGAACACCATTTATTATCTTTGAACACCACTTATTATCATTGAACACCAGTTATTATCCTTGAACACCATTTATTATCTTTGAACACCACTTATTATCATTGAACACCAGTTATTATCCTTGAACACCATTTATTATCTTTGAACACCACTTATTATCATTGAACACCAGTTATTATCCTTGAACACCATTTATTATCTTTGAACACCACTTATTATCATTGAACACCAGTTATTATCCTTGAACACCATTTATTATCTTTGAACACCACTTATTATCATTGAACACCAGTTATTATCCTTGAACACCATTTATTATCTTTGAACACCACTTATTATCATTGAACACCAGTTATTATCCTTGAACACCATTTATTATCTTTGAACACCACTTATTATCATTGAACACCAGTTATTATCCTTGAACACCATTTATTATCTTTGAACACCACTTATTATCATTGAACACCAGTTATTATCCTTGAACACCATTTATTATCTTTGAACACCACTTATTATCATTGAACACCAGTTATTATCCTTGAACACCATTTATTATCTTTGAACACCACTTATTATCATTGAACACCAGTTATTATCCTTGAACACCATTTATTATCTTTGAACACCACTTATTATCATTGAACACCAGTTATTATCCTTGAACACCATTTATTATCTTTGAACACCACTTATTATCATTGAACACCAGTTATTATCCTTGAACACCATTTATTATCTTTGAACACCACTTATTATCATTGAACACCAGTTATTATCCTTGAACACCATTTATTATCTTTGAACACCACTTATTATCATTGAACACCAGTTATTATCCTTGAACACCATTTATTATCTTTGAACACCACTTATTATCATTGAACACCAGTTATTATCCTTGAACACCATTTATTATCTTTGAACACCACTTATTATCATTGAACACCAGTTATTATCCTTGAACACCATTTATTATCTTTGAACACCACTTATTATCATTGAACACCAGTTATTATCCTTGAACACCATTTATTATCTTTGAACACCACTTATTATCATTGAACACCAGTTATTATCCTTGAACACCATTTATTATCTTTGAACACCACTTATTATCATTGAACACCAGTTATTATCCTTGAACACCATTTATTATCTTTGAACACCACTTATTATCATTGAACACCAGTTATTATCCTTGAACACCATTTATTATCTTTGAACACCACTTATTATCATTGAACACCAGTTATTATCCTTGAACACCATTTATTATCTTTGAACACCACTTATTATCATTGAACACCAGTTATTATCCTTGAACACCATTTATTATCTTTGAACACCACTTATTATCATTGAACACCAGTTATTATCCTTGAACACCATTTATTATCTTTGAACACCACTTATTATCATTGAACACCAGTTATTATCCTTGAACACCATTTATTATCTTTGAACACCACTTATTATCATTGAACACCAGTTATTATCCTTGAACACCATTTATTATCTTTGAACACCACTTATTATCATTGAACACCAGTTATTATCCTTGAACACCATTTATTATCTTTGAACACCACTTATTATCATTGAACACCAGTTATTATCCTTGAACACCATTTATTATCTTTGAACACCACTTATTATCATTGAACACCAGTTATTATCCTTGAACACCATTTATTATCTTTGAACACCACTTATTATCATTGAACACCAGTTATTATCCTTGAACACCATTTATTATCTTTGAACACCACTTATTATCATTGAACACCAGTTATTATCCTTGAACACCATTTATTATCTTTGAACACCACTTATTATCATTGAACACCAGTTATTATCCTTGAACACCATTTATTATCTTTGAACACCACTTATTATCATTGAACACCAGTTATTATCCTTGAACACCATTTATTATCTTTGAACACCACTTATTATCATTGAACACCAGTTATTATCCTTGAACACCATTTATTATCTTTGAACACCACTTATTATCATTGAACACCAGTTATTATCCTTGAACACCATTTATTATCTTTGAACACCACTTATTATCATTGAACACCAGTTATTATCCTTGAACACCATTTATTATCTTTGAACACCACTTATTATCATTGAACACCAGTTATTATCCTTGAACACCATTTATTATCTTTGAACACCACTTATTATCATTGAACACCAGTTATTATCCTTGAACACCATTTATTATCTTTGAACACCACTTATTATCATTGAACACCAGTTATTATCCTTGAACACCATTTATTATCTTTGAACACCACTTATTATCATTGAACACCAGTTATTATCCTTGAACACCATTTATTATCTTTGAACACCACTTATTATCATTGAACACCAGTTATTATCCTTGAACACCATTTATTATCTTTGAACACCACTTATTATCATTGAACACCAGTTATTATCCTTGAACACCATTTATTATCTTTGAACACCACTTATTATCATTGAACACCAGTTATTATCCTTGAACACCATTTATTATCTTTGAACACCACTTATTATCATTGAACACCAGTTATTATCCTTGAACACCATTTATTATCTTTGAACACCACTTATTATCATTGAACACCAGTTATTATCCTTGAACACCATTTATTATCTTTGAACACCACTTATTATCATTGAACACCAGTTATTATCCTTGAACACCATTTATTATCTTTGAACACCACTTATTATCATTGAACACCAGTTATTATCCTTGAACACCATTTATTATCTTTGAACACCACTTATTATCATTGAACACCAGTTATTATCCTTGAACACCATTTATTATCTTTGAACACCACTTATTATGTTCGCCCTAAACCCTAAACCCTAAACCCTAAACCCTAAAGACTAATTACCAATTGTAGAAAATAGTAGTCAAACATGAAGAGAATTGTAGAAAATAGTAGTCAAACTGTAGAGAATTGTAGAAAATTGTAGTCAAACAAGAAGAGAATTGTAGAAAATAGAAAATTGTAGTCAAATTGTGCGAAAATGTCACACAATGTTAAACAAGAAGAGAGTTGTAGAAAATGTCACACAATGTCGGTCGTTTTCATGAGCCTTATAGCACATTTATCGACATATCTTAGACTTTGGTCTCGATTCATTGACCCTAAACCCTAAACCCTAAACCCTAAACCCTAGACCGTAAACAGTAAACCCTAAACCCTAAACCCTAAACCCTAAACCCTAAAGACTAATTACCAATTGTAGAAAATAGTAGTCAAACATGAAGAGAATTGTAGAAAATAGTAGTCAAACTGTAGAGAATTGTAGAAAATTGTAGTCAAACAAGAAGAGAATTGTAGAAAATAGAAAATTGTAGTCAAATTGTACGAAAATGTCACACAATGTCAGTCGTTTTCATGAGCCTATAGCACATTTATCGACATATCTTAGACTTTGGTCTCGATTCATTGACCCTAAACCCTAAACCCTAAACCGTAAACCCTAAACCCTAAACCTTAAACCCTAAACCCTAAATACCAATTGTAGAAAATAGTAGTCAAACATGAAGAGAATTGTAGAAAATAGTAGTCAAACTGTAGAGAATTGTAGAAAATGTCACACAATGTTAAACAAGAAGAGAGTTGTAGTCAAACAAGAGAAGAGTTGTAGAAAATAGAAAATTGTAGTCAAACAAGAAGAGAGTTGTAGAAAATGTCACACAATGTTAGTCGGATTCTTCACTGGACTCAGAACACGATAAGTGGTTATTCTGGAGATATTCCTGATAGTCTCTAAGATCTACAACACTGTCTGACTCCGACTCAGACTCATTACGCGTATTTGGAGTAGACCCCTCGCCATCGTCAATCTCATCTTTATGACCATAAGGATCTTCGTCCGGTTGCTCATCTTCCGGTTCAAACTCAGTTTGAGGCTTCTTCTTCTGGCATTTTTCTGATTCATCAGATTCATTCGAAGAATCTGATCCATCAGATTCATTCGAAGAATCTGATGAAGACGACCTAGGACCTTCTTCTATCTCTATTGCTGCCTGCATTATGTCCTCGATGGTCGAGAACTCCGTTGATCCGAGCGCAACCCGTATGTCCTCCTTTAAGCCATCTCGATACATTTTCACCAACATTCCTTGGTCAGGATTGTTTGTAAGACCCATGACATAAGCGATGCATTGTATTCTCTAACAGAAGAATCACCTTGCTTCATTTTGGATGTATCTTTATCACCATAAGGCTCTTTGCCCGAGTGCCCATCTTCCGGTTGCATCTCAGTTCGAGGCTTCTTCTTTGGCATTTTTCTGATTCATCGATTCATTCGAAGAATCGATGAAGACGACCTACCACCTTCTTCTATGTCTAATGCTGCCTGCATTATGTCGTCGATGGTTGAGAACTCCGTTGATCCGAGCGCAACCCGTATGTCCTCCTTTAAGCCATCTCGATACATGTTCACCAACATTCTTTGGTCATGATTGTCAAGAAGACCCGCTTCCAGAAACGATGAATTGTATTCCCTAACAGAAGAATCATCTTGCTTCATTTTGGATGTACTGAAATGATTTATCCGCTTTTGTTTTGTGTTATAATGATACTTTTATACGGTCATTTTGTAACTGTTGAAAACTGCCAGCGTAGTGTGGTAACTGTTCAGAAGTGACGGTTGGCATTTGGTGCCGGTGTACAATTCAAGTACACCTATGTGTGTTATTAATATATTAATAATTAAGTGAAAATGGGCCAGTAGTTGTGATGGGCCTTTAACATTGGGCACACACTTATTAATTGTTTAAGCTCTTTGATCTCCTCACGCATTTGCGCAAGTTCAAATTGCAGCTCACGGCGGAGCGACACCTGCTCAGCATACTGACTTCTCAAGCAATCCAGCTCTTCTTCGAGGGCGGCAAGGCAGTCATGTCGGATGTGAAAACCATCGTTCTACAAGAAAATATATAAGATTTGTTGGCTTAAAAGAAACCATTTCCGTTAACAATGGAGACAAATTTTCCTATTTTGAACTCCAATATTACCTTAAAATCTTTGCATACGTAATAGTTTCTTCGTTTCTCATCAGTTTCCACGGTGATAGCTCCACCGCATATACACTTCGTTGGAATTTTGTAATTGGCATAGACACAATTGCTGACCCAGTCATACTCCCTTTTCTGATGCTTCATCTCTTTATAGTAAGGATCCGTCCTTTTGTTGTACTGGTGAGTGTTGTGAAGAGAGATTGTTGAGTGTTGTGAAGAGAGATTGTTGAGTGTTGTGAATTCTACTTAAATAGGGTAAGATAGTAACGGCTATATTTTATTTCAAAAGAATTTCTAACGGTAAGTAGCTCCAACGGCTATATTATTGAACAACGGCCAAATTGAGTTTTGCTGTTTTGAGAGGAATACACAGAAATCGTATTTAAATGTCTTTCTAACGGCTACATTGTATTTAAATGTCTTTCTAACGGCTAGATTGGATACACAGAAATCGTACACCTCAAGTTATAAACAAGTTACATCAAATCATGTTAGGTATACGATGTTGTGTTTTTGTACACCTCAAGTTATGAACATGAACACCATATTAAGGAATGACAATAAAACCATACATATCTAATAAATTCAAGAAGAAGCACTGCGTAATCCATATCTCATCAGTTCGCAAAATAACATTATAAATGTGTTATTAGGAAACACCTAAACAGCCAAATTTCCAAAAAAACAAGAACTCCATTGTCAACAATATATATAATTTCCACCATCCATAACCCATCATGGTAGCGGTTCTTTACAAGGCTTTTTGTTGTGACCTGAGGTATGACATCGAATACATGTATTTTGTTTCTTCTTCTTCGGCCCCTCCTGTAAAAAACATAACACACTTTATTCAGAAAAACTCCATGACTACACTTACATGAGATTAGGTCGTACCGGTATTTCTCTGCGAGCGTTTACGGCAGTGCGGTGGGCGTCCTGGTGGTCTCTTCGTCTTTGGTGGTAACATGACAAGGTCACTAACCTCCGGAGATATGAAAACATCTTGCAGATCTGGAACCGGGAGTGTAACACCCTTTGTTGTTTCATTCCATGTCTTTTTTAGATAGAAGTCTGCAACAAACTCTGCGTGCTGCAAGTCCCGAAACATAGCCGCAGCAATGGCATGTCGACATGGTATTTCAACTTTCTGGAATTCAAGACATGTGCAAGACCTGGTTTCCAGATTAACAGAACTCCCGAAGCCAGTTGTTTTTAGAGTTACCTCAAATTCAAAAGCAGACAGAGGCATCACAGCGTACGCTCTTGCGTCTTCTAGATTGTTCTCCATCAACTCGTCAACAGCCGGGGGGATCTCACCACTCATTCTCGATATCTTTCGCTGTCTACTCACAAACCAACGACTAATCATGCGTCTGATGAACTCAAATAGCGCCATTATCGGGGAATCGCGCGCAGGAACTAGTGCTTTGTTGAGAGACTCAGCTATATTCGAGCTCATTAGATTGTACCGCTCGCCCTCAAAGTGTGACCTTGTCCAATGTCTAGGATCGATCTTCTCAAGATAATCCCAACAACGCTTATCTGTAAGTTTGATCTCCGCGTAAAGTCTCTTAAAGTGGGATACCTTGAATACCTCAGCTGCCCTGCCAACCATTTGCTTTTGATTCCTTTTCTTGAATTTTGCATCGACGTTTCTCTGTAGGTGTACGAGGCAGCACCCATGGTGTGAAAGAGGATACCACTGATCTTTAGCAACACAAATTTGAGGTGCTCTATCAGACACAATAGATAAATCGGAGCCATCTTCTACGATCTGTGTCAGCTTCTCAAAAAACCAACTCCAAGACTCATTTGATTCATTGTCTACAACACCAAACGCTATGGGGAATACCTGAAAATTGGCATCTTGCCCACTTGCAGTTAGTAAACACCCTTTGTACTTCCCAAACATATGAGTACCATCCACCACAAGAACCTTCCGTAGATGCTTCCACCCGTCAATGCAAGCTTTCAGCGCCATGAACGCGTACTTAAACCTTGTCTTTCCCTTAATATCTTTTTCAGTTTTGATATCAGTAATGGACCCAGGATTTGCATACTTTAGAACATAAAAATATTTTGGCAGGAGCTTGTAAGAGCTCTCTTCTGTTCCTTGTGCAGCAACAGTTGCTAACTCTTTGGCTTTCCAACATTTCCAATATGTGGCCGTAAACAAGAACTCAGTCCGGAGCATCTCTGGTAATTCAGATGCGCGCGGTCCAGCTTGGAGCCTTTCATACTTCGATCTCATTAGTACAGCTATTACTTTCGACGTCGCATGTTTCTTATACTGCGCTTTAACATCAGAAGTGCAGACATGCTTCAGTTGCGCCTTCCTCACCTGATATGTCGAAGATTCCCCCAATTGCTTAGCCATAACATAAAATTTGCAGTTTTTATCAATGCATTTCGCTGACACGTAGTTAAACGCATGTTTATGGAACTTGAACCTGAACACCTGCTTTAACGCATAAATGTGCAAACTGATCTTGAATTTTTGCTTGTTACTGAATAGCTTCCCAGCGTACATATCAGCATCTGCTAGACTGAAGTCAATATCATCAACAGTATAATCGTTAACTGCTTCGTTGTTAGACGAAGGTTCTACATCCTCAAATCCATATAGCTCAACGGCTCTAACGGATTTCATGAGTGATTCGTCATCAGCCTTATCCTTTTCACGACGTCTTCTTGCGTCTTCCTCACGGCTTCGAGACTGAGTTACCGGTTCGATAAAGTCGTCATCCTCATCTTCTACAACCAGGGTTTCATGTGTCTGACCACCCGGAACACACTGAGGTACCGGTTCGACAAAGTCGTCATCCTCGTCTTCTCCATCCGGAGTTTCATGTGGCTGACCAACCGAAACACACTTAGATACCGGTTCTTCAAAATCGTCTTCCTCATCTTCTCCATCAGATGTATCATGTGTCGGCCTGACGAAACACACTGAGGGACCTGCCCAACGAAATCATCACTGTCGTAAACTTCCCGAGTTTGCATGTTAAACGGCTTTGGAGGAGTCACGAGAACCAAAATTTGGGAGCTGCTGTCCACACTTGGGTCCTCTTCTTGATCTGAATGATTCTTAGTCTCGGGCACTTGATCACTTGACTTGACACCTGAATTGTTACTTTCTTCTTCAGTATTTTCCATCGAATACCTAGATGACCCTATGTAAAATCTACCCTCATCTACGTAATCTTCAAAAGTTGATGGTGGGTTTGCGGTACGCTGTTTGTTTGTGGATGAACCACTGCCTTTGTTTGAAGAAGGATTAGTTCGTCCACTCCTCGCTTTAGTCGCCACCTCACCACGTACACCTCCATATGTTACGTTCGTTCGAGCACCACCACCTACCCCTCCATCCTCATCCTTATCATCGTCCCATTCGCAATTTCGTCCAACAAAATCATGCCATAAATTGAAATCATAATCCTCATCGTCGTCATCCTCGGCTTCCTCTAACGCAGAATCTTCAGTCCTGTCCACTTTATTCTGAACTTCACATGCAGTTCCATCCACTTCACGCATCCCAAAACCATTTGCGGCATAAACTGCTTCAATTTCCGCAACTCGCATAAGAATTATTTCATCTTCGGTCAAATCAGTCTCACCGTCATTAACTTCATTCCGGGTGTGCACATCAGCAGACGTACTCCCAACTTGCATATTGCTGCTGCTGGCAACTTCTTTGGACTTCAAAAGATTCCCCATTGGCCTCAGAAAATTCATTTTCCCATCTATTTCCTCTTTCAATGGGACAAATACGTTGATGTATTTGTCCACCTTACGTGCCGAGGTAAACAACTCGAAATCCTTGTCGTTGAAAATTTGAACAGGAGCTTCTCTTTCACGAATAGCACAAGATCCGTGTTCACCAAACCAATATGACATCTCGGCGACAACAGACATTCCAACTAGACCGTATGACTCAATAATGGCCTGCTTCAAGTCTTCAACAGAAGTTATCAACTTCGCATAGACAGCCCTCCCCATACGGTCGCTATCAAGTTTAAAATCCCAGTCACCAGTGTCGTACATAATCCACCGTCCAGAGATTACAACGATGTATGAATCGTGAACACCTACAAAAATTGAATTTATATTTTTTCGAATTCAATGTGCTAATCAGAAGCAATAAATATAGTTTCGTACAAACAAACACCTGAATTCCAAAATCAAATCTGTAATAAATGATTTCAGCCATAACTATGATGTCATAAATGTAAGGGTGTACGGCTTATATGTGATTTACCTTCGATGCTAGATACAACAGACCCACCATCCGCCATACCCTTTCCTCTCTCATCATATCGGATGTAGCTCATGCTTCTGTGTGTAAAATTCACTGCGTAGTTCTCCAAAATGTTAACTCAAGTTCCCTTGTTCGATAGCCGATTTTACTCCTCAACAAGGAGACAGGCAAAGAGATAGGGTTCGTACGTTTGTGTATTTAATAATTAGTTTTTGCCCTGTTTTTAATTAATAAATTAAAGTAAAACACATGTTTTCCAAAGCCACCAGTCATTAATGGCCATTCGTCCACCTTGGAACCGTTGTTTCCCCGGAAAAATCAGAACATATAAGGCCTTCAAGTTTTGGGGTCAAATAGCCCAAAAACGAAGCCCAAAAGCATGTTTCCTTCTGAAATTAAAATAATATAATATTCAATGTGTCTATTACACGCACATCCAGGACGCGTGTGTCGGTCATCCTGAGTCAAGTTTTTGTGGGCAAAAGACAGCCTGGTCCCACGATTTCAAGCTCAAGATTGTTGGGCAAAAAGGTTAAAATTGTCCACTTTTTCTTCTTTCTCCTACAAGGTTGCCCAACAATCTAATTAAAACTTGTGCTTGCCCAATTTTCTAATTCAAACTTAAAAGTTGCCCAATCTTCTAATTCACCCATTAAAATTTCAATTAGTTTTCAACTACGTCACCTAGAAATCAATAAATCTAGAATTAGCTTTTGTCACCTAAAACCCGAGAGAAGGTATAAAGTGCTTACTATTTATGCAAACAGACATCATATGATTAAAATTTTTCGTCCGTTTTCAGAACGACATCGCTGAGTGTTAACATACGTTTAGTTTTTAATTAATTTTAACAGTTGACTATTTAAGTTCTTTTAAATGGCTGAGTCAACAAAATATGAGAGTAAAAACAGTCAATATTTAAAAATTGAGTAATTTTGGTTCAAACATGAGTTTGAGGTTTTTTTTTTTTTGCTTTAATTTAAAAGTTTAAGGTTTTAATGGCTGCTTTCTCACTACAAAACTCAACAATTTTTGTGATATTTATCACCGGTTAACATTATTAACCTTTTGATCATGATTTAGGGTTCATACCTCATCATGAAAGAAAATGTTATTTAAATATTTAGGAATAATCACTTTACCATTACACAAATATCTAATAGATTTTTAAATAGACTTATATTTTAGTTCATAGACTTTTATATAAATTTGACATCATAGTTGTGGGGTTATCTATTCGTGTTCATGGATTTATATGTTTTCACTCTACTCACAGAGACGAAATATGTTTTGAAACTAAAATTTCCATAATAATAGTACTAAACTAGTATGAGATTAAATGGAATAACAATCCCCTTATCCAAGACTGGATAACCATGAGTGGATAGGAAAACAGACGAGATGGCTTGATCACCCAGAAAAAAACTGGGGTTATTGCCATGGACCTCCACTTATCATAAATTAAGAATAAACGTAACTGAATTTTGGATAATCTGAAATTTTATAGTTTAGTATTAGTTTTAGTTTTAATTTAAAATTTAGATTGTTCTCTGAATTTTTAAAGTTATTTATTTATTGTATTCCTAGTTAAGTTTTTCTAAATTTCAAAATATTATTAAACATTTATTTACTTTTATTCTTAAAACATAAATTAAATTTGAAATTTTAAAGATTTGTTTTAGAAGCTTAGAGACTTTTTTAAAAAAAACTTATTAATATTTTTAACTAAAATAAGCATAATCTGGATATTAAAATGAGCACAGTTTTAGAAGTTAGTGTAATAAAATGACCAAATTAATTAGTTTAGATATTAAACCAGGTAGCAAAAAAGTTCATGTATTCAAAAGGTTAAAAATATTTTGTTCTGGTATTTTTATGGAATTTTTCCCTAAATACTATAATGGACCTAAAACTTATATCCAACACTTACACAAAATTACAACTTACGATTCTAATTTTAAAACCTTAATTTCAACCTTAAATCTAAACTTCATATCCTATTAGGGGTATCAATTTAGGCTGCCCGCCCGCCCACCCAAACCTGCTAAACCCGTAAACATTTGAGTCCGGCCGGACCCAGCTTGGATATATTTTGGGCCCATATTTCAAAGCCCGGCCTGACCCTTATAGGGCTATGAGTCTTTCAGACTTTTCTAGAAATAATTTGTCATTATTACTTCTATCGATTTAATACATGTAAGTTTTCATAAAAAAATTAGTTTCAACTTTTTTGTTTTTAAATATAAAGTAAGATTAATTTTTTTTTCTTTATCAAAAGTGTTTTAATTTTTCTTATGCTTTAATAGCATATTATAAAAAAACCAAATCTAATACGATTTAACTAATCAAATATAAATTAAAGCTACATATATAATAAAACAAAATTTATGATAAACATAGTTAAATGTTTCATACATTGTATCTAAAAAAAAACTAATTGTACATAAAAGAAGAAGGTACATTTGCAAAATTTAAAATGTGATACATATAATGATCAAATAATAAAGTGCATTAACAGCTTTCATATTTGCTTTATTAAAGTTTGGATCAAAAATATTAAAATAATATATCAATATTAATAATGATTTTGATTTCAAGAATGATAATATTTAAAATAATATATAAAGTTTCGGGTTTTCGGACCGGCTCTAACCCAAACAAGTTTAGGCCCGAAATATCCAAAACCCGAATACACTTAACCCGAAAGGTTCAACTTTTTGGACTTATAAAATTAAACCGAAATCCGGTAATTTTTACGACTGGACAGGTTTGGGTTGCGGGCTTCGGCCCAAATTGACATGTGTATATCCTATTGTCCATACTCTAAACACTACTTCGCAAACTCCAAATATCAGATTCGTTTGATGTTCTTTAGCTCTTGCTTGTTTCAAATAAATGCATGAGACCAGCCGTGACGACGATTGAAAGGGGATAATGACATACAGTTGCACAGAACAACAAATCAAGAAAGCTCACTTGGTGTTCATAAAACCTTAAATCTCAAACATCTCTTTAGTTGTACAACTTTCTAATGAGAGAACATTTTCTACTGGTAAACATAACATAATAGTAGGCATTTATCATATATAATGCCTTAATCAATTAGCAGGAGACGCAGTGACGTAAAGAGGGAACATGCGGCGAATCACAACACCAATTGATTCAGGAACATTAGTCTCTGTCTGATCTTCTGTGGATTGCCAATCAAATCCAAGCATTAAGTTAGCCAAAGCCACTTCATTCAACACCGCAGCAAAAGATATCCCTGGGCACATTCTTCTCCCTGCTCCAAACGGAATCAGCTCAAAATCCTGACCTAAGAAATCAACAGACGAATTTAA
Organism: Brassica carinata; assembly: GCA_016771965.1. NCBI lineage: Eukaryota > Viridiplantae > Streptophyta > Magnoliopsida > Brassicales > Brassicaceae > Brassica > Brassica carinata. Next base: position 12,726,516 of record CM028691.1, on the reverse strand, counting down.
ATGCCTCTCGGTTTAAACTCATCCGCATCTGTTCCCCATGTTGCAACCTCTCCCGACCGCATAAAGATTTATCATAACCTGTGTACCGGATGGTATGTGGTAACCTCTTAGGTTGACATCTTCTGTTGATACGTGAGGAACTGTCAATGGAAATGGAGGATGTAGCCTGAGTGTCTCTTTGATCACAGCTTTTAAGTAGTACATGTCTTGAATGTCGTCTTCTGACACGCTTGATTTTCCTTTACTAATGGCACGGACTTCTTCTTGAAGTCTTTTCAGACACTCTGGGTGATTTAGAAGCTCTGACATTTCCCATTCCAAAAGCGTGGAGGATGTGTCTGTACCACCCACAAAAGCATCCTGAAAAGTTAAAACCAAAACAAGAACAATGGTTATATACTAAAAGATGTGAATTCCAATTTGTTTTTTTTTTCTCCCTTACCAAGATGATTGCCTTTATGCTCATTCGGCTGACCTCAAACCCCACACTCTTGTCTTTCTGAAGAGCGAGTAAAACATCAGCGAAATCAGCCTTACCACCGTCTCCATCTTCATGATCCTGAACGACATTCTCCAATATCTCATCAAAATCATTTGCCGTCTTTTCCAGTTGACGCTCCAAACCGCAAATCCAATCAATCCATGAAAGACACGGTATAAAACTCCCGAAAGTAAACGTACCCAATTGCCTAACGAGCCTATCTGTCAACTCTTTTAAATCTGTTCCCGCACCGTATTTCCGTCCCAGAGCAACTCTACATATAACATCGCTAGTACAAGTCATCATGATGTTGCTTAGATTCATAGGGGAAGAACTCTGTTTCCGGATCGTTTCCATCATCAGGCTGATCTCTTCGTGTCTCACGTCTCGAAAGCTCCGCACCATTTTGTTGCTGAGAAGATGGAGGACACTTAGACTCTTCATTTGTCTCCAATACTCCCCGTAAGGGGCTGAGGCCAAGTTACGGCTCCCATAAAGAAGCTTGTCGTAGATTTTGGAATGTGGACGACTCGCAAAGACGCGGTCATGCGTCTTCAAAATGTCTCTAGCGGCATCAGCGGAAGAGGCTACAAGAACGGGGACAGTGCCAAACTGAAGGAGCATGAGAGGTCCGTAACGCTGGCTGAGGGAGCGTAGTGATTGGTGAGGATATTGGCCGAGCTGATGCATGTTTCCGATCAACGGAAGTCCCGGTGGCGATGGAATTGTGTTGTTTTTCTTCCATGCCGTCTGTTTTATGAAGAAGAGAATGGTAATGAAAAATATCAAACACAATAGAAGTATCATGACCATATTTTGTAATTTGGCTTCTTCAAGCGTTTCTCTTGATCTTTGTGTTCTTGTAGACTTAATATATAAGCCTAGTTTCTATACGTTACGTTACTACTGGCCAGTCAAATTTTCTTCTATTTGTGATTCAATATAATCCTCTCAAAATCAATATAAAAAGCAAAGGGAGCCTCTCAATATGTTATTGACACCTAAGAACATAACAATTAATTTGACATGATTTTTTTTTTGGCTATTTACAGATAAAATAAACAAAAATGTCTTTGACCAAACAAAAGAAAAATGATATATTACTTTATTGTGTTTCAATCAAATACCTTAATTGTTAGAAATTCAACTAATCACAAGGTCTACAGAAACTATTTGCTGCCTAATATATATACTTTATTTTCATAAAATATAATATACAAACAGTTCTCTTTGACCAAACAAAATAAAATATATATTTCTTTATAATGTTACAGTTACCTTATTTTTTAGAGTTTTTTTAATAGTCACAAGGTCCATAAAACTATTTATCTTCTTAAAAATCATCCTTTATTTGTACATTGCAAATAACTTCACAAAAATTCATAGTAAGAATATGGAATGCAGACTTTTCTTCTCTTGTTGCTGAAAGTAGGACCAGTTTTTTTTTTTTTTTTTTGTCAAGCATGACTAGTCTTATACCTTTACATTAGATGATGTTGAACATAACAATACATAAACTAAAATGATTATTGAAGATTTTTTTTGTTGCAAAATTAAGTTTTCATCTCATGACATTAAATATCGGTAAAATATAGTGTTATCTAATTTTTGGGCTCTAATCCAGTAGTCGACCCGGCCCAAGGCATCAAAGAGAAGATGGACACAATAATAAACACTGGTTTGAATCATATAGAAGTTTCAACCCCGGTCTCGACCAAGTCAATAATAGATCCTGAGATTTCCACCATCAAATTATCAACAGAAGGAGATAATGCCGGAGGAGGTTAATGGACAAAGGTTTATATATGGAGAGGACGGAGAAAAGAGAAGAAAAAATACGCTTTCATACACATACACATACCATCGACCTCGAGCTCTGATACTTCAACCTCGTATACTCACTTCAATAATAAACACTGGTTTGAATCAGATAGAAGTTTCAACCTTGGTCTCGACCAAGTTAATAATAGATCCTGAGATCTCAGCCATCAAATTATCAACAGAAGGAGATAATGCCCGGGGAGATTAATGGACAAAGGTTTATATATGAAGAGGACGGAGAAAAGAGAAGAAAAAATATGCTTTCATACACATACACATACCATCGACCTCGAGCTCTGATATTTCAACCTTGTATAGTCATTTCATTCTTAGTCTAGTCTTGTTTCAGTTTTCATTATTACACCTTGTAAATCCTTAAAAATTAATATATAAATCCATTTTCATCAGATTGAGTCTGACTACATTGTTGTTTTTAAGGATATCGTTGTCCACAAATTCTTTTTTTTTTTCCTTTTTTTTTTACAAACAATCACTACCAAATTTGTAAGATCCGATCCTGACCTCTTGACCACAACTGGACCGAAGTACTTACTTTACATTTTCTTTGTGGTTTTGATTTATTTCAAGTCTTTATTTACTAAGTCAATTTCGATTATGAGGTTTATAACAAGTAATAGATTTGCACAGCAGAATAAAAAAATGTAGTTTCATTGTATTACTTAGAAACATGTGATTTAATACATAACTTGTTAACAGTCTCATAAACAATAACTAGTTCCTCCTCCCTAATGTTATCCAACCACACGCTAGCAAGCCTCTCACTGACTGAATCCACATGGCTCCTTGGCTTGACAACAACCATCCTTAGCTCCTGAAACCATAACCAGATAAGCATTAGTCAAACCGAAGTACAACAGCTTAGACCCTACAATGTTTGGCTAGGTTCTAGAACAAGGTTAAACCTCAATCAAGTCAACATATAAAAATATATAGAACTGCCTATCATACCCTAAGTCAATCAACCAATCGCCCCACATGACTTAGAATAGATAGACAGCCCAAAGTAAAGAAATTAGATCACGACCAGATCCGTATCAACCAAGACCCGTCCATCCAGCCGGATAGTGTCTAGGTACGAACGGCCAATGAAGTCCGGCCTAAAGACCAATGGACTTCCTTACCTGATCTGGCACTGGGCCTTGTATCACCCGGCCCAAGTGAGGCCCAAGCCCAATCCTGCTGGTTAACAACCGAACGACCTTGCGACTCAGCTTCAGCTAGACCAAACCGAGTATGTCACGACTTTAGCAAGTCATAGACTGATCCATATGGACCGGACAATGCCTGCCATCCAATGGAACCGTTTGGAACTTGCACCCTTTGGTAACTCGTCCCTTTTGGACTATTGCATCTTCTGGTCTATGGTACCTTTGGTACTCGTAACTCTTTGGCTACTCGTACTCTTTGGACACTTATGACTTTTGGTAACACATGACTCTTGGCACTCGTACCCTTTGGGCTGATCCAACGTTGAATCCAATCGACCCTAACTTGGTACGATCCGAACTGCTCCACAAAATCGACCCATGGTCTTATTTGCGCTTAGGATAGGACGGTTAAGGGTCTAGGGTTGCAACCCTTGGACTCAACCATCACAACCCTTCGTGTAATACCAGAAAGAGAAGAAGAAGATCGGAATGGAAAAGGGTGAGAGAATCGGATTCAACTATGGAACCGACCAGACCTTCGGTTCGGCCACAAGGACCAACCGTATGGACTGATGGAACCATGGCTCGTTCCATACCTTGGTCTTCACGCCAGGGTCCTCCACACGTTTTACCTTATCATGCTCTCCCATCCTTGATCGGAGATGCTTTCCCAAACGAACAGAGTCGCCAAAAAACTAACCACCAAACTCGGCCTTTTACTTGGCCGGAATCTCTCTCTCTTTCTTTCTTTCATTCTTTCTCTCTCTACGATTTCTCTGAGTATTTTACTCTGGAACTGGATGAGAAAATAGTTGGGAGAGGCCCCCTATTTATAGGAAACGAGGTGGTAAGTCTTGCCCCACGAACAGGTACGACTTGGTAGTGAATGGGCATGACTTGGAAGAAAGGTTGTACCCTTCGGCCACTTGCACCTCAACGCCTGACCGCTTCTTGTTTGGGTCGGACATAAAGCCCAAACCATCACACAAGCCCACTGGACATAGCCCAAGGCCTTGTCCAATGACCAAACGGACCATGGACCACATGGCCAGACCAACTAGCCCGCCACCAGACCACTGACCCGAGACCCGAACAGTCCATCCAGCTGAGATGAGCTGGCTCCCAGATGACACAGCTGATTGAGCTAGTAGTCCAGCTAGTGGAGCTGACTTAGTACTGAGTGAGCTAGAGTGAACTAACCCAGCTTCGATGAGCTTGGTCGAGCTACTCGTTTGCTTCGTGCAGCTACCGTCTAACTCTTTCTAGCTGACTTCTTTCATTCCCACTCTTACTTGGTTAAGTTTTGGCATACTTAACCTTTTATTTGAACCATGGAACGCTTGCCATTGATCAGTTAGATCAGCAGTACGCTTCATCGTACCATGGCTCATCCAAGCAATCCTTGGAATGGATTCGTCCTCGAATCCGAGTCATATGTTTCTTCTGAAACAAACTGTTCAAACCACTCTGGGTACTCAGCTTTCATTGTAGCTTCCGTTTCCCAAGTGATGATATCCTTTCCATTGCAGTCCCAGACGACCTTGATGATCTGAACTACCTTCTTCCTTGTTGCTTTTTCATCCTATCTATTATTTGAACCGGCCTTGTTTCCAAGGTTAGATTCTTTCCTAGATCATCTGGAATAACAGGAAGAACAATGTCCTGATCCGCCAAGCACTTCTTGAGTTAAGATACATGGAACACATTATGATATGCATCCATCTTGGCCGGCATGCCTAGCTTAAGAGCCACCATTCCAACACTTTCTAGTATCTTGAACGGACCAGATACCTTGGGTCTAATTTCCTTCTTCCGGAAATTTTTACCCTTCCTTTGAAGGTAATCATTTTGAGATACACCAAGTCGCCTACTTCGAACTCGAGATCCTTCCTACGTTTATCTGCATAGTTCTTTTGGCGATCCTGTGCTTCTCTCATCTTATCCCTCACCAGCTTGATCTTTTCAGTTGTCTCCTCGACAATCTCAGGACCAATCATGCTGCGCTCCCCCACTTGGTCCAGCACAAGGGTATCCTACAGGGACGCCCATATAGAGCTTCATATGGCGACATGTCAATGCTCCTGTGGAAACTATTGTTGTAAGCAAATTCTAGCGAAGGTAGATGTCTCTCCCAGGAGTCACCCCAGTCCAAGACACATGCTCTTAACATATCTTCCAGCGTCCGGATCGTTCGTTCCGATTGACCGTCCGTCTGTGGGTGATAGGCGATACTTATGGTTACCCTTGTTCCTAGAGCCTTTTGAAAAGCTCTCCAGAATCTAGATGTAAACCTTGGATCCCTATGTGAAACAATGCTGGCCGGCACACCATGAAGTCGGACGATCTCGTCAACGTATGTTCGTACAATTGATTCGACCCCACCCGTTTTCTTGATGGCCATAAAGTGTGCTGATTTGGTGAGGCGATCCACAACCACCCAAACCGCATATTTCTTATTCCTGGTCGTGGGAAAGCCAGTCACAAAGTCCATTGCAATGTGATCCCACTTCCACTCCGGAATAGGCAAGCTCTGTAATAACCCACCATGAACTTGATGTTCAGCTTTGATGGGCTGGCAAGTTGGACACTTGGCCACCGATTCTGCAACATCAACTTTCATACGGATCCAATGATAATATCTTTTGAGGTTCTGATACTTCTTGGTTGCACCAGGATGAATCAAGAATTTAGACTTATGGGCTTCCCTCAAAACCTCCTCCTTCAAGTTTTTATCATTAGGAACGCTGATCCGACCATTGACGAAGATGGTACCATCCCTTGCGGTCTGGTACCCCGTCTTATCATTCTGAGCAACTTTCTGTAAGTTCTCATCTTGACTCTGGGCTAACCGAATTCGAGTAAGCAGGTCGGCCTGGTTAACTGCCTCTAGCCCGAGTGGTTTGTTCTCCTTGGTCAAAGCATCCAACCTTAGAGCATGGACCGTACCTTCCTGTTCGTCTGTCTCCGTCTCGACTGTTACATCTGCTCGCCTCCGGCTCAAGGCATCAGCCACTTCGTTGGCCTTGCCCAGATGATAAGCGATGTCAAGATCGTAATCAGCCACAAACTCCATCCACCTCCTCTGCCTTAAGTTCAACTCAGGCTGGGTGAATATATACTTCAGACTTTTATGGTCTGTAAGTATCTGAACCTTGGCACCATATAAATATGAATGCCAAATCTTTAAGGCGAATACTACCGCAGCCATTTCTAGATCATGGGTGGGGTAGTTTTCCTCATGTTTTCTCAACTGCCTAGACGTGTAGGCGATGACCTTCCCATGTTGGGTCAGTACGCAACCCAATCCAGTAATGGATGCATCTGTGTAAACCACATATGGTTGATCGGCCTCCGGAATCATAAGGACTGGTGCACTAGTCAGCATGTCCTTAAGTGCGGAGAAGCATTTCTCACACTCCTTAGACCATGTGAACTTAACATCCTTCCCTGTCAACCGTGTCATAGGCTGGGCCAAGCTTGCGAATCCTTTCATAAACTTCCTGTAGTAACCTGCTAGCCCAAGGAAGCTTCTTACTTCCGTGGTACTGTGTGGTCGGGGCCAATCCTTGATTGCCCTGATCTTCTCCGGATCCACTGAGACGCCTTGGTCGGAAACAATGTGTCCAAGGAAGCCAATGCTTCTTTTCCAAAAACTGCATTTTCTGAGTTTAGCATAAAGCTTGTGCTCCCTTAACCGTTCCAACACAGCCCTCAGGTGTTTCTTATGAGATTCCTCGTCCCTGGAGTACACTAGTATATTGTCAATAAAGATGATCACTGATTCGTCCAAGAAGTCTCGGAACACGCTGTTCATCATTTTCATGAAAGCTGCAGGTGTATTGGTCAGACCAAATGGCATCACCACGAACTCGTAGTATCCATACCTGGTCCTAAATGCTGTTTTCCGTACATCATTTGGTTCAATAGGGATCTGATGATACCCAGAAGCCAAATCGATCTTAGAAAACCACTTAGTACCCTTGAGTTGATCCATCAACTCATCAATCCGAGGTAACGGGTACTTGTTCTTCACCGTGACCCTATTCAACCCTCGGTAGTCAATACACAGTCTCATGCTACCATCCTCCTTTTTCACAAAGAGGACTGGTGCACCCCATGGGGAACTACTTGGACTTATGAACCCCTTTTCTAGCAATTCTTCTAATTGCTTTTTCAGCTCGGCCATCTCGGCGGGAGCCATCCGATACGGACTCTTTGACACTGGAGCTGTCCCGGGTTCCAGTTCTATTGTGAAAGGGTCCGACCTATCAGGGGGCACACCCTGTAGCGTACGGAACACATCTTCGAACTCAGATACCACAAGAGTCCCGGATAAAGTATTAGTTTGACCGGACTCCGCAGTGGTTATTGTGGCCAACATGGCTTCACAACCCTGGTTCAGCATCCTTAGCGCTCGGACTTCTGATACCACTACACTCGGAGCGTGTCTTTCACATTGGAATTCGATCGGTTGATCCCCACTCTCCAATCGTACACAACCTTTGTGGCAATCGAGAGTGGCCCGATACTTTCCTAGCCAATCCATGCCTAAGATCATCTCGTGATTCTTTAGGGGATTACAATAAGGTCAACAGGCAGCCCCCTGTTTTGAATGACCACTGGAGCACTTGCAACAAGGCCTAGTGGATGCATAACCTGACCACCGGCTGCATTCACTATCCCCAAGTGATCTCCTTTTAGAATGGAAAGCGATCCTCTTCTGATCAGGCTCGGGTCCACAAAACTATGTGTAGCTCCTGTATCGAAGAGAACCTTTGTTTCCACATTTCCGACCATGATAGTCCCTACATCAGGCCTCATGTCATGTCCTGACCTTTATATGTTCCAGAAAAGTCCTGACCTTTATAGGTTCCAGACCAAGCATCTCTACTGAATTTAAAAAGATAAGTTCAGATTTTTACCAGTGATGGAGTCAAATGTTCCGGAAGCGCCATCGTCTCTGGACAGCTCGTACACTCGAGGAGCTGTGGTCGACTTGTTTTGGGTCGACTTACCAGCATCCCCAAGACCACTTCCTTGACCTCCTTGCAGTTGGGGACAATCCTTCAGGAAATGTCCGGTCTTGCCACAATGGAAACAAATTGAAGAGCCACTTCCTCCCGTCTGGCCAGAAATGTTCCTGAATCGAGGGCAGTCCCTAGTCCCATGTTCCATACTGCCACATCAACCACATGCACCCTTGGCTTTCCAGCATTCACCATAATGGTCCTTGCCACACTTACGACACTTAGGTTTTTCTCCAGAGGCTTTACCTCCATCTACCTGATCCCATTTCCTTTTGCGGTCGTTAGTCTTGTTAGTCGGAGCAGACTGGGCCTTAGTCTTGAGTTTTGCTTCATCCGATAGTTGGCCTCTAAGAGGGCCATATACGCTCGACCAGCTCATTCACGGTGCTGAAGGTGCGGATCGAGCAGTGGGTTCTCAGTTCAGGCCTTAAGCCTCGGATGAACCGACGAACTTGGACTGCCTCATCCTCCAGTTCCCTTCCAACGAACCGTCTGAGTCGGTTAAACTCCTCTTCGTACTACCGAACAGTTCTGCGCCTTTGTACTAGGTCGAGGAATTTGGATTTCAGATGGTCCCAAGCCTCTGCAGGGAAGTACTTGCGGTTGAACTCAGCTTTAAACCCCCCCAAAACTCTGGATGCTTCCATTGGTGCGCTTATCCAAAGTTAAGCACCAATTATGTGCATCCCCTTCCAGGAAATGGATTGCAATGTCTCTCTTGTACTCCTCTGGGCAACAAGTAGAACTGAAGTTCCGGACCAGCCGGCTCCTCCACTCGTCCGCCACTATTGGGTCGGTACTACCCCAGACGGGATATGTGTTCCAATAATTTCAGGTAATCCATCTTGCCCATGATCCTTACGGTTGGGTCGACCTCGTTCACCTCGGCCGTTTCCCGAACCTCGCCATTTGCTATGGGCATGGCAGTATGGATGGCCTGACCCACAGATGAGTTCACCAAAGGGGTGACCATCTGAGTCATTGCAACCATCTGGTTGTCCATAAGCTTAATGGCTTCTAACACATCCTTCATGGATGGTCCTGCAGCCTGGTTTCCTTTACCATCGACCGCTCCCGTATGTGGGTCGACATGATGGTTAGCATTGGAGGATTCATCTTCCTCCTCCTGATCCTGTTCATGCTCCCAATTCGTACCATCAATCCACCCCTTAGTAAGGCCAGCTGGATCATCGGTTCTCCTTGCACCGGTGTTAACTACCATCGTTTCGATTGGTAACTCGGTCAAGTTGACCTCGTATGTCATAGCTCGCATCCTTATTCTTTCGGGACTTCTTATTCTTGCTTTTTCCAACCTAAGGATTCCAGACAAGTTAGTACATAAAACTAACCAGAAAGAAATACGACAATCCCTAGGCTAAGTAATCAATAACCTCACCGTGAGACCTTAATCAGCTGGCTGCGTGTGTGTGTGTGGACTACCATAACCCAAAGACTTATCTTAGAATCAACTCCGCTCTGATACCAACTTGTAAGACCCGATCCTGACCTCTCGACCACAACTAGACCGAAGTACTTACTTTACATTTTCTTTGCGGTTTTTATTTATTTCAAGTCTTTTTTTACTAAGTCAATTTCAATTATGAGGTTTATAACAAGTAATAGATTTGCACAGCAGAATAAAAATGTAGTTTCATTGTATTACTTAGAAACATGTGATTTAATACCTAACTTGTTAACTGTCTCATAAACAATAACGAGTTCCTCCCTAATGTTATCCAACCACACGCTAGCAAGCCTCTCACTGACTAAATCCACACGGCTCCTTGGCTTGACCACAACCATCCTTAGCTCCTGAAACCATAACCAGATAAGCATTAATCAAACCGAAGTACAACGGCTTAGACCCTACAATGCTTGGCTAGGTTCCTAGAATAAGGTTAAACCTCAATCAAGTCAACATATAAAAATATATAGAACTGCCTATCATACCCTAAGTCAATCAACCAACCGCCCTACATGACTTAGAATAAATAAACAGCCCAAAGTAAAGAAATCAGATCACGACCAGATCCGTATCAACCAAGACCCGTCCATCCAGCCGGATAGTGTCTAGGTACGAACGGCCAATAAGTCCAGCCTAAAGCCCAGTGGACTTCCTAACCTGATCAGGCACTGGGCCTTGATTCACCCGGCCCAAGTGAGGCCCAAGCCCAATCCGGCTGGTTAACAACTGAACAACCTTGCGACTCAGCTCCAGCTAGACCAAACCGAGTATGTCACGACTTTAGCAAGTCATGGACTGATCCATATGGACCAGACATTGCCTGCCGTCCAATGGAACCGTTTGGAACTTGCACCCTTTGGTAACTCGTGCCTTTTGGACTATTGCACTTTCTGGTCTATGGTACCTTTGGTACTCGTAACTCTTCGGCTACTCGTACTCTTTGGACACTCATGACTCTTGGTAACTGAAGGACCCTAAGGAACGGATCACTCAAACGGTACAGATGGATTAGGACTCAATCCAATTGGAAAGAGAGCTGATGGATTGATGGGTGACACAATGGGATGCGGATAGCCCACTGATACTACCAGACTTCTTTATTGCCGGATGTGACGCACCGGTCCAATGAAACAAGGATCGTTTGCTTGGATATTGTTGGGGTCAAAATCGGTCGCGACGGAATCGATACCCGAAAATCCTCGGAAAAACCAAATCTCGGTCAAAGCTTCAAAAAACCAAGAAAACGAATAACCGAAACAGATCACCCGACGAAAACGGGTCTACTCGCCGGCGAGCATGACCGTAGCACGGGTCAGCTCGCCCGGCGAGCACGGGACAGCTCGCCCAGCAAGTACGGGTCAGCTCGCCCGGCGAGCTCGACTGAGACAAGGGAGAGCTCGCCCGGCGAGCATGACCGTAGCAGGTCAGCTCGCCCGGCGAGCTCGCCCGTGACAAGGGTGAGCTCGCCCGGCGAGTGCAGGTCAACTCGACGGCGAGCTCGACCGAGACAAGAGAGAGCTCGCCCGGCGAGCGCGGGCCAGCTCGCCAGCAAGCTCGCCCATGACAAGGGTGAGCTCGCCCGGCGAGCGCGGGCCAACTCGCAGGCGAGCTCGACCGAGACAAGGGAGAGCTCGCCCGACAAGCTCGCCATGACAAGGGTTAGCTCGCCCGGCGAGCGCGGGCCAACTCGCCGGCGAGCTCGACTGAGACAAGGGAGAGCTCGCCCGGTGAGCGTGGGCCAGCTCGCCGGCGAGCTCGCCAATGACAAGGGTGAGCTCGCCCGGCAAGCACGGGCCAACTCGCTGGCGAGTTCGACCATAATGAGGGGCTTCGCCCGGCGAGCATGACCGTAGCAGGTCAGCTCGCCCGGCGAGCATGACCGTAGCAGGTCAGCTCGCCCGGCGAGCATGACCGTGGCATGGGTCAGCTAGCCCGGCGAGCACGGACAGCTCGCCCAGCAAGTACGGGTCAGCTCGCCGGCGAGCTCGACCATGACATGGGTCAGCTCCCCCGGCGAGTACAACCCCGTAATGGGTCACCTCGCCAGGCGAGCTCGACCAAAGGCACAGGAGAGCTCGCCCAGCGAGCACGACCAACCTTTCGGCGATTATTCCTGAACCCGGATTTATCCCGTGACCATGTGTCTTCGTCCCAAATTTCCGTAACTCAATCCTCAGGTCCACGGATATAACATCGACGTTCCGTCTAGGAATATCTTCAAAAGCATTCGGAAAATTGGGAAGGTTAAGTCTCTCGAACGGTTTCCCACTCTTCGTGGTAGCACGGGTTACGATTAATTCAGCATCAACCACCTCGGCTGTACGAAGAGACGAGGTTCCGTTAGGAAGATCGTACCTATGCCAACGGACACTTCGCGAGTAAAATCGCTTAAGTCTCAATACGGCCCAAAGAGGGTCCAAATTGCGGACAACGGCCCACTTACGATCCTGAGAGACTTGAGCCCAAAGATTAGGATGACGTTTTTTCTCATTCGCGGAAAGAGATAAATGTCAAGTTTCCGCAAAGATAAATGTCAAATTTCCGCGAAGATAAATATGAAGTTTCCGAAGATAATTATGAAGGAAATATGGAAAAGCCCGTTCCGCGAAAATCTGGCCCGAAAGGAGGTAGACCGACCTAAAAGGAGGAGAATATAAAGAAGACTTGGGACGAAGAGAGGAGAGAGCTTTCTCAGAGCAAACTTAGCACTTAGAGGAAATTAGGCAATTTTCCGTTTTTACTATCGAGCTGCGACTCAACTAGGTTAGAACTTAGGTTGCTAGACTAGCGAACTTGCCAACAGCTCTCGTAGCCAAGGCTCTCACCTGTTGTTCACGCTCAAACGCAGATTCGGAAATAAGATCCTTTTGCTCTTTTTCTTTTCTTTTCGATTTTCTACCTTAATATTTTCGTCATATTGATTGTGTTGTGTGTGGCCCAGCAGATAGCCGTGACCTTTAGGGGAAACTAGGTTTACTTGGTTTTCCTCCGATGAACTGAAACTCGACAGTGTGAATTTCGGTTCCCACAGAGATAACCTCACCAAGGAAACTATGGATGTTCTAAGAAAAGAACAATGAGAGTAAAAACTCAATCAAAATCAAAAGGAAAAATCAAATACCTTATTCATCAAAGAGTTCTCATACTTATACAACATGTGGTCAAAATAATTAAATAGAAAATGCTAAAACAATACATATAAATCATAAGTTGGACCAGATCTAGTCAAAGGCACAGATTCAAAAGGTTGACTGGTCGAATGAACTCTTCGGCTACTCATGTCCAGGTTCGATGAACCTTGATGCATGACCCGCTGTAAGGACAAGGACGAACGGTGGGTCGGCCGCGGGACTGGCTGTGTGTGTTCCATGAACGGACGGTGACCACTCGACCCAAACCTTCAGAAAGCTTAAGGATCCTTGCCTTAGAAAGATTTGGAGACTCAAAGTTCATGAACTGATCGAAGTGTGAGATCAGTTCACCAGCATGGCTGCCGGTACGGCCCAAACGGCCTAAGAGAGTGAAGCCATGACCTGATTATTGTTCCACTCGTTCCAACTCGGTTCTGTCTTGACTAAAGTCCTTAGATTGTCGAGTTGGTCGGGAAAGACGAGCTTCAGTTCGCTCAGTTTGGTCGTGAGGTCGTGGATCTTGCTGAAGCCCTCTCCGGACGTACACGGGTCGAGTCGGTACACGGCTCGGTTCGTCTGATCGGTATGGTCTGAAGGCTAAACCTCGGTTGCAATGTCCTGATCTTCAAGTTGGTCCTGTTCCACGGACTGATCTTCGAAATGGGGCACATCATTCCCTCCTTCTTCAAAAGAAATTTGTCCACAAATCCGGCTCATCTACAAGAAAAGGAGAAAAATCAGAAACATTGAAACTTAAAGAAATGTCATACTTACCTTGAAGATCAAGCTGATAGGCATTGTCATTGATCTTTTGAAGGATCTGGAATGGACCATCGACCCGAGGCATGAGCTTAGACTTTCTTTCCTCCGGAAACCGTTCCTTTCTCAAGTGAACCCAAACACGATCACCTTCTTTGAAAATAACCTCTTTTCTTTTCTGGTTGGCATATCTTTTGTAACCCTCTGTTTTGGCCAGATGTTGGAACGAACTTGTTCATGCAACTTCTTGATTGTGTCCGCTTTCCTCTTCCCATCTGTACTAACTCTTTCACTCAAAGGCAAAGGCAAAAGATCAAGTGGAGATAAGGGATTGAAACCATAAATAACCTCAAATGGAGAAAACTTAGTAGCAGAATGCATGGCGTGATTATATGCAAATTCAACATGAGGCAAGCATTCTTCCCAAGTCCTAAGGTTTTTCTTAACCAATGATCTAAGCAATGCGGACAAGGTTTGATTTACTACTTCAGTTTGACCATCTGTCTATGGGTGACAAGTATTAGAAAACAATAATTTTGTTCCTAACTTAGACCACAAGGTCTTCCAAAAATAGCTAAGGAACTTAGCATCACGATCAGAAACAATTATCTTAGGCATTCCATGCAACCTAACAATTTCTCTAAATAACAATTCAGCAAATTGACCAACATCATCAGTTTTATGATCTGGAATGAAATGAGCCATTTTCGAAAATCTGTCTACAACCACAAAGATAGAATCTCGGCCAGATTTAGCTCTAGGAAATCCAAGCACAATATCCATAGAAATGTCTACCCAAGGATGAGAGGGAATGGGTAGAGCAGAATAAAAATCGTGGTTTAAAGCTTTGGTTTTAGAATGTTTGCACACCACACATCGAACACAAATCCTCTCCACGTCCTTCTTCAAACTCGGCCAGTATAAGTGGTCATTGACTGCCTTATAAGTTTTTTTGATTTCAAAGTGTCCCATTAGACCTCCTCCATGAGCTTCCCTGAGAAACAACTCCCTCAAAGAACATTGGGGCACACACAAGCGGTTATCAAAGAATAAAAATCCAGAATTTTGAAAATATTTCCCGTAAGAAACGTTGGAACATTTTCGAAAAATCTCTTTGAAATCCTTGTCAGTAGCATACAAGTCCTTGATAAATTCAAAACCAAGCATTTTAATTTCAAGGGCTGAGAGAAGAGTGTACCTTCTAGACAAGGGATCAGCCACGATATTTTCCTTACCTTGCTTGTACTTGATCACATAAGGAAATGTTTCAATGAATTCCACCCAACGAGCATGCCTCTTGTTCAACTTTTGCTGACCCTTAAGGTGTTTCAAAGACTGATGGTCAGTATGAATGATGAACTCCTTTGGCCAGAGATAGTGCTGCCACGTTTAAAGAGCTCTCACCAAAGCTTATAACTCCTGGTCATAAGTTGGGTAGCTAAGCGTGGCTCCTCCAAGTTTTTCACTGAAGTAGGCAATGGGCTTCTTTTCCTGCATCAAAACAGCACCAATACCCACTCTGGAGGCATCACATTCGATCTCAAAGACTTTAGAAAAATCAGGAAGTACAAGTAAAGGAGCTTGAGTCAACTTCCCTCTGAGAATCTGGAATGCCTCTTCTTGAACTTGTTCCCACTTGAACCCAACATTCTTCTTGATCACTTCAGTGAGTGGAGCGGCTATGGTACTGAAGTTTGGAACAAATCTTCGATAGAAACCAACAAGGCCACGGAAGCTCCTTACCTCACTAACAGACGTTGGACTTGGCCAGTCACGGATGGCTTTGATCTTCTCCTCGTCCACTCGAAGTCCATCAGCACCTACAACAAAACCCAAAAACACCACGTGATCTGTTCCAAAAGAGTATTTGCTAAGGTTTGCAAAGAGTTTTTCTTTCCTAAGGACTTCAAAAACATATTTCAAATGTAATCTATGATCATTAAGGTTTTTGCTGTAGACAAGAATGTCATCAAAATAAACAACAACAAAATGACCAATGAATGATCTCAAGATATGATTCATCAGGCGCATGAAAGTACTAGGTGCATTAGTGAGACCATAGGGCATGACAAGCCACTCATACAATCCTAGCTTAGTTTTAAAGGTAGCTTTCCATTCATCACCTTCTTTCATTCTAATCTGATGGTAACCACTTTTCAAATCAATTTTAGAAAAGACACAAGAACCATGATACTTAACTGTTATGTTGTTGATGGCACGACAGTCCATACACATCCTCCAAGAGTGATACAAAATGAATCCTTGCTACTGCCAAGTTAACAGTTGTAATTATAGTACTTTAGATTCAAATCCAGAGGACCAGTCTACACTTTATTTCTATGAGTTTCGAAATCAAGCTAAGAAGAAGATTGGTTTTAGGGTTAAGAATGACGGTAAGAAACAAGTAGAACTAGAGATATATTCAAATTAACAAACAGCTAGCCTAGGGTATTTCATCGGGTGTTGAATTGGAGACAAACAATTATTCAAGCGCAGTGAAAAGCCTTCTAGAACTCGGATTACTCAGCTGGAACACCCCACTGTCGTGGTGGTGATCGCTTTGCAGATCGATCCCACCATCTAACTGTCGTTGGGTTGAGAATCGATTGCAAGCTTTAGAGGACAGGTCCGATTAGTTCACTTACTACCCTAATATCTACTTTTGTTGATTAGGGATATTAAGCTCATTCAATACATGTCAAGTTACCTCCTATGCGGTTAACTAGGTGATGAACTTAGGATCTAACAATAAGTGATCAGATTAATGAAAGCATTAAGAACAGTATGAATGAAGAATTAGTTGAGTCCGCTTATCTATGTTTAGCTCATATCTCAACACCCTAAAAACCCTAGGCGAGCTAGGCTACTACTCGATCATGATGCAAGCAATCAAAAACATAATTTCTGAATAATATTGCATAAGAACAAGAGTAGAACAAAAGGGTTCAGATGATCTTCTCGATGAGAGGATGGGTTCTTCTCCCTTACAAGTTGCAGATCGCACAAGCTAATAGTTCTCTTGTAAAAACTAGCGTAAGAAAATAAAATAGGATGGATGGCGTTTTTATATGGAGGCGCCAGTAGGTAGAAAAGAGATTAGGGCAACAAGGCTTTAATTCCCGAAATAGGAGTTTCCTTATTCGTCGGGAACAACCTCGGGATCAATCCGTCTGCTTGTTCTGCCTGAGAACAGTCTCGGGACTGTTCTTCTCAAGTGTTCTCCACAAGATTGCTCCAAAAAGACATTTTCTCTTCATGCACCTTCTCTTTACTCTTCTACCAACTCCAGACCTGTAAAAGATCAAAAGGGACAAGACTGACACGGTTTAAAGACTCGAATCAAATGGAAACATATATACAATGATGTGAAAAACACCATATATCAATTCCCCCAGACTTAGATCCTTGTTTGTCCTCGAACAAGGCAAGTATCAAGAACAGGGAGAAAGTTTTGAAAGTGTGGGAACTCGCTTATTCTCAGCAACCATACTCTTACCACAAATCTCTGAACCATACAAGCTGTAGATTAGGACCACACACACTTACTGGGAACCTCCTGATCGCTGTTCGAAAATCGGCTCCTTACTCTACATCTCAACCTGAAAAGGCAACACTTTCGAGACAAAACTCCTTATGCTCAATTTAGATTAGTGTGAGCTTCCTATCATAGGCTCTACTCAGGGAGAACGGGCTAGGTATAAAACAGGCTAACTTTTATGGTGGAGCTCAAGAGTGTTTAGGGGTTACCAAGAGTGGATGCAGGATATCGCACAAAATGGTCGTGAGAGGACGGCTCCATTGATGTCCACAGCCCTTACTCATCTCTGCTAGTCGGACTGCTATCCGATTAGATCGATCATGGGACTGCTCTGCGCGAATCAATTTCCCTTCAGAACACTTCGCTGGAACCACCATTGCTTTCTCAACTTCCTCAGTGGCATGCATTATAGATTCTCCCCCTTCTCGTCACCAGCAAACAACAAAAATAAATATATATATATATATATATATTTTTTTTTTTTTTTTTTTTTAACATAGCAAATACAAGATGATGGGAGGGTGACGAGGAAGGAGGTAACAAGTGATGTACGTGATGCCACTGGTGATTCATCGTGGTTCGTTCTAGCCACTGCCCTCCTTCATTGTTCTTTCTGGTATCAGAACACTCTCACTGATTGTTCCCTTGTCTGCCTTGTTCCACCTTCACTGAATGTGTGAGCATTGATGAGTAAGAACTGTGTCGATCCTTTCCTCTCCGACCTTTTTGCACATATCTGCACATAAAGTACTAGAAAAGCAATTGCATGAGGGTGGAACAAAAGGTTAGGATACAAGGTGGGAACTAGCTAAAGATGAACTAGCCACTCAGGAACAGCAAGAGTGATAAAAAAGATAAGAAGTCCTGAGTGTATGTCTCATTCTCCCCTGATCTAGTGCCCATAACAAGAAGAATTAAAGTCCGGATTAGGTTCAGGTAAAGTGGAGTTGAGTCTACCCAGTGTAACCTGATCGGTTATAGAACTTTTGGAGTGTCAAATGAGATAAGTCAGGGTGTTCCAGGTCCATGTGTGGGTCGTTCATCACTGCTAAGGTCACTGAATAAGAAGGTCAAAGCACGAGGTGGTTAAAAGATCATCACAAAATAAGGTCCAGATTCCCACAATAGTTTTGACTGACTCGATCCTAATGACTGACTCGATAAAAGCATTTAAAAGGACACAAAGACAGATGCTCCCCCAGACTTACTTCACACCATCCCTGGTTGTGAAAATAAATCAGTGGAAGCTAAAACACACCAAATAGAAACAAATAACTTGAAAATAAATAGTTCAAATGGATAGGACAAGGGGTAGAAGTAGTCCTTTCGGACTTAGTCTGAATCGCTGCTGCCGGAGTGACCAGCTGTCCTCCTGTTCCGCGGAAGTCTCTCTCCTCCAGCAGAGGTGCCGACTGGCTCCTTGCCTGAGCGCCTTGTTCTCTGCTGTGTCTGCTCTCCTTGGCCTATGATACAGCCGCCCGTGATTCCCTTAAGGATCCTCTTCAAAAGGCTGTTGTTCTTCTTCTGGGAGTCAACCATCCAGCGTCTGTAAGCATGATCGTCCGTGACATCGGCGAGATCCTCCAGGTTGTATTCCTCATCAGCGTATGGAGTAGCATCCTCCACATCATCCATGTTCGCATCTGGAACTGGCGCACGGGGATCCTCGCATAAGTGCTCTGGATCGGGCAGGAACACTATGTTCGCTGAAGTTGTGAAATCTGTGAGCCCTGGAAGAGGTAGCTTGCAGAACAGAGTGTTCCCTTCCTTGTCGGCGAACTTGTAAGTGCTCTCATCGCGCAAGATGTGGCAGGTGATCAGGTAAGTAGTGTCAATGTACTCAAACTCGGAGACGACTGCGTAGGAGCCGAGGTTGATGTTGAAGTGCTGGAACAGGGGAGTGAGCAAGCTGCCACATCGATCCTTCTTGGCGTCTGTTCGGAGCAAAGAGTCTCTCCTCTCATAGAACATGGAGATGAGATGATACCGTGGGTTTGTTTTCACGGCCTGAATGGGTATGAGCTTGTCCCTGCGCATCTCGTCCTCAAATCCTGAGTACAACACCTGCAGCTCTCCATTAGTAACCTTAGAAGTGTACTCCTTTGCGAACAGGATGTTTGAGACAATCTTGGCGATGAGTCTCAGAGTAGGGTTCCGAATTTGCGACTGATAGGCCTTGCGAGAAGTGAATTGGCCGGCTGCGATGAGGTCCCAAAAGGCGTTTGCCGGTGTGAACTTCTTCTCAACGGATACCTCCTTAGGCGTATCTGCGATCTCGTACAGCTCGTTAAGATCATGAAGAGTGATCGAGCAGAACTTGCCATCAGCCATGAAAGAGAAGGAGCAGTTCTCGTACGTGGGTGCGGTAGGGTTCTGGTAACTGATCTGAGCGGTTGCGAGCACTTGTCGGACCAGATCTGGGTAGAGAGCCTGTGCGTTGTAGCAGAGAGGAGCAATGCCTATCGCTTGCAGTGCGTCAAACACGTCTGTGTCGAGGCCGAGGGCAGCCAGAGTCTCCGCATGTGCAAAGCGTGTGGGCAAGATTTCTGCAGCGAGAAGCCTGTTGTACCTTGCTGCGGACTTCTTGTCCCATCCCTCACAATTGTAGTCAAGGAGGAATTGGTCGTTGACATTGATCGGTTGGCCTTCAACCTTATTCGGCCACGGGTAAGAGGAAGGAGCGACTGCCCTTAGAGGGGGTGCGGCAGTTCCGCGAGAGTTCTTGGATGCCGAAGTGTACCTAGTGCGTGGAGGCATCTGCAAAACAGAAACAATATCCCAAATCAGCACCATTCAATGGTTGTTCTAGAAACGATGGAGCATACCAATCCTTAAAGTGTACTCAAATTCATCAAATTCTAAACAACCTACAAACTTCCAACCCTAGTCAATCGCTACAACTCAATCGCTCAAGAGAACAAGATACCATATTCAACAATCGGTTCTCATCCTATGGCAATTAGCACAATTTTGATCCTAGTAGCAAGATTGAAACCGATAACCACAATCTAGGGCCAAAAACTCAAGCAAAAGGGATAAGAGAAACCGATGGGATACTCCACAATCACGGATTGCATTCGCGATGGGGGAGGAGTTTTGAGCGGTTACCTTGGCTGGATTGTTTGTTCCTGTAAAATCAAACCGATCTCGAGGGAATCCAAGAGGTGAGAGCCAAAAATCGACAAGATGAAATCAAAGAGGAGAGAATTTGCGATTTAGGATTCTTGAGAGTGGTTTGCGGCGAGAGAGATAGTGGGGAAGTGGAGTGAGTGGGCCTTAAATAGACCAACTTGAACGCTTCCCCTTCTCATTTTTTTTTTATTTTTTTTAAATTTTTTTTTTTTGGTCGAGTACTTACCTGGGAACAATCTGCGGAACAAGCGCTGGAGTGTTCTCCTGACAAGGTCTCGAATTTTCTTGTTTTTCTTTCTGCAAGTTAGTGTCTAAAGAAATAAAAACATAAAGAAACGATATTTACACTCACCAGTGGGTTGCCTCCCACCAAGCGCTTGTTTTATGTCACTAGCTTGACTTTAGTGAGCCGATTAGGCTTGAGGGGGATCACTTAAGGGTATTTCTACACCTTCAGCAATTGTTGTGTCAGCAAGATATGGCTTGAGGCGCTGACCATTGACAACAAATTCTCCACCTCTTGTGTCCAGCAACACAACAGCTCCATAGGGCTTAACCTCCTTGATGGTGAAAGGTCGGACCATCTGGATTTAAGCTTTCCAGGAACAGCTTAACCCGTGAATTGAAGAGTAAGACCTGATCATTCGGAGCAAAGCTTCTGCTGATGATCCGTTTATCATGGAATGCTTTGGTCTTTTCCTTGTAGATCCTAGAGCTCTCATAGGCCAGATGCCTAATCTCTTCTAACTCGTGGATCTGAATTGTCCACCTCTCTTTGGCGGGTTTGATGTCGAAGTTGAGCAGTTTCACAGCCCAAGCTGCCTTGTACTCTAACTCCACAGGTAGATGGCACGCCTTGCCATAGACCAAATGGTAGGGAGTGGTCCCTAATGGGGTCTTGTAGGCAGTTCTGTATGCCCAGAGAGCATCGTCAAGCTTGAGGGACCAGTCCTTACGGGTGGTATTGACTGTCTTTTGCAGGATGTTCTTGATCTCTCTGTTGGAAACTTCCACTTGGCCACTTGTTTGGGGATGATAGGCGGTTGCAACCTTGTGTTTCACGCCATTTTTGCTCAGCAATCCTTGGAACACCTTGTTGATGAAATGAGTTCCACCATCGCTTATAACCACTCTAGGCACTCCAAATCTTGGGAAGATGATGGAGGTAAACATCTTGGTTACAACACGTGCATCATTGGTTGGACTAGCAATCGCTTCTACCCACTTTGAAACATAGTCCACAGCAACCAGGATGTACTCATTCTTGTGAGAAACTGGGAATGGTCCCATGAAGTCGATCCCCCAGCAGTCGAACACTTCAACTTCCAAGATATAGTTCTGAGGCATTTCGTTCTTCTTGCTTATACTTCCCATCCGTTGGCATGCATTGCGTCGTGATATGAAAGCGTGAGCATCCCTGAACATAGTAGGCCACCAAAAACCGGCTTAGAGGATCTTGGAAACTGTTTTGAAGGTGGCGAAGTGACCAGCATAGGATGAACCGTGGCAGTGATGAAGGATCCCTGGAATATCAGCCTCTGGAACACACCTTCTGAAGATCCCATCCTTGCCCTGACGATACAAATATGGCTCGTCCCAGAAGTAGTGCCTTGCTTCCCTTAGAAATTTCCTCTTCTCATTCCCTGTGAACCTTGAAGGTTCCTTCTCTGCTGCTAGGAAGTTTGCAATTTCAGCAAACCATGGGAGATTTGGGTACTGCTTCTGGATCACCGGCACGAATGCTTCATCTACGCGGGAACAACCCTCGCTAGCAGGTAATGACTGTTCTGTGTTGCACAGACCAATCGCGTTGACATATTCCATTGGTTGTTCCTCATCAAGAGCTGTCTCATCTGACACTTTCATCCTTGAAAGATGATCTGCCACTCCATTATCAACTCCCTTCTTGTCTCTTATCTCTAGATCGAATTCTTGGAGTAAAAGAATCCACCTTAGGAGCCGCGGTTTAGCATCCTTTTTCGTGAGCAGGTACTTCAGAGCTGCATGGTCTGTGTGCACGATCACCTTTGATCCAACCAGGTAGGATCTGAATTTTTCAAATGCAAATACGATGGCAAGGAGCTCTTTTTCTGTGGTTGCATAGAGACACTGAGCTTCGTCCATGGTTCTGCTTGCATAGTATATCACGTGCAACTTCTTATCCTTCCGCTGTCCAAGAACTGCTCCCACTGCAAAGTCACTCGCGTCTGTCATGATCTCAAAAGGAAGATCCCAGTCTGGAGGTTGAACAATCGGTGCACTGACTAGGGCTCCCTTGATCGTGTGGAATGCGGCTAGACAGTCGCTGTCGAAGGCGAACTGGGTTTCCTTGCAGAGCAGTCGAGTGAGTGGCCTTGCAATTTTCGAAAAATCTTGAATGAACCTTCTATAAAAACCAGCGTGTCCTAAGAAACTCCTTATTCCCTTTACCGAAGTTGGTGGCTGCAGACTCATCATGACCTCAATCTTTGCCTTGTCCACCTCGATGCCTTTCTCTGATATCTTATGCCCCAGAACAATCCCATCTCTGACCATGAAGTGGCATTTCTCCCAGTTTAGCACCAGATGCTTTTCTTCGCATCGCTTCAGAGCCCTGCACAAATTTGACAAACAAACATGAAAGGAGCTTCCATAGACGCTGAAATCGTCCATGAAAACTTCCATTATGTCTTCGATTAGGTCAGTAAAAATAGACATCATGCAGCGTTGGAAGGTCGCTGGAGCATTGCACAAGCCGAAGGGCATCCTCCTGTATGCATATGTTCCATATGGGCATGTGAACGTCGTCTTCTCCTGATCGTCCTGGTGAATGGGAATCTGAAAGAAACCTGAATAACCATTTAAAAGCAATAGTAAGGGTGGTTAGCCAATCTTTCAAGCATTTGCTCAATGAAAGGGAGTAGGAAGTGATCCTTGCGAGTCGCAGCATTCAACTTACAGAAATCAATGCACATGCGATGACCAGTAACTGTTCTAGTAGGGATTAGTTCATTCTTTTCATTTGTTATAACAGTGATCCCACCTTTTTTAGGTACTACATGAACAGGGCTGACCCACTTACTATCAGAGATCGCATAGATTACACCAGCTTCTAGAAGTTTCATTATCCCTTTCTTTACAACATCTTTTAGATTTGGGTTTAACCTCCTCTGATGTTCTACAGAAGTCATCGATTCATCTTCCAGGTGTATTCTATGCATGCACAGATCAGGTGAAATGCCAGGTATGTCAGCTAGAGAATATCCTAATGCCTTACGATATTTTCTAAGTTCACATAAAAGCAGAGCAGTCTCGGCATTGTTCAGGTCGGCATTTACTATGACAGGATATGTGGAGTTGGGTCCAAGGAATGCATACCTGAGTCCCTTGGGAAGGGATTTGAGCTCTACCTTCGGAGCTTTCAGCTCGCTCCATGAGTCATCGGTCTGAGCTGCTGGAACAGACGGGTTAAGAGGCGCGGTTGTTCCAGCTGGTTTGCTGAGCTCGCTGTTCTCCCCCAGACTTAGGTTTGCCACTATTTTTTCCATACTCCTTGCTGAATCCAGGACCTTGGCATAGGCATCAGCATAAATACTTTCTAGGCTCTGCTCGGCCTCAGCTCTGACTAGGGCGAGTTAAAGAGGGTCATCGGTGAGAATCTCCTCAATCATTCCCTCATGTGGTTCTAGCGGATCACCCTCTTCTTGGATAGTGAAGGTTTGTCCATCCAGCATTGGTTTCTTGAGCATCTGATTCATCTCAAACTTCATCACTATGTCTCCAAGATGGAGATCAATCTTCCCTTGTCGAACGTCTATGATAGCTCCAACAGTGCACAGAAATGGTCTTCCCAGGATCAGGGGGTCTTTTGATTCTTCCTCGAGTTCCAGAACAACGAAATCGGCAGGGACAAGTGTGTTCCCAATCTGAACTTGGAGATCTTCAAGGATCCCAACCGGAGACTTCACAGATCGATCAGCAAACACTAAGGACATCCTGGTCGGCTTGAAATCCGTATACCCAAGGCGCTTGGCCACAGAGTAAGGCATGAGGTTTATGCTTGATCCTAGATCGACGAGTGAGCATGAGAAGATTGTTCTCCCTATCTGTATTGAGAGGACAAATTTTCCTGGATCACCCAGTTTCTTTATCCTTTTGTTCTGGAGCACTGCGCTGCACTCCTTAGAGACGATCATGAACTCGCTGTCATCAGATATCTTCCCGGTGATTAGTCCCTTGACAAAACTGCGCATGGATGGCATCATCTGGATCACACTCATCAGAGGAAGTTTGACCGTTAGGTCTTCTAGCATCTTTCTGCATTTCATCTCTTCCTTATCCTTGCGCGTAACTTTAGCTGGAACGGGATAGGGTACTTTTGGTACATACTGACGAGCAGGGGAAGATTCTGCCATTGGTGGAACAGCCCCGGCAGGTTGCTCTGCATCAGTCGGAACAGTCTCAGTTGGTGGTCTTCTCTCTTCCTTATCTATAGGTGCGGCTTCAGGCAGTTGATCCGACTCTTTCTGGTTCCCTTTCTCGGCTGATGTGAACCTCCTGGTGTCCAGATCAGGCAGTTGCTTCCCACTCCTTAGCGCGACTGCGTTGCACTCCTTGGGATTCTTATCTGTTTTTCCAGGGAGAGTACCTTGCTGTCTCTTCACACTCTCAGCAGTCTGAGCAATCTTAATATCCATCTGTCTCATGTGGCTTGAGACGTTATCGTACTTGGCACTTAGCTCATTGAACATATGGTTCATTCTAGTGTTGATGTCGTTTGTAACCTGATTCAGTGCTTTTCCTTGGATCTGCTGTCCTTGGAGCAGTTGGCTCATCATCAATGCAAGACTCTTCATATCATCCTGAGGAGCAATCTGAGCCGGTTGTACAGCTTGGTGATTAACCGGCTGTTTCTGGCTGTGGAACTGGGCATTCTGAGCCGGGCTGAGGACATAGGTTCTTCCTTGATTTCCATACCCCCTTTGGTATCCACTGTTCTGACCCTGATTTCCTTGAGCGTTCTCTGTGTTACTGTCTGGCTTAGGGTTGTTGAACAGGTGGGAGTTGTTCCTTACGTTAGGGTTCGGGTGATAGTTCTTGAACTGCCATCCTTGCCCATTGACATAGCTCACTTCGTGCTGATCTTCAGCCAACTGATCTGCCTCTGATGTAGCTTCCGCGGTGGTTTTATCCTGAGGGGATTCTTCCATGATGAAGACCTGATTCTGATTACTCTTAATCAGCTGATCGACCTTGGCAGAGAGCTCTTCAATCTTGCTGTTGTCAATTCTGTTCACCTTCTGTGTGCGATCAGTCTCGCGCTTGTTATCAGCTGAGCTTGAGGCCATGTTCTCAATCAGTGCGAAGGCACCTCGAGTGGATTGGGTCATGAAGTCTCCATTACTGGCTGAATTCAAAGCATTCATGTACTCCCAACCTACTCCATCGTAGAACACTCCGAGCAGGTAGTCTTCCTCAAAACCGTGATGTGGGCACTCTCTGCGGTAAACATTGAATCGCTCCCATGCATCGCAGAAAGGCTCATCCACTAGCTGTTTGAAGGTCGCGATCTTCTGTCTCAGAGCTGCCGTCTTCGATTTCGTGTAGAAGTGGCTTAAGAAGGCAGATCGAACTTGTTCCCATGTTGTGAGCGATCCTGTAGGTAGGGAATCTAGCCAGCGAACAGCCTTCCCGTCAAGCGAGAAAGGGAACAGAGTACACTTGATATAATCGGGTGGTACTCCATTCGCTTTAGTGAAACCACACATCTTCTCAAAGTGCTCAATGTGGTCCATCAGTATTTCAGCAGGAAGTCCATTGAAGATCTTCCTTTGCACTAGACTTATCAAGGCTGGCTTGATCTCGAAGTCTTGCCTAGTGCAAGGTGGAGGGTTGATGGTGGATCGCGTAGTAGGCAGATTACGCAGTAGATTTCTCTGGCCAATCGGAACAACCTCCTCCTGTTGATTATGTTGATTTGCAGCGTTCAGAGCTGCTTGCTCGGTAGCAGCTTGCTGCGCTTGAATGGTTTGCTGCATCTGCTGCATCTGCTGTTGCATGAGTGCCATTGCAGCAGTGAGATCACCATTATCACCGTGATCACCCATGTTGGCGACTGTCGGTCTTTGCTGTTGACGGTTCTGTCGTTCTAATCTCGCTAGTTCTTCGTTGGTGAGCTGATGTAATGGTCCTTGCGCGTTGTTCCGAGTGTGTCTACTGGTCATGCACCTGGATCATTAGCTGCAACAATGAAATTGAAGCGAGTTAGATATCTTAGACTAAATATGAAACCGAAAAATAGAGGTAGAAAATCTGATCCCCATCGCAACGGCGCCAAAACTTGATACACTAAAAATGAATCCTTGCTACTGTCAAGTTAAGAGTTGTAATTATAGTACTTTAGATTCAAATCCAGAGGACCAGTCTACACTTTATTTCTATGAGTTTCGAAATCAAGCTAAGAAGAAGATTGGTTTTAGGGTTAAGAATGACGGTAAGAAACAAGTAGAACTAGAGATTTATTCAAATTAACAAACAGCTAGCCTAGGATATTTCATCGGGTGTTGAATTGGAGCCAAACAATTATTCAAGCGCAGTGAAAAGCCTTCTAGAACTCGGATTACTCAGCTGGAACACCCCACTGTCGTGGTGGTAAACTGCAGATCGATCCCACCATCTAACCGTCGCTGAGATGAGAATCGATTGCAAGCTTTAGAGGACAGGTCCGATTAGTTCACTTACTACCCTAATATCTACTTTCGTTGATTAGGGATATTAAGCTCATTCAATACATGTCAAGTTACCTCATATGCGGTTAACTAGGTGATGAACTTAGGATCTAACAATAAGTGATCAGATTAATGAAAGCATTAAGAACAGTATGAATGAAGAATTAATTGAGTCCGCTTATCTATGTTTAGCTCATATCTCAACACCCTAAAAACCCTAGGTGAGCTAGGCTACTGCTCGATCATGATGCAAGCAATCAAAAACATAATTTCTGAATAATATTGCATAAGAACAAGAGTAGAACAAAAGGGTTCAGATGATCTTCTCGATGAGATGATGGGTTCTTCTCCCTTACAAGTTGCAGATCTCACAAGCTAATAGTTCTCTTGTAAAAACTAGCGTAAGAAAATAAAATAGGATAGATGGCGTTTTTATATGGAGGCGCCAGTAGGTAGAAAAGAGATTAGGGCAACAAGGCTTTAATTCCCGAAATAGGAGTTTCCTTATTCGTCGGGAACAACCTCGGGATCAATCCGTCTGCTTGTTCTGCCTGAGAACAGTCTCGGGACTGTTCTTCTCAAGTGTTCTCCGCAAGATTTCTCCAAAAAGACATTTTCTCTTCATGCACCTTCTCTTTACTCTTCTACCAACTCCAGACCTGTAAAAGATCAAAAGGGACTAGACTGACACGGTTTAAGGACTCGAATCAAATGGAAACATATATACAATGATGTGAAAAACACCATATATCAAAGAGCCATCCTTTTTGGGTACCAGTAGGACAGGCACGGAACAAGGACTGAGGATCTCCCTGATATATCCCTTTTCAAGAAGCTCACCAATCTGCTTCTGTAGTTCCTTTGTTTCCACCGGGTTAGTACGGTATGCCAGCCGGTTTGGTAGAGACGCCCGCGGGATGAAATCGATCTGATGCTCAATGCCTCTTACTGGTGGCAATCCCTTAGGGTTCTCTTCTGGAAAAACATCAGAAAAGTCCTGTTTTTCCTTGATAAAGAAGTTGGAATTTCTAGTGGATGTCTCGGACTTGTCTGGTTTAGGCTCTTGATCTCGACCCTTCTTGAGTTGAAGCTGATCTTGATGGACCTCCAAAGGCGTCAAAGGGACCAAAGTGATTTTCTTTCCCTTATGTTCAAAGGAATGCCGGTTGGTGAATCCATCATGCACGGCCTTTTTGTCAAACTGCCATGGTCGACCCAAGAGAATATGGCATGCGTCCATAGGCAAGATATTGCAGACTACCTCGTCCTCATATCGGCCAATGGTGAGTGGAATGGTGACATGATCCTTCACGTACTGCTCTCCATCCTCATTGAGCCATTCCAATCTGAAAGGAAGAGAAAGAGGCCGAGTAACAAGCCCAAGTTTTTTTACAAGGGTGTCACTAGCCACATTAGTGCAACTACCTCCATCAATGATCAAAGAACAAAATTTATCAGAAATAAGACATCTAGGGTGAAAAAGATTCTCCCTTTGTTCTTTGTCGTTGGTCTTTGGTTGCACACTCAAGGATCTCCTAGTAACCAAAAGTGGTCCATAAGCTGGATGGTCGAAGTTGTCCTTGTCATAGACTGGACCGGTATCCTCCAATAACGTCGAGCAAAACTCATCCATCACTTCATCGACCTCTTCATCGAATATGGGACCAAAGGCATCGTCTAATGGCCTTCTAGCAACAAGAAGGGGACCATGGGCTGGATAAGCAAGAGTCTCATAATCCTCATCAAAGACTGGTCCTAGATCCTCCTTGTCGTCCTCCTTGTCATCCTCGGACTCTGCTTCACCATTCTCCAATAATACCATCACCTTTTGGTTTGGACATCGGTTGGCATAGTGGCCTAGCCCATGACATCTGAAGCACTGAATGTCTCTGGTTCGTTTGGTAGTTTCCTCTTCTTTTTCTCTATCAACACGAGCAGGAGCATTAGTTTTAAAAGCCGTATTTGTTGTGGAAGGAGACTTACCCTTGTCTTGGTAGTTTGCTTTGGAAGCAAAGGAGGGTTTACAGGCAAAGCTCGACTTTGAGAGACTCTTTTTTTTGACCTGCTGCTTGATCAAGATAGCTTTGTGTAACATCTGCTCCACACAACCATACTCTTGAAGTTCCATATGGTCTTGAATGTCCCGGTTGAGTCCTGAAAGAATTCGAGCCATAGTGGCTTCCACCGGTTTGTCTACATCCGCCTTGATCATCAAGATCTCCATCTCTTGATGGTAGTCTTCCACGGACTTGGTTCCTCACAGAAAATGTCTAAGCTTCTGGTGAAGGTCTCGGTGATAGTGGGTAGGCACAAATCGTTTCCTCATTAGCATAGAAAGCTCGTCCCACGTTTCTATTGGCCGTTCACCTGTTCACCTCCTGTGAGTCAACACTTGATCATACCAGTTAATAGCATAGCCAGTAAATTTAGCGGCAGCCAATCTAACTTTCTTAAGATCAGAAAAAGTTTGACATTCAAAAACAAGTTCAATCTTTCTTTCCCATTCAAGGAAAGCATCAGGATCATTTTTCCCATCAAAACTTGGAATTTTCAATTTCAATCCTCCTATGCTATCATCAGTTCGTTCATTTCTGGCAAAAGGATTGATGTCACCTTGATCTTGGTTTCTTTGACCTCTCCTAGGTCGGTTGATAGATCGATCATCATGGTCATGGAAGTCTTCTTCTTGGATCTCATCATCAGCCCGGTTGTTCCTCCTTGGTCGATCTCGCCTTGTACCGGTTCTAGTTTGTGTCTATTGGCTAGACTGGAGTTCATCAATCCTCATATGGATCTGTTCTAGACCTGCATTCAACAAGTTAGCCTGAAGGCACGCATCTGCAAATTAGACAAGCCATCAACAGAATTTCCGGGTCGGTCTCTTTCTTCTTCAGTACTCATGGTTTCCTGAAAAGGTCTTAAACAATAAACGTTAGATAAAACCTCACAAACTCAAGTGTTTTTCCTCACCCACACACGTGTTTCACTCGGTTTTAAGTGGTCACTCAAGAGTCCCTCTCAAGGTTTTAAGAGAACAAGAAGCAACCCCAATGGGAATTCCAAGCAAACAACCAAATGGTAAAGATAGAAAGATAAGAGATTTAAAATGGGGAATCCTTTTTAACCACCTCAAATGCTGGATTTCTCGTCAGCCAGCAGGTTTTCTCTTCCACTACCAATCCACAAATCGAAATCTTTTGATGTATATATATATATATTTTATAAGATGGATGGTAATGGGCCCGGATTCAAGAAAGGTAGAAGAAGAAATGTTTATGAGAAATGGAAGATGAGAAAGATGGAAAGAAAAAGATGGTACCGTAAGAGCTGCTCTGATACCACTTGAAGGACCCTAGGAACGGATCACTCAAACGGTACAGATGGATATGGACTCAATCCAATTGGAAAGAGAACTGATGGATCGATGGGTGACACAATGGGATGCGGATAGCCCACTGATACTACCAGACTTCTTTGTTTCCGGATGTGACGCACCGGTCCAACGAAAGAAGGATCGTTTGCTCGGAGATAACCTCACGAAGGAAACTATGGATGTTCTAAGCAAAGAACAATGAGAGTAAAAACTAAATCAAAATCAAAAGGAAAAATTGAATACCTTATTCATCAAAGAGTTCTCATACTTATACAACATGTGGTCAAAATAACTAAATAGAAAATGCTAAAACAATACATAGAAATCATAAGTTGGACCAGATCTAGTCAAAGGCACGAATTCAAGAGGTTGACTGGTTGACTGGTCGAATGAACTCTTCGGCTACTCATGTCAAGGTTCGATGAACCTTGATGCATGACCGGCGGTAAGGACAAGGACGAACAGTGGGTCGGCCGCGGGACTGGCTGGTTGTGTTCCATGAACGGACGGTGACTTCACTCGAGCCAAACCTTCAGAAAGCTTAAGGATCCTTGCCTTAGAAAGATTTGGAGACTCAAAGTTCATGAACTGATCGAAGTGTGAGATCAGTTCACCAGCATGGCCGTCGGTACGGCCCAAACGGCCTAAGAGAGAAGCCATGACCTGATTCTTGTTCCACTCGTTCCAACTCGGTTCTGTCTTGACTGAAGAAGGCCTTAGATTGTCGAGTTGGTCGGGAAAGATGAGCTTCAGTTTGGTCAGTTCGGTCGTGAGGTCGTGGATCTTGCTGAAGCTCCATTTCGGACGTAAACGGGTCGAGTCGGTACACAGCTCGGTTCGTCTGATCGGTATAATCTGAAGGCTGAACCTCGGTTGCAATGTCCTGTCTTCAAGTTTGTCCTGTTCCACGGACTGATCTTCAAACTGGGGCACATCAGTAACACATGACTCTTGACACTCGTACCCTTTGGGCTGATCCAACGTTCAATACAATCGACCATAACTTGGTACGATCCGAACTGCTCCACAAAATTGACCCATGGTCTTATTTGCGGTTAGGATAGGACGTTTAAGGGTCTAGCGTTGCAACCCTTGGACTCAAACATCAAAACCCTTCGTTTAATACCAGAAAGAGAAGAAGAAGAAGAAGAAGAAGAAGAAGAAGAAGAAGAAGAAGAAGAAGAAGAAGAAGAAGAAGAAGAAGAAGATAGGAATGGAATAGGGTGAGTGTGAGAACCAAAATTCGCACTGTCAAGTTTTGTTGATTTGGAGGAAAGCCAAGTAAACCTAGCCTTCCCTGAAGGTCCCGGTTATCTGCTGGGCCACACACGACACAATCAATGCAACGGAGAAATAACAAATCAGAATATAAAAAACGTAAGAACAAAAAGATAGAGCAAAAGATCTTAATTCCGAATTTGCGTTTAAGCGTGAACAACATCAAAGAGATCGGCTACAAGAGCTGTCGATGAGTTCGCTAGTCCAGCCTCCTATATCTAACCTAGTTGAGTCGCAGCTCGCTAGTAAAAACAGAAAAAAGTGCCTAAGTTGCTCTAAGTGCTATGTTGCTCTAAGATTGCTCCCCTTGCTCCTCGCCCCAAACTTTCCTTATATACTCCTCTTAGGACGGTCTATTCCTCCTTTGGGCCGAATCTATCGCGAATCAGGCTTTTTCCAATTTCGTCGGTCTTCATGTTTATCGGGAAACTTGACATTTATCTCTTTATGTAAAGATAAACATGGGCCGTCATGTCCAGTTCGACTTGACCTCCTGGAAAGTCGTAAGTGGGCCGCTTGGTCACGTTTGGGCCTTCTGGGGCTGTTGTTTCGTCCGTGAACATTTTACGATTTCGCGAGAGACTAGCCTGCCATGGTACTTGTTTTTCCGAAGGAACCCCAACTCCTCGTATAGTCTAGATGGCTGGTGTTTTTAGAATAACCGTCATCGTTTTATACGATGAATCTAAATCCATTCGTCTAACGAACTTTTGGTGGTCTTCCGTAGCCTTCCCGATTTATTTCGACCATAACGAAATGGGGTTCTCAGGTTTCATGTCTTCGAGGAGTTGAACGGTGAGTCTTCGAGCAAAGATACAAAATGTAGAGTTGGACTAGTTGTCGAGACGGCTTTATGGGAGAAGGTCGCACCTGTCGAGTAGTCCGTGACGGCTTCTGGACTTGGACATGGATGTTGATGCCGCTCGCGGACCAGGATCGGCGAAGTTGGCACCGGCGCTCGACCAGCATCGGTGAGCCGGCGCCCGCACCAGGGGCCAGCACGGCGAAGCCGGCGCCGGGCCAGCATCGGCGAAGCTGGCGCCCGCACCGGCCAGCACGGCGAAGCCGGCGCCGGCGCCGGGCCAGCACGGCGAAGCCGGGCGCCGGGCGCCAGGGACTAGCATCGGCGAAGCCGGCGCCCGCACCAGGGGCCAGCACGGCGAAGCCGGGCGCCTGGTGCCAGCATCGGCGAAGCCGGGCGCCGGCGCGACGGTGCCAGCACAGCGAAGCCGGGCGCTCGGCGCTGATGCCAGCATGGCAAGCCGGGCGCCGGCGCCTGGTGCCAGCATCGGCGAAGCCGGGCGCCGGCGCTGGGGCCAGCATCGGCGAAGCCGGGCGCCGCACCCAGGGCCAGCACGGCGAAGCCGGGCGCCGGCGCTCTGTGCCAGCACGGTGAGCGGCGCCGGCGCCAGGGCCAGCACGGCGAAGCCGGGCGCCTGGCTCCCGGCCAGCACGGCGAAGCCAGCACCGGCGCCCAGTGCCAGCGCTGGTGAGCCGGCGCCGGCGCCGGGCCAGCACGGCGAAGCCGGCGCCGGGCCAGCACGGCGAAGCCGGGCGCCGGCGCCTGGCTAGGCCGTGGCCGCCCTGCTGGTGTCCGGACTACGATGCGACATCCCTCCGACGCTTCGGCCGAGTAACTAGTTTTTCTTGATTTTATTCGCCACTTGATTCCTTCCGAGGACTTTCGGTGTTCATTGCTTCTTTGACCGATTTGACCCCAACAGTTAGCCCCCCATCTAGCTAGGACCGTGGTTTTTGGTAACAGGTCCTAGCTCGCGGTATGGCTAGATAGGAAGGTGTGGAGACGTAATCGTTTGCCGAAAGTCGGAGTAAATAGTAACTTTTCCTTCTTTATAAAGATGGAGTAAGAATTTTTAACCATTCTTACTTCATCACAAGGATTTCACCTTCTAGAGTCTCTCTCTCAAGAAAAAATGTCTTCAAGATCAAGATCCTTTAAAAGAAATTCTTCTTCTCACTCATCTTCGGGTGATTCTCCCGTCGATGAAGTAGTTGCGCCAAAGCACGAGGAAGGAGTTGAGGAAGATACGAGGGAGGCATACTACAGAGCTTTATGTGGCTCGAGTCCGCCTCCGCGGGACATCCCCATCCCTAGGAGACCTCCGAGGGTGCCGGGCGCGCCATTCTCACCAAGCATGGTCTCTCCCGAGTACCTCACGATTCTTCGAAACTTTAACCAAGTTCCGAGTGGGGTTACGTTCCGGATTCCGACCGCTGGCGAGAGTGCAAGGAATCCTCCGCAGGGCTTCTTTACCTGTTATGAAGACTTCCTCGTGTACTTCCGCATGTGGTTCCCGATCCCTGGTGCCATTGTCCGTGCGCTTCGTTCTTTCGGACTTTCGATCAGCCAGATCACCGTCTCGTCTTTAGAGAGTTTGCTTGGCGTGCTAGTCTCGATTTACGAGTTAGGCATGGACCTTAGGCCTAGCGATTTCGAGGGACTTTGGTATACTAAGCCAACGTCGATCGAAGGTGCGTATTTCGTGATCCCAAGGAAGAACATGGCCATAATTCAGGGGACTACTTCGAACCCCAAGTCGTGGTTCGAGCGCTTTTTCTTTGTCCAAATAGACGGGGAGTCCGTTGAGGAAAGCTGCCTTCACTTATTCCCTCAGGAGGGTAACTTCGATCTCGGTAACACGACTAATTCTGTTTTTCGTTTTCGTACTTTGAGCGTGCATGAAGATAAAACTTTTGTTTATCGTGTATTGAACAAGACCGTTGCGCACACTCATGCTGATCTTTTCACAAACGAGACCTTCTTCGAAAGACCATTCTTCTGGAGTACCTTTTCCGTTGAGCGGATTCGAAATGCGGTGGAGCTCCATCGACCCCGAGTCATTCTTCAACCCTCCGATGTTCATTGTGATGTCGAGCCAGTGGCTGTCTTGCCTGTTCGGAGGCGGAGAAATAGGTCTCGGAAAGGCAAAGAGGTCGAATGAGAGACGGTCTCGGGAGATCCTTCGCTGCTAGGAGGAGACCCCAGCTTTGTTCCGGAAGGGGTGGAACTAGCGAAGCTCTGCCTAGCAACTTTTTCGATGGTCTTCCTATAGCTTACTACTGACGAAGTCGCCGAGGATGAAGCTTAAGAAGAGAGTATTTACCGAGGGTTCTCGCCAATCAATGAGGTTTATCCTTTGAACTTTGATCGTATATATTACCATTGCTGCATATATATTTTTCTGATCCTAAGTTCATACAGGGAGTGAGGGTGTTCGGAGCGGCGCTCGATGGAAGCTTTCGAGGATCGAGGATCTCTCGCTTCAAAGCCGAGGAAGCCGAACGCGAACTCTTCCGTTTCCGGAAAGAGGTCGAGGAACAAAGCCGGAAGCAGGCCGAACTTCATTCTCGAGCCCTCGTGCGTGCGGAAAGGAGAGGAAGGAGAGCGATCGTTACCGAGATGGCGCGGAGGGATGAATCGTATGCCACCGAGTTCGAGAGCTTGAAGGAAGCTCAAGAGTTTGTGGGTGATTTCCGCGAGTGTCGGGGTTCAGTCGCTAACCTTTACAAGTCGCAGAACACGGGCTTCTCCTTCTCCTCCGAGATCGCTGAGATGGAAGGTCTCATGAGCGAATGTGCTCACTCTGAATCCTTGGTTAC
Organism: Brassica carinata; assembly: GCA_016771965.1. Lineage (NCBI taxonomy): Eukaryota > Viridiplantae > Streptophyta > Magnoliopsida > Brassicales > Brassicaceae > Brassica > Brassica carinata. Next base: position 12,691,014 of record CM028691.1, on the reverse strand, counting down.
TCCGATCGATGGAAGTGTCCGGAAGCTTTGGGACCCCATCGAGGTTTCGGAGGACACGGTGGAGACCGGAGCAGGTGGAAACGCGGAAGGCGTAGATGAAGAAGTTGACCAGCCTGTGACTTCGTTCGCGATCTCCATGTACGGATTCTTAGACGTTGATTACTGAGGATCGTTGGGATTGTATCCTTTTATCTTAATGATTGTATGCTTGCCCGGGTGTGGCCGTTTATTTGTATATTCCGCGACCGTAGGAGGTTGCGTAACTTTGTATATTTTCGGGACTGGCCGTTGGTGGCTTTGAGTCCCTGCCGTTTCCGCGGCTCGAATATATTATGTGTGGATTTTGCAGAAATTTTCCTTGTGATTTGATTTATACTTTCGTCAAGTGTAGAGGGTAGAATTCGAGTAGTCACTTCGTATTCTAACTCTTATTTTGTCGCTAGGTCCGTGTACTACTTTGTAGCGAGTGTTTTAGGTGTTAGCGATGAGAGACATGTTTTGGATCTCGTATCTGGTGTCGATACTATGTATGTTAGATGTCAAGATCCAGCAAGACTGGGTTTAGGGCAAGACCTAGGCTTACTCTCAGCTTTAAGGCTATGCGATGACTGATCGGCTTTCGTTTTGCCTGTTAGTGATTTCTTCCTGATTAAAGTCCGCAACTTGGCACCGGCTTATGCGACTTGTGTAGTAAGAATCGAGCTATCTCCAGAGAATATCCGGAGTGCTAAACCAAAATTTCGGGTTTTCTTGTATAGCGCGCTATGATATCCTTGTCGGATGTAAGAGGACCTTATTCTTGTGAAAAGGTCTGACTACGGTTTTGTATTAGTGAAACGTTTCTATGTTCGTCCGTCGGGGCCAATCGATGGGCGTTTATTTATTAAGTCGCAGGTGGACTGTTTTGATGGATGATGCGATTTTGATACCTTTGGGAAATTGCGACGTCTCGCGTTTCCCCGAAGATATGATTTTCGTTTTTCCGAAGTTTTTATGCGTTACTGTATTATGCACGCATTGAAAGGTCGATAAAAGAATTTTATTGAAAAAGTTTCAAAAATTTCGAATACATGTGTGGGTATTTCACGTCTTTGTGGGAGTATAGGAGTATACGTACCCACTCCCCCCCCCCTTTTTGGTGAGGGGGATACCTGAACTCGCCGGGTTTCGACGAGCTGCCTACGTACCTCTTTCGAGGATCAAGCCATCTCGTAGTTCTAATTGTTGCTGCGGACGTTTTTACTCCCCGTGTGTCGCCACTCCGATCGTACTAGCCGGATCGGTGGTCTGTGCGGGGGTCGAGTTGTCTGCTTTTACGGCAATGGACTCAGAGACTTTGTCGCCGTTTTGAATTGTTGCCTGTTCGGATGATTCTGAATCATCTTTTTCGAGTTTTCAGGAATGTTGTGTGATTCCTTTGCTCGTTTCGGGTTAGCTGCATGGGCGTTCCAATCTTTTCGCAGTTTGAATTCGGCTAGGTAGCAGAGTCTCGACTGTTTCTGACTCCCCCAGATTACTGCGGTTCCGGTTGGAGTCGGAAATTTGATGCCGAGGTCATATGTGGACGGTACTGCCTTCATGGAGTTGATCCAAGGATTTCCCATGATTGCATCGTAGATGGCCGGGTTATCGACTACTGCGAACTCGACGATCTTTGTAACTTCCTTAGCCATGACCGGGAGCTTGATACGCCCGAGGGTCATGGAGGTGATGCCCGAAAACCCAGTCAAAGGTTTTGGCTCTGGGATGACTTCCCCAAGTGGGATGTTCATCCTATAGAGGGTGTCGCGGAAGATGACGTTGACCGTACTTCCTGTATCGACAAGGATGCGGCCAACTTCGAGATCCTGGATCACCAGGGCGATAACTAGGGGATCGTAATGAGGTTTGTCGATTCTGACAGTTTCTTGTTCCTCAAAAACGATCGCGTGGTTGGGTATATCGCTGTCCGGAAGCCAGTTGGAACTTGTCTCGGATTTTCGCCCGTATGCTTTGATCGACGAGACCTAGTCTTGATAGAACTATGACCCTCCGATTATCATATTTACCCTCTGGCGACTGCTGTAGTTCCTTGGTCGTCCTGTCTCCTTCCGCGCTTCTCACCCGATTGACTTTCAGGCGCGTGGTTCTCGGAGACGGTGTTGTTGGTTTTTGGGCGGTCGGATTCCAGGAGAAAATCTTTTATACTCTTAACCTTCGACAGTTCGCCGGCGAGGAGTTTTGCGGTGAGCCTGGCACCGAGAACCTTGCAGTTCGCGGTGGAGTGACCTCTGGTGTCGTGGAACTCGCAGTAGGAATTATCCTTGTACTGGTTCCTGGTCCAGGTGTTTCCGGAGGTTTTGCCCTGCTACGAGTTGATGGCGTAGTTATGTTCGCCTTGGACGTCTTCTCCTTCGCGGATGGACGCATTTGTCGCTATTTAGAGGGTTTCTTCTTTGAGGACGTTTTCTGCGGTCCATGCTTTTGCGATAGGACTCTCATCTCTTCCTCCATGACGATGAAGTCTGTTGCCTTGTGGAGGGTATCCTGGATCGTCCGTGGTTTCTCCAGCAATATCCACTTTCGAAACTTTGACTTGTACCAGAGAGTTTTTCTCAGGGCGTCGATCGCGACTTTGTCGCTGATACCTGTCACTCTGGCCATCACTAGTTTGAACCTTCTCATGAAGTCACGGAGTGATTCGTCTTCCTTTTGAGCTAGACTCCATAAGTCCACGTCAGAAGTCTCTCTATCCATAAACATGGAATACTGTTTAAGAAATGCCGAGGCTAGTTGGCGGAAACTTCCGATGGAGTTTCTTTTGAGCCGAGAGAACCATTCGAGCGCGGCGCCCCTGAGATTCTCGACAAAGAGAAGGCAGTGACCGGCGTTTCGTTCACGCTCCGGGAGTTTGCATCTTCCCATCGCGATCTGGAAGGACTGTAAGTGTGCCTTTGGATCTGTGGTACCGTCGTAGACGGGAATTCTGTTCTTCCCAGGGTCCGAGACGCGTGTTTCTGTGATCCGAGCGGTGAACGGCGTTTTTCGTGCTTCCTCGAGAAGTCTATCGATCTCGGGAGCGGCACTAGTTGCCTGATGAATTTGTGATTTCACCACTTTTACCTCGGCTACTGTTTTTACGAGAGATTCGCAGAGATCTTGGGTCTCGCAATCGCTACCTGCACTCTTCCGAGCTTGTCGGCGCTGGTTGCGATGGATCCGAGTTTGATCCTCCGCCAGTTCTTCATGTTCCATCCAGTAAAGGTCTTTTTCCTCTTCTGTCATGGGTTTTTCGAAGGACACCGTCTGTCGGGCAGACTGTCTTCGGGTCCTTCTAGGATTAACGTCTGCGCTATCGTCTGAATGATCGGATTGGTCGCTAATGTTCAAGTCGATTCGTTCGACGTTGTTTTCTTCGTTGTCCCTAGCGGGAGGTGGAAGATTCTCCGTGGTCGGTTGCACACCCGGTTGGAGAGGTTCGTCAGGGTTTTGTCCTGAAGAAGTCTTGTCCGCGCGTGCAGCTCGATCGCCCGGAGTCTCGAATCGAGTCTTCGCGCTCGCGGGCTCTTGTGATCCTCGCTGGGCCTTGCTCTTGGCCTTCGCCGTTAAGGTTTCCACCTGTTTTGCGAGAGAGGCCACGAGTTTTCCTTGTTCGTCCGCCTGTTTCTGAGCGGAGGCGAACATTTCTTTCATCTGGTCGAGTATCGTGGAGTCGGCGGTGACCGTTAATACGTTTCCAGCTGGAGTGTTGGTGGCGTTGGCATCGACGGAAGTTCTGTCGTGCGTTTGCGGGTTGTCAGTGTTGGTCGCCATATAAGACCGAGCGTGTGTGGTTGCGAGTGAGATAGATCCGTTACCCCCCCCCTCCTTCTAGCGCCAAACTGTGGGAACCGAAATTCGCACTGTCAAGTTTTGTTGATTTGGAGGAAAGCCAAGTAAACCTAGCCTTCCCTGAAGGTCCCGGGTATCTGCTGGGCCACACACGACACAATCAATACAACGGAGAAATAACAAATCTGAATATAAAAATCGTAAGAACAAAAAGATAGAGCAAAAGATCTTATTTCCGAATTTGCATTTAAGCGTGAACAACAGGAAAGAGATCGGCTACAAGAGCTGTTGATGAGTTCGCTAGTCCAGCCTCCTATATCTAACCTAGTTGAGTCGCAGCTCGCTAGTAAAAACGGAAAAAGTGCCTAAGTTGCTCTAAGTGCTATGTTGCTCTAAGATTGCTCCCCTTGCTCCTCGCCCCAAGCTTTCCTTATATACTCCTCTTAGGACGGTCTATTCCTCCATTGGGCCGAATCTATCGCGAATCGGGATTTTTCCATTTTCGTCGGTCTTCATGTTTATCGGGAAACTTGACATTTATCTCTTTATGTAAAGATAAACATGGGCCGTCATGTCCAGTTCGACTTGACCTCCTGGAAAGTCGTAAGTGGGCCGCTTGGTCGCGTTTGGGCCTTCTGGGGCCGTTGTTTCGTCCGTGAACATTTTACGATTTCGCAAGAGACTAGCCTGCCATGGTACTTGTTTTGCCGAAGGAACCCCAATTCCTCGTATAGTATAGAAGACTGGTTTTTGTAGAATAACCGTCATCGTTTTATACGATGAATCGAAATCCATTCGTCTACCGAACTTTTTGTGGTCTTCCGAAGCCTTCCCGATTTATTTTGACCAGAACGAAATGGGATTCTCAGGTTTCATGTTTTCGAGGAGTTGAACGGTGAGTCTTCGAGCAAAGATACAAAATGAAGAGTTGGACTAGTTGTCGAGACGGCTTTGCGGGGAGAAGGTCGCACCTGTCGAGTAGTCCGTACGCGGGCGCCCGGGACTTGGACATGGAGGCTGGCGCCGGCGCCCGTGACCAGGACGGGCGAGCTGGCACCCGGCGTCCGGGACAAACACGGGCGAGCCGGCGCCCGGCACCTGGGACCAGCACGGCGAGCCGGGCGCCAGGACCAGCATCGGCGAAGCCGGCGCCGGGCCAGCATCGGCGAAGCCGGCGCCGGGCCAGCATCGGCGAAGCCGGCGCCGGGCCAGCATCGGCGAAGCCGGCGCCGGCGCCTGGCCAGCATCGGCGAAGCCGGCGCCGGCGCCGGGCCAGCACGGCGAAGCCGGCGCCGGGCCAGCATCGGCGAAGCCGGCGCCGGGCCAGCACGGCGAAGCCGGCGCCGGGCCAGCATCGGCGAAGCCGGCGCCGGGCCAGCACGGCGAAGCCAGCCAGTGCCCGGGCCTGCACGGGCGAAGCCGGCGCCGGCGCCGGGCCAGCACGGCAAGCCGGCGCCCGGGGCCAGGCCAGCCGTGCCTGCGCTGGTGCCCGGGGCTAGGCCGTGGCCGCTCCTGCTGGTTTCCGGGACTACGATGTGATCATCCCCTCCGACGTTTCATCGAGTAACTAGTTTTTCTTGGTTTTATTCGTCACTTGATTCCTTCCGAGGACTTTCGGGTGTTGATTGCGTCTTTGACCGATTTTGACCCCAACAGTGAGAGAATCGGATTCAACTATGGAACCGACCAGACCTTTGGTTCGACCACAAGGACCAACCGTATGGACTGATGGAACCATGGCTCGTTCCTTACCTTGGTCTTCACGCCAAAGTCCTCCACATGCTTTCTCTTATCATGGTCTCCCATCCTTGATCGGAGATGCTTTCCCAAACAATCAGAGTCGCCGGAAAACTAACAACCAAACTCGGCCTTTTACTTGGCCGGAATCTCTCCCTCTTTCTTTCTTTCTCTCTCTACGATTTCTCTGAGTATTTTACTCTGGAACTGGATGAGAAAATCGATGGGAGAGGCCCCCTATTTATAGGAAACGAGGGGGTAAGTCTTGTCCCACGAATAGGCATGACTTGGTAGCGAATGAACATGACTTGGAAGAAAGGTTGTACCCTTCGGCCACTTGCATCCCAACGCCTGACCGCTTCTTGTTTGGGTCGGACATAAAGCCCAAACCATCACACAAGCCCACTGGACATAGCCCAAGGCCTTGTCCAATGACCCAACGGACCATGGACCACATGACCGGACCAACCAGCCCGTCACCGGCCCGGACCCGAACCACTGACCCGAGACCTAAACAGTCCGTCCAGCTGAGATGATCTGGCTCCCAGCTGACACAGCTGAGTGAGCTAGTAGTCCAGCTAGTGGAGTTGACTTAGTACTGAGTGAGCTAGAGTGAACTAGCCCAGTTTCGATGAGCTTGGTCGAGCTACTCGTTTACTTCATCCAGCTACCGTCTAACTCTTTCTAGCTGACTTCTTTCATTCCCACTCTTACTTGGTTAAGTTTTGGCATACTTAACCTTTTATTTGAACCATGGAACGCTTGCCATTGATCAGTTTGATCAGCAGAACGTTTCATCGTACCATGGCTCGTCCAAGCAATCCTATTTAGGATTGGGGATGCTACAAAATTTCTAATGTGGGTTTCAGGATCCATACTAACAATGCTTCTAAAAAGGAATGATGTTTTATTGCCTCAAGTTTTTACTTGTTGGATTTTAGACCATGGTCCGCCCTCATTGAAAGAAGAATCGCTAGCTGTTTTCCAAAAGAAGGTGGAAAACACACGCCCCTCTTTGGCGAAAACTTGAGAAATACAAACCCTCGCTCTATCAATGGCTCCACCGTCTCGGCTCTATCTTCCAGGAAATCATCTTGGATATTGCCGGCGTGAAGTACTCTCTATCATCTCCCGTCATTTCTCCGGCGGTCTCTTCACCATGGATCCGCATGAAACTCCAAGTTCTGAAATTGATGGTTCCATCGGCGAAGAAGCACTTTCTAAGTCTCAGCCTCAAGAGGAAAGCTCAGACAATCCTATGAACTCCGACAAGGTTATGGTTCCTTCTCTAGCCTCGTCCAAAACTCAACCTCTGACAGATCGTGTTGATAATATTACATCTATTGAGGCTGAAGTGATGAACTCTGAATCTCCTTCTCCAGTGCTGGAGGGCTCATCTATGCATCCATGTAAGTCACAGGGAGTGTGGAATAAGCCCTATTTCATTGCTGGAGATAAATCGTACGATTCTCATATGGCGATTGATCCTCAGCCAAAGACCACTCTAAATGGTCGGAAGAAGGACCATTATGAGGTCTTAAAGTCAAAGCACTCAAAAGTTTCTACACAAGCTGAAGTTGCTCAGACTCAAAGAAATAAGATTCTCACTGATAAAATCAGGTTTCCTTGGGCGGCTCGAATGAATCTGCAATCAAGGAATCTCCATCGAATCACGGTGCCAGAATATATGGAGGATGGCACTCCTAAGGTAACTATTCATGACCATGTGCTTCTTCATGGTTTGCAAAACCAAAAGAAATATGTGATAGGGTAGTTTACTCGTTTCTTGGTGCCATCTGGTGGTCTTGAATACGCGTTCCTTAACAGATTGGTAGGAAATGTGGGATTTTCGTCAAAAAGTTTGGTGGTTTCCATTACATATTCCACAACCAGATGAGGCTACAAGAAAATGGATACTCAATCTTGGTTTATAACATGTGGATGATTGCATCATGTTTGTTTCTCTGTGGACTTCTCCAAACTCTTTAACCTTTCCTGACATTATCTCCATTCCATTTTGGGTTAAGCTTAAAAACAGCCCTAATCTATACTCCATCATTGGTATCGAATGGATTGCTCCGGGATTGGGAGAACCAATGTTATCTCATAAAACGTGGTTGGACCCAACAATGTTAGGTGAAGCTAAGGTTATGGTGATGGTGAGTTGGAAAAACTATTTCCACAGAAAGTTGCTGGTTTGGATAAACAAAGAAATTTTTCTTTGGTAGATGTGGAATATTCTTGGTTTCCTACAACTTGTGAGAGATGTGGTCAACTTGGTAACAAACCAAAGTGGTGTTTTTCTATTTCTGATCATAGGGAATATTACTTCAGTTAGTGGGAAGAAAGATTCATTGGTGAACAGGTGTTTGCATCATCTGCTGATGTTTCTGCACCAAACATAAATATTCATAAGGGTTTTGAGGTTTCAGCCGCAATATCCCATGAAGACACATCTGCTAAAATGGGTCCAACACTACCAATCTCTCGGATACACAGTCTCAATTATCTCCTCAATAAAAGGAAACTACACAAAATCCAACTTACCCAACACTAGTCAGACACTCAAAGCATTGTTAACCAGCAAACATACGTGCCAGCAGTACATACCTTGACTTCTCAATCCCCTACTGTCTTTGAAACCTCTAGCATTGAAGAAATAAATGTTTCAAGTGTGATCGACACAGCCACCCCAACTGATGTGGAAAAACTACTATCCCTAACTACTATTTCGGTTCTGGAGATTATGTACAAGTCTCCAACAATTGTTTGTATCAATGAGGAAACCGAGTCTCTTCCCTTGGATTCCATCTTAGCATTGCAAAACATGGATTCTACACCCAAGGAGACATCAAGTATGTCACTAGAAGAAAGTACCAAAAAAGACACGTTTCATTAGGTTTCAAATCAGTTTGCCTCTTTAGCATCTTTGGAAGGAGAAGAGGGTGGTAAATTGGGACTGGACAATGTTACAGATTCAATAGATCTTATGACCCCTTCAGGAAAAAATGCTTCGAGAAAGGCCTGTTAAACCTACAGCTACAGCTAAGGAGCTGCAAATGTAATCAACATGCTGTGGACGAGGTAACAGGGGAAGAGAGAACCGAGGAAAACACTTTTAGAAGCACTATCCATTTAACGATCATTGTTTCAGTGCCAATGAATCTCAAAACCGCTAACTGTTCAAATTGGCCTGTGAGCTTAAAAGATATGAGATTCATTTGATGTTCCTTTTTTACATTGATGGATTCAATAAGTTCTTTTTTATTTTATATATATGGAACGCAAGGATGTGTTGTGTTTGTTCCAGTGCCATGCTCAGCTATTAAGGGGCCTAAGGCAAACTAAAAGAAAAAAAAATATTTATCAAAATTATTATATAAAACAATGTAAAATAATTATGATAAAGTCTACACAACTCAGTTTATTGATAAATAAATGTGAATAGGTTTATACAATACTAGGATTTGGTCCTCCCTACGGACGGGTCATTTATCAAAATAATTACATATACATATATATATATATATATATCATCAATTTCAGTGAGTAGTTTAAGATATCTAGCTAATTTTTTAAATTAAAAATAATTTTAATATTCATCATGAATGTTTTGTTATTCTTTTTATAGATCATGTTTTATCTTACTATCAAAAAGATGTTAACGAATGCATAATTGTTTCATATGTTTTTAACTCTACTTTAATTATGATAGTAAGTAGAATGTAGATTTACTATAAAACATGGATTACATTTTTCGTTCTTATACGTTTTTTTTTGAATATACTGATAATTTATTTTTTATTGTGCAAGTAGAATACAAACCATATAATACACTCCAAGAATACTTCTCTGGACGGTATGGGACAGATCTTTGCAGAAACGAATCAGAGACTCAAATTTCTCAAGGCTGTGGATCGAATGGTGACACAAGAGGCTGCGGAAAGGCTCTTTGATACTCCTAGGCAATAGATCGGATATGACACACCAAACTAGAGCCCTTAGACACTGGATATTACACACCAGCAGACTGGAAATTACACACCAGACACTCAAAAACTCGACAAGCAAGAAGAGAGAAAACCAAAAGGTTGAGAGAAAAGATAACTTGATAGATAATGGGGTTTACGGCCATACATATATAGAAGAAGAGACTTATACATGCACAAGCTCTTGGAACTCGAAAACACAAAGGAACATGCTCCCTTAGTTTTGAAATGTAGAATAAAACACTTAGTTTGAAAACATAATAAAAACATAGGCTATAACATAGCATAAGGTGGTCCGAGATCATCAAATGAGTGATTTGTAAGCAACATATGGTCTCATTCAAAACCTATCTTTGGAAAACCCAGTGGGACAAAACCAAATATAGGAAAAGAGTACACATATATACTTGCTCATTCGATGATCAGCTTGAAGGTGGGATGGACTGGATGGTGATGAGTGTGTCTTGGACGAGAGTTTAGGTATTGAGATCGATGAATAAAAGGAGAAGCACCACGATGTGTCTTAATCCCAAGATAACTTTGTTTCCTAAAAAATCTCTGCCGCAGGAGCAGGCACTCGGGTTGCTCCGCACGCTTGAGAACAGTCTGCAAGGTTGTTCCGCTCGTGAAAATCTCCAAATTGCATTCTTTCCATCTCTTTTGCTCCGACTAGTACATTTCCCATCCAATGCAACTCCAGACCTGTAAAGACTCGAAAAGTACTAGGAAGACTCGGTAAATACTTGAAAACCAATTAGAAAATATATATACAAGACAGTCAAAAACACAATATACCAGTGACTTCGAAAGGACCATCAATCCTTGGCATCAACTTAGATTTCCTCTCATCTGGAAACCGTTCTTTGCGCAAGTGAACCCAAACTTTATCGCCAACTTCAAAAATCATCTCACGCCTTCCCTTATTTGCTCGTTTGGTGTATTGCTTAGTTTTCTCTTCAAGATTAGGCTTAGCTTGCTCATGGATTTGTTGCACCATCTCTGCTTTCTTTTTCCCATCCATGCTAACTCTTTCACACTCAGGTAAAGGTATTAGATCCAAAGACGAGATGGGATTGAACCCATAAACAATTTGAAAAGGAGAAAACTTAGAAGCAGAATGCACAACATGATTGTAAGCAAATTCACAATGTGGCAAGTAATCTTTCCGTGATTTCAGGTTCTTTTTAATGAAAACGCAGAAGAGTACCCAAAGTCCTATTAACTACTTCAGTCTGCGCATCAGTCTGCGAGTAGTAGAAAACAACAGTTTGGTTCCTAGTTTCGACCATAGGATCTTCCAAAAGTAACTAAGGAACTTGGTGTCTCTATCTGAAACTATAGTTCTAGGCATTCCATGCAAACGAACTATCTCTTTAAAGAACAAATTAGCAATGTGCAATGCATCATAAGTCTTATGTCAAGCTATGAAATGTGCCATCTTAGAAATCTATAAACAACCACAAAGATAGAATCCTTTCCTCTCTTGGTTTTAGGCAATCCCACAACAAAATCCATAGAGATATCATTCCAAGGATGAGTAGGAATGGGAAGAGAGATATACAAACCGTGGGGTTTAATCTTGGATTTGGCAAGTTTGCAAGTCGTGCATCTCTCACAGATCCTCTCAACATCTCGTTTCATATGTGGCCAGTAGAAGTGATCCTGCAACACCTTAAGAGTTTTTGCAATACCTAAATGTCCCATAACACTTCCTCCATGGTATTCCTTGACAAACAAATCTCGCAAAGAGAAATTAGGCACACAAAAACGATTATCATAGAATAAGAATCCATCCTGCCTAAAGTAATGCCCAGTAGCATATTTCTCACATGACTTATATGCCTCTTGAAAGTCAGAATCAGTTTCATTCATTTCTTTAAGTTGTTCAAATCCTAACAACTTAACATCAAGAGTATTCAAGAGAACATACCTTCTCGATAGTGCATCAGCAACTATATTTTCTTACCTTGCTTGTATCTGATGACATAGGGAAGGGTCTAAATGTATTCAACCCACCTTGAGTGTCTTTTGCTGAGATTGCTTTGTCCCTTGAGGTATTTGAGAGATTCATGATCTGTGTGTATGACAAACTCCTTAGGCCACAGATAATGTTGCCATGTTTGTAGAGCTCTCACCAAGGCATACAATTCCTTATCATAAGTCGCATAGTTGAGAGTAGCTCCTCCAAGCTTTTCACTGAAGTATGCAATGGGTCTCCTATCCTGCATCAACACAGCACCAATACCAATCCCGAAGGAATCACATTCAATTTCAAATGTTTTAGAGAAGTCAGGAAGTATAAGAAGAGGAGATTGAGTAAGCTTCTCTTTGAGGATTTGAAAGGCAGTTTCTTGAGCTTCTCCCCACTTGAATCCCACATCTTTCTTAATTACTTCTGTCAGTGGAGCTGCAAGGGTGCTGAAGTCCTTCACAAAGCGTCTATAGAAGCCTGCAAGTCCATGAAAACTTCTTACATCTCCCACAGTAGTTGGACTCGGCCATTCTTGTACTGCTTTGATCTTCTCCTGATCTAGCTTAACACCATCTGCACTTACAACAAAGCCTAAAAAGACCAAGTTATCTGTACAAAAAGTACATTTCTTCAAGTTTGCATAAAGCTTTTCCCTCCTCAAAACATTCAGCACAGACCTAAGATGCTCTATATGGTCAATCAATCTTTTGCTGTAAACTAAGATGTCATCAAAATATACAACAACAAAGATGCCAATGAAAGATCTAAGCACATGATTCATCAACATCATGAATGTATAGGTGCATTTTTCAATCCGAATGGCATTACTAACCACTCATACAATCCATGCTTAGTTTTAAATGCAGTTTTCCATTCATCTCCCTCTTTCACCCTAATTTGATGATAGTCACTTTTCAAATCAATCTTAGAAAAGATACTAGAACCATGCAATTCATCAAGCATATCATCTAAACGAGGGATAGGGTGTAGATACTTCACTATTATGTTGTTGATGGCTCTAAAATCAACACACATGCGTCAGCTACCATCCTTTTTGGGTACAAGAAGCACTGGAACTGCACACGGGCCCAAGCTCTCTCTGATATGTCCTTTCTCCATGAGCTCCTCTACTTTTCGTTGCAATTCCTTAGTCTCAACTGGATTGGTTCTATAGGCTGGACGGTTTGGAAGTGTTGATCCTGGTACAAAGTCAATCTGATGCTCAATCCCACAAACTCGTGGTAACCCAATGGGACTGTCCTCTGGAAACACATATTTATACTCCTGCAATAGAGAAACAAGTTCACTCGGGTATGCCGGTGAAAGATCAGTGACTGTTAGAAGAGATTCCTTAAACACAAGCAATAGAACAGGATTTTGAGAAATAAAAGCTCTTTTGATATCTCCCTGTTTGGCATAGAAGCTGTGCTGCTTGTTTTGATCAGGTTTGAGGTCGATATCTTTCTTTTTCTGAAGTTGGAGCTGATCTTCATGAACCTCTTTAGGAGTTAAAGGTACCAGTACGGTCTTCTTTCCTTTAAACTCAAATGTGTGCTTGTTGGTGTAATCATCATGTATCACACGTCTATCTGACTGCCAGGGCCGTCCAAGGAGAATATGGCTTGCTTCCATGGGTAAAACATCACATAAGACCTCATCTTCATATCTACCAATGGATATGGGCACCATCACCTGAGTAGACACTTTCATCTCTCCTTCTTCATTGAGCCATTGTAGCTGGTAAGGCCGTGGATGCCTCTGAGCCTTCAATCCCAACTTCTTTATCATAGTTTACTAGCAGCATTGACACAACTGCCTCCATACACAATGATGCTACAGACCTTTCCTTGCACCAAACATCTGGTATAAAACAGGTTCTCTCGTTGCTCAAGTTCCTCGGCTTTGCTCTGAAGATTCAAGAGTCTTCTTGCCACCAACAATCTTCCTTTTACTGGTTCTACTTCATACCCTTCTTCAGACAGCTCATGATCAGACTCGGTGCTATCATCCTCAGATTCATACTCTCCATTATCAAGAAGAATCATAATCCTCTTATTGGTGCACTCATTGGCATAGTGTCCTCTTCCTTGACACTTAAAGCACTTAACATATCGCGCTCTTGAACTAGTGGCTTCCACATTGGCCTTATCTTTTCTGAAGACACTGCTCGGCTTAGTCTCCTCTTTGGGCTGTGGCTTGCTCTCCTTTTGGTAGCTATGCTTCTCCTCCTTAGATCCAAGACACTTTGTTGTTCCATAACTAGAACGGGAGTGGTTTTTTCTCTTAAGCTGCTGTTCCACAAGAATGGCTTTGTGCAACATCTCCTCTATCTCAACATAATGTTGCATCTCTACATTTTCTTGCACTTCTCGGTTGAGTCCTCCTAGATACCGTGCCATGGTAGCTTCTATCTTCCGAAATACAAGCTCTCAACATCAACAACTCCATCTCTTGGAAATACTCTTCCACGGTTCGAGATCCTTGCGTAAGCTTTCTTAGTTTCTGATGGAGATCACAGTGATAGTGACTTGGAACAAATATCTTGCGCATGATTGACTTCATCTCCTGCCAAGTCTCAACTGGATACTCTTGGTTGCGCCTTCTATTGGTGACCAACTGATCCCACCAGCTCAAAGCATAATCATAGAACTCTGTGGCAGAAACTTGAATCTTCTTAGTTTTAGTGTAGTGCTGACAATTCAAGACAAGCTCTATCTTTTTCTCCCATTCCAAATAGGCGTCAGGATCAGCTTTACCATGGAAAGGAGGTATTTTGAGCTTTAGACCGGCAAGCTCATCTCTCTGATATTCTCTATCTTCATGCCCACGTCTATGTCTTCTCCGGCTGCTCCTAGAAGAAGAACTACTTCGCTAAGCACGGGTACGTTCATAGTAGTTGTCAGTCTCTTGGGACCCGGCATGCTCCTGCTGAGTTTGGGAATGTCGGTTCCTTCTGGTTTCATTGCTATGTCCCTGACCCGTTTCTTTTCTTATCTCTTGTCTCAGTTCATCACAGATATCCTTTATACTGACTTTCATCATCTCAGCCATAGTTGTCAGCATTGTTTGGTTTATAGTTGTAGTCATGGCCTCCATCAACAGCTTATTCTTTCTCACAAGTTCTGCTTCTTCTTCTGACTCGTTCACCATGGTACCTGATCCAAAAAACACTTAAACAAGTAAGAAGTTCGCGAGAAACAAGCAAAAATGGTAAAACAAACAAGATCAAAAACGTAAACTTGCAAACCAAGGTTTAGAATTCAAATCGACAGAACATAGATCAGGCTTATCAGATGAAGATTTATTAAGATAAAATCACGGATTCAAGTTTAGCAAGGGCAGATCAAACACTTAAATAAGTAAACAACCTACAAAGCCACAGGTTAAACAGATCAACAACTCGATTACTTCAGACGTGCGGATCTGATCAGTTTGATTCAAAATATGATAAGAACACTTAGATTTATTGGAAACAAACACAGATTAATCAACAACAGATGCTAGGATGAACAGATCCACCGAAAACAACAACAAAACACATATCAATTTATGGTTACAAAAGAAGGTGAAGAGTTCAAAATGAAACCAAAGAGAGATCGAGAACTTCCCTATCCAGAGTTGCTCTGATACCACATAATACACTCTTAGGATGTGATGATGGACTTTTCAAGGGTCCAATCAAATGTTGTAGTATACAAGATGTCAATCCAATTCTAAGTGATTCTAATACAAAGGGAATGCAAGTCTATGCTTAATCTAAGTGCAATCATTAAGAGAGATGAGATGCTTATGAACTAAGACAATATTAAAAATGCAATAAAAGAGTGAACTTTCTTTCTCAATGAGGCAAGGGGATTCTTGGGACAAGGAATTGACTTTGGGTGATCAAGCTTTAATCTAAGATGGCAAACATTCAATCAATCTAACACCTTAAGCCTTGACACAATCCTAAGCAAGCTCTATCTCTAGATGAATGCTCATTAACAAACATATCTCAAGCATCTAATCTCTTAGATTGAATAATATGAAAGCAATCATTAAGAACTTGTCAATTAGCTATCTTAACACCTTTAACAACACATCACTTTGGTAAAGAATGTTAAAAGCATTGGAGAGTTGGTTCAGGCATTTCATAGAACACCTTTCGGGTATGAAATGCCTATAGCTCTATTTTGAAGAGGTCAACTCCAAAATAGCAAGAAGAACACTCTACAAGCAATGATCAAGAAGGATCTACCCTAGAACATCTAAGATCTACACCTAATCACCCTTAGTCTCCCAAGCCCATGAACCCTAGATAGATCTACTCACTAATAGCCATGGAAAACCTCAAAATCAATGATGATTCAAGGCTAAACATGATTAGATAAGAAGATAATCTAATAATCACAAAAGAAATGAGATGAAAAGGATCAAAGATCCAAACTTTCTTCAAGATCTAAATATGTTTTTTGAGAGAAAAGAAATTGTTCTCCTCAAGGAGATTACATAAGTATTTATACAAAGGCTTAGAAAACCTAGGAACATCACTAAAAATTACTAAAAAGTCCTTGGAGTCAATTAGGCTTCAGCCAATGGAAACCCTTCTTGATTTTCGGTCAGGGGTTGAGCAAATGGCCCAACCCGGTCCAACCAACCCAGACCAGTCTTGTTCTGGCCGTCTAGCCGTCCCGGCCGGGTAGCTCATCCCGGACTGTCCTACCCGGTCCTGCCTTGTCCATCTCGAGCTTCTCCCGACCGGGTAGCTCATCCCGGACCAGCCTTCCCGGTCCTGTCTCCCCAGCCTGGTCGTCCAGCAGTGTCTCAGCCGACTGGGTGAGAGTACCGGGACCAGTCTTCCCGGCCAGCTTGATGTGCTTCTAGTAAACTGATCATAACTCCTCCAATACAGCTCCAATTGACTTGAAACAACTTCCATTGGAAAGCTAACTCAATTTTCTGTGTCTCCACAAAATATTTGAAACAGAAGACATTTCTAGGGCCTCCTTCCATTCTCATCTTTGTCTTGACCAGATCATGGATTGACTTCTCTTTTCATGGCCAAACTTGATTCTTCACCTCTTTTGGGGCCATAAGGCTTCCAAACACCTCAAATCACACCAAAGCATACTACAACACCTGATAAGGACAAATGAATGCAAAATAGACCTAAAGATGCCTAATGCCTAACTTATATGATCAAAGTGCATGAGATATGGATGCTAAAAACATGTAAATATGCAAGATATCAACTCCCCCCCACTAGACCTTTACTTGTCCTCAAGTAATCTTTTCAAAACACAAGGAGGAGAGAAATAGAGATGGAAGCAAAGCCAAAAGAAACACTCATAGCACTCATCTTGACATCCTAAAGAAACATAGCAAATAGCATGAGCAAAACTCTCTTATTATGCTCTAGCTTCACAAGGCCTATCAATTACTCTTATCCTTCTACACAAGATGCAATGCTTATCAACCAACAAATTCTCTTAACCAGCCCCACATTGATTCACACACACACACACACAAGGTGTAGTCTCACAAATGGGCACATGATCTCAATCATTTGGCTAGGTGATCAAATGGTCTAATATGGATGATAATGAGGCTTCAATGCAACATTTCAAGGTGGCAATCACTCAAAATTCAAGGAGCTTGATCATTATGCAAAATTTATCTAAGACTAGGAGCAATTCATGCATACATAGATCCATCCTCACCATTCTACCCATTCCTAAGAGATTACAAGTTCTAAACCCCTTTTTTATTCATCCCATAACCCAAAATGAAAAATACTCACATCACTCACCCAATGAACAATTTTCTTTCTTCAAGATTCAACCACTAAGGACCCTTTTGTTCACAATTCACATTTCTAAGCTCTAACACTTTTTGTTTTCTCTTCCCCACTATCTTATTGAATCTTTCTTTTTCTTTTTCTTTTTCTTTTTATTTTCTTTTCTTTTTCTTTTCTTTTTCTTTTCTCTTTTTTTTTTTATGTAGGGGTAGGGTTCTCAAACATCTATCAAGAGCTTCTTATTTCCTATTCTAGGTCCCTAGGGTTTTTCTTTCTCAATACATTCTTTTGTTCATCAATCTCAACATTGTCACAACCAAAACCCAAGATATAACCTTTAAGGAACAAAAACCCCACTCACCATCCTAGAAGCTAGCTCAAATGATGACCCTATGCTAGCAAGAGATGAGAACAAATCCACGTCGCCCCCAATACTCTCAAGATTTTGCACCTGACAAACTATCAGAAAAGGCCTCACTCATGCAAATCAATATAGGCTTCAAAGAATGGATAGGGTTCAAGGGTATGGAAGTGCCATTTGGGTTAACAAAGAGTGGTACAATGGGAAAAGATAACCCAAATGTGTATGAGATCCATGATCAAGCATGCAAATGCCCATATGCAAGAGAAATTACGTTCATTCAAGTCTAAGTTCAGGATGGAGCTGGTCTTAAGAACAATTCCAATATCAAGCAAGCAAGCAAGTTTCAAGAAGAGTTTTCAAGGCTCAAAGCATGCAAGCCTTTCAAAAGATGCTTAAGCTACTTGATATGTTTAACTAGGGTGTCAAATTCAGTGCAAACAAGTGTTCTTTACAAGGCGATGCTCCATATGCAAATGAATGCAACCTATATGCTCTAGACTCAATCTTAAGGATGCAAGTGATGCAATCTACATGATTCAAAAAATTTAAATTTTTTTTGGATTTTCTATGCAAATATGAATGTACAATGCAATGCATGAGACTCAAAATCACAAAGCAAACATGATCAAATACTTGGTACCTCCCCCACACTTAAATCACACAGTCTCTGTGTGAGTAAGAGAGAAGGAGATACCCCAAGAAGACAAAAGCAAATGTATATACAAGAAGGGTTGGAGTGATACCTAAAAAGGAGGTTTAGGCGTGGTGTTTGGTGTCGGGGCTAGGAGCTGGCTTGGTTCATAACTAGAGGAGGGTGCTACATGGCAATCATAGGGCTCATGTGGTTAATCACCTTTCTTCTCTCCTCTAGTGCTTGGCTCAACCTGAAAAACCTTGACCACTTTTATTAAAAAAAAACTAAAGGAAAATTGAAATTGCAAAGCTATGTACAAGGATAACCATGGGACTTCCTCCCAATTGAGCTTGTTTTGAGTCACTTAGCTTGACTACCTTGTCTCTTGAACTAGTGAGAAGGAGGATCCTTCCCACCTTCAAGTGTGATGGTGAGGACCTGAGAGAGAAGCTCTTGAAGCTTGATTGGGTCATTTTGGAGCTGAGGAGTGATTATGGCTCTAGCACTTGAGAATGGTGTGGACCTGCCCTTACGCTTGATCTTGTACTCAAGGACACCAGCCTTGAGCTTCTTAGGATGGAGAGTAAGGGTGTGTGGGAGAAAATCAAGAGTTGGGAGATGAGGCTCTTTCACCATCTTCTTCTTGCCATGAGTGGCCTTTGAGGCTCCACTCATCCCCTTTGTTTTAGCACTTCCCAAGTGCTCATCACACAACTCTTTTGAAGACTCTCCATCAAGACCTTCTTTCTTACCAACAACCTCTTCATCTTGGGGCTTCTGAACAGCTTGTGCATCACAAGTGATTGTCCCACAATAGCCTGATTCCATTGGAGGTTGGAGAGGATAGGACACATCTTTGTTGACATGCATGAGGGTGACCTTCTTGTTTGGAAAGTCAATGCAAGCTCCAACTGTTGTGAGGAAAGGAGTGCCAAGGATCAAAGGGACTCTCTCTTCAGATGTCATCTTCAAAACAGTGAGGTCAATAGGTATGGTGCAGGATCCAATCTTCAAGGGGAAGTCCTTGATTATGTCAAGTGGGGTTGTAGAAGAAGAATCCCCAAAGATGAGAGGAGGAGTATCTGGTTCCATGCTTTCAATCCCAAGACTCTTCACCATATCCAAGGAGATGACATTCACACTAGCACCACTATCAACAAGAGCATCATCCATAGTTAGTTTACCAAGAGAGCAAGACAAGGTGAACTTCCCTTGAGATTCAAGCTTAGGGAGGGACTTTGGAGGGGTTGGTGGATCAATCTTCAGAATGGAGATGTCCAAAAGCTCAGCCACTTCAGCCTGGTGGTCTAGAATGTCCTTGATGAGCATCATCTGGACATGAGCTTCACGCATATCTGATATCTCTAGAAGCTTGACTCCAACATCACTAAGATCTTTCCTGAACTTTGAGATCACCTTCTTTTGAGCTTTGGTGAGAACTCTTTGGGGAAAGGGGAGCTTATCATATGGTGATAGCTCAAACTCAGTGTCTTCCTGCTCCACTTCTTTCAGCTTGTTGTCTGCTCTTTTTACAGTTGGTGTCTCAGCTCTAGGCTCAGCTTGCTGCAGACTCTTTACCTCAGCCTTCTTGGCAGCATCCCTCAGAATATGTGCTTCAGCTGTGGCCACAACAAATCTCTCAACATCCCCAAACTCAGTGCCAAACATTTCAATCTCATCATTCTCTTTCTCATGAGTGCACATCTCAATCTTTGAAGAAGTAGTAGAGAGGATGACATTGCAAGATTCCTTGGGATTTTTCTCTAATTTTTCTGGTAGAGATCCCATTGGGCTCTTGGAGGATGAAGACATAGAAGCAACCTGGCTCTCCAAAGCTTTGAGATGAGAGGCAAGTTGCATGTACTTGTTGTTGAGGTCAGAATAGGTTCCATCAATCTTGGCATGGATGTTCTTGAACTCATCACCAATATTCTTAGCATTACTTTCTTGAGCTTCTAAGAGTTGCTTGAACATGGACTCCATATTTGAACTTGGAGCCTGAGCTTGAGAAGAGCTTCCTTGGGGCTGAGTAGACTGGTTGGCTTGGTAACCTCCTTGTTGATTGTTGTAGTAAGGTCTTTGCTGGTAGTTGTTTTGGTATTGGAAGTTTGGCTCTTTCCTGTACCATGTGTTATTAACATTGATGAAGCATAGCTCCTCTTGACCTTCTACACCATTAAACTGATTAGTCCCAGCAGACTGCTTTTGTTGCTGGTTCCCAATGGAATTAATCTGCTCCTGCTTAGCCTTCTCTGCAATAATCTTGTCCAACTTCTCTTGGAGAGATTTCAGCGCCTTCCTTGTGTGCTGATCATCTTCATCACTGCCTCTATTGACCCTATCATGCTCCTGACTGTAGACTGAGTCACTCTTGACCATGTTCTCCACCAGCTCCTCAGCATCCTGCTCAGTTCTGCCCAAGAAGAACCCATTGTTGGCTGTGTCCAATCTGCTCCTGAACTCTGGAAGAGCACCTCTGTAGAAGGTACTAAGCAAACTCTCCTTGGTGAAGCCATGATGTGGGCATTGAGACCAATAGCCCTTGAACCTCTCCCATGCTTCACTAAAGCTCTCAAGGTTCTTCTGCTGAAAGCTAGAGTTCTCATTTCTGATCTTGGCTGTTCTTGAGGTAGAGAAAAATTTCTCTAGGTATGCCCTCATGCACTCATTCCAAGTTGTGATAGAGTCACTTGGAATAGCATTCTCCCATAGATGTTCCTTGTCTCCCAAAGAGAAGGGAAACAACCTCATCTTGAAAGCATCTTCAGAGACTCCATTAGTCTTGGACAAGCTACAGTAGCTATCAAATATGTCCAAGTGATCAAGGGGATCCTCCAAAGCAAGGCCATGAAACTTGTTGTTCTCAATAAAATTCAGCAGCCCTGATTTGATCTCAAAGTTTTTGTTCTCCACAGCTGGTGCTCTTATCCCCAACCTATGACCATGAATGTGAGGTTGATCATAGGCTCCAATGTCTCTAGCTTGGCGCTGTGGCTGTTGTGGCTGGCGCTGTGGTCTTATGTTTTCAGCTCTTGGACCATTTCCCCCTAGGGCATCACCATCTTGAGGCTGATTCTTCATATCAAACCCCAATCTCTGCAAGTGAGCCTGTTGCTCTTCTTCTCTTCTCTTTCTTGCAATCTCCCACTCAACTGTAGCAATTTCTTCAACAGTAGGTGTCAAGTTTGATGCACCTCTGATTCTAGTTATCATACACCTGAAATGCAAAGGGAAAAGAGCAAGAAGAAGCAATAACACAATAGTGGTAATTATTCCCGCCTGTCAAACGGGTGACTCGGGTTTGATTCCCGGCAACGGCGCCAATTTGATGATGGACTTTTCAAGGGTCCAAATCAAATGATGTAGTATAAAAGATTGTCGAACCAATCTTAGGTGATTTCAATGCAAAGGGAATGCAAGTCTATGCTTAATCTAAGTGCAATCAAAAGAGTGGAATGAAGTGAACTAAAACTAAGCTAAAATGGAATAAAGTAATTGTCTCTCTTTCAATTTGAAGCAATAGGACTCATGGGGCAAAGGAATTGACTTTGGGTGATCAAGCTTCAATCTAAGATGGCAAACTTTCAATCAACCTAACACCTTAAGCCTAGACACAATCCTAAGCAAGCTCTATCTCTAGATGAATGCTCATTCACTAACATATCTCAAGCATCTAATCTCTTAAGTTGAATAATATGAAAGCAATCATTAAGATCAAGTCCATTAGCTATCTTAACACCTTTAACAACAAATCTCTTTGGTAAAGAATGTTAAAAGCATTGGAGAGTTGGTTCAGGCATTTCATAGAACACCTTTCGGGCATGAAATGCCTATAGCTCTATTTTGAAGAGGCCAACTCCAAAATAGCAAGAAAAACACTCTACAAGCAAGGATAAAGAAGGATCTACCCTAGAACATCTTAGATCTACATCTAGTCACCCTTAGTCTCTCAAGCCCATGAATCCTAGATAGATCGACTCCCTAATAGACATGATTTACCTTAAACCCATGATGGATCCAAGGTTAACCATGATTAGAGAGCAAAAATTCCTCAAGGACACAAGAATAAAAGAAGAAAAAGGATCCAAAATCCAAATTTTATTCAAGATCTAAAAGTGTTTTTGAGAGAAAAAGAGACAAGTCCCAAATTGGGAGATATAAGAGTATTTATACAAGGCTTAGAAGCCCTAAAAACATCATAGAAAAATACTAAAAGATCACTGGGGTCAATTAGGCTTCAACCAATAGGAAGAGAGGGTGATTTTTGGTCTGGGGTAGAGCAGTAGCTCCAACCCGGTCGAATCTTCCCGGCCAGCCTCGTCCAGCTCCCGACCGGGTGGCTCTACCCGGACCAGTCTTTCCTGCCAGCTTGATGTGCTTCTAGTAAACTGATCATAACTCCTCCAATATAGCTCCAAATGACTTGAAATTACTTCCATTGGAAAGCTAACTCAATTTGCTGTGTCTCTACAAAATCTTAGCAACAGAAGACATCTCTATGGTCTCCTTCCATGCTCATCTTTGTCTCGACCAGATCATGGATTGACTTCTATTTTCATAGCCAAACTTGATTCTTCACCTCTTTTTAGGCCATAATACTCCCAAACACCTCAAATCACACCAAAGCATGCTCCAACACCTGATAAGGACAAATGAATTCAAAATGGATCCTAATGATGCCTAATCCCTAAATTATATGATCAAAAAGCATAAGATATGAATGCTAAAAACATGTAAATATGCAAGACATCAACTCCCCCACACTAGACCTTTACTTGTCCTCAAGTAAACTTTTCAAAACTCAAGGGGGAAGGATGCAAAGATGGGAACAAAGCCAAAAGAAACACTCATAGCACTCAACTTGACATCCTAAAGAAACATAACAAATAGCATGAGCAAGACTCTCTTATTATGCTCTAACTTCACAAGGCCTATCAAATACTCTTATGCCTCTTCACAAGATGCAATGCTTATCAACCAACATGTTCTCTTAACCAGCCATCACATTGATTCACACACACACACAAAAGGTGAAGTCTCACAAATGGGCACAAGACCTCAATCATTTGGCTAGGTGATCAAATGGTCTGATATGGATTAAAAGGAGGGTTTCAATGCATCATTTCAAGGTGGCAATCACTCAAAAATCAAGGAGCTAGATCATTTGCAAAATTTATCTAAGACTAGGAGCAATTCATGCATACATGGATCCATCCTCACATTCTACCCATTCCTAAGTGATTACAAGTTCTACACCCCTTTTATTCATCCCATAACCCAAAATGAAAAATACTCACATCACTCACCTAATGAACAATTTTCTTTCTTCGAGATTCAACCTCTAAGGACCTTTTATTCATAATTCACACTTATAAACTCTAACACTTTTTGTTTTCCCTTCCCCACTATCTTATTGAATCTTTCTTTTTCTTTTGTTTCTTTCTTTTTTTTAATTTTTTTTTCTTTTTCTTTTTTTTTATATGAAGGGGGAAGGTCAAAAACATCAATCAAGAGCTTCTTATCTTTCTATATTAGGTCCCTAGGGTTTTTCTTTCTCAGTACATTCTTTTGTTCATCAATCTCAACATTGTCACATCCCAAACCCAAGATATAAACCTTTAAGGAACAAAAACCCCACTCACCATCCTAGAAGCTAGCTCAAATGATGACCTTATGCTAGCAAGAGATGAGAAAAAATCCATGTCGCCCCCAATACTCTCAAGATTTTGCGCATGACAAACTATCAGAAAAGGCCTCACTCATGCAAATCAATGTAGGCTTCAAAGAATGGATAGGGTTCAAGGGTATGGAAGTGTCATTTGGGTTAACAAAGAGTGGTACAATGGGAAAAGATAACCCAAATGTGTATGAGATCCATGATCAAGTATGCAAATGCCCATATGCAAGAGAAATTAAGTTCATTCAAGTATAAGTTCAGGATGGAGCTGGTCTTAAGAACAATGCCAATATCAAGCAAGCAAGCAAGTTTCAAGAAGAGTTTTCAAGGCTAAAAGCATGCAAGCCTTTCAAAAGATGCTTAACCTACTTGATATGTTTAACTAAGGTGTCAAATTCAGTGCAAACAAGTGTTCTTTACAAGGCAATGCTCCATGTGCAAGTGAATGCAACCTATATGCTCTAGACTCAATCTTAAAGATGCAAGTGATGCAACTACATGATTCAAAAATTTTAAATTTTTTATGCATATATGAATGTACAATGCAATGCATGAGACTCTCAATCACAAAGCAAACATGATCAAATACTTGGTACCTCCCCCACACTTAAATCACACAATCTCTGTGTGAGTAAGAGAGAAGGAGATACCCTAAAAGACAAAAACAAATGTATATACAAGAAGGGTTGGAGTGTTACCACATAAGGAGTGTTGGTGCGGTGCTTGGTGCCTAGGGGAGCAATGTCTGTGCTTTGCCTCTTCAGCCCAAGGGTCTTTAAAACAAAAATCCTAGAGAAATATGTACAAAGGATAGCCATGGGACTTCCTCCCAAGTGAGCTTGTTTTGAGTCACTAGCTTGACTTTCCTTCCTCTGGCTAGTGAAGGCTGGTGTGTCTAGACTCCTTACCCATGTAGTGAAAGCCTTCTTGCCAAACCGGATCACCAGGATCATACTCATCATAGAACCAATCCCTAAACTCATTCATCCTGATCTCTTCAAAGGGTACCTTCCTTGGATCATCAACAATGAGCTCCTTGGTAGAGAGTATAGCAAAATTGTAGGAAAAGGGCTTGTCCATAGGAGAGTCTTCTTGGTGCATCTCTTTGAGGGATTCTTCAATGTGAATAACTTGATTCTCCATAGACTCTTCACCCCTTGTTCCTTCCTTGGAAGTAAACTTCACATGTGTTTCCTCCTTGATTGAGAACTCATCCATAACCAATGAGATCTCTCTTATCTCCTCTATGCATTCAACAACCAAACCATCATCACAAAGATCTTCAAAGATTCTTCCAACCAAGCTTAGTTCTTCATCCTTGCTTCTTGTTGAATAACTCTTGAATGGTGCTGGTTCAACTTGCTCTTCATATCTTTGCCCAAGATTTTCATCTACCATGCATCCAAGGAGTAAGTCAAGGTCATGTATAGAGTTTTCAGCTTCTTGTTGAAATCCATCCTTGAGGTGCATGTCCTCTTCAACATCAATTTCCGTACCCATGGAACATTCTTCACAAGTGTTGGTGTTGTAAAGGGGAATGATACTTTCTTCTTTATCTTCAATGATGTGAGACAGTATGTTGTTGATAGACTTCACATGTATTATAGTTTCATCCATCCTTGAGCTAAGAGTCTTGCCATGACCATCTAACTTGGTGGAAAGAGAGCTCTTGTGAATTTGTATCTCAAGCCTTCCTCTTTCTTGATTCTCCAACAACTTCTCAAGCATGTTGGTGATGTGTTCTTCATTGGAGGCTTGAGGGGATTTGACTTCTTGTTCTTCATACTCTAAAGCCCAAGGTTGGTATCTCTCACCATATCCATATTGGATTTCTTGACCAAGGTTTCCATGTGGTTGGTACTCCAATTGGGTGGTTGGCTCATAAGCTTTGTCACAATAAATAGAGCTTCTAGATATCATTCTTTCTTGACCCTCTAAAATAGCCTTGAACATTGATTCCAAGTGAAGAGACATGATCTTCCTCTCTTGTGAATGTACCTTGCAAAAGAACAACCACTTGAAAGGGAATTAGTAACTAGATAAAGGTAACAAGACTTAGTCTCAAGCAAGTGACTAAATCGCAATGTCAAAATCAAACTAGAACTTGGCAACGGCGCCAATTTGATGATGGACTTTTCACGGGTCCAATCAAATGTTGAAGTATACAAGATGTCAATCCAATTCTAAGTGATTCTAATGCAAAGGGAATGCAAGTCTATGCTTAATCTAAGTGCAATCATTAAGAGAGATGAGATGATTATAAACTAAGACAATATTAAAAATGCAATAAAAGAGTGAACTTTTTTTCTCAATGAGGCAAGGGGATTCTTGGGACAAGGGAATTGACTTTGGGTGATCAAGCTTTAATCTAAGATGGAAAACATTCAATCAATCTAACACCTTAAGCTTAGACACAATCCTAAGCAAGCTCTATCTCTAGATGAATGCTCATTCACAAACATATCTCAAGCATCTAATCTCTTAAGTTGAATAATATGAAAGCAATCATTAAGAACTAGTCTATTAGCTATCTTAACACTTTTAACAACAAATATCTTTGGTAAAGAATGTTAAAAGCATTGTAGAGTTGGTTCAGGCATTTCATAGAATACCTTTCGGGCTTGAAATGCCTATAGCTCTATTTTGAAGAGGCCAACTCCAAAATAGGATCTATTCTAGAACATCTAAGATCTACACCTAATCACTCTTAGTCTCCCAAGCCCATGAACCCTAGATAGATATACTCACTAATAGCCATGGAAAACCTCAAAATCAATGATGATTCAAGGCTAAACATGATTAGAGAAGAAGATAATCTAATAAACACAAAAGAAATGAGATGAAAAGGATCAAAGATCCAAACTTTCTTCAAGATCTAAATATGTTTTTTGAGAGAAAAGAAGTTGTTCTCCTCAAGAAGATTACATAAGTATTTATACAAAGGCTTAGAAAACCTAGAAACATCACTAAAACTTACTAAAAAGTCCTTGGAGTCAATTAGGCTTCAGCCAATGGAAAACCATCTTGATTTTCGGTAAGGGGTTGAGCAAATGGCCCAACCCGGTCCAGCCAACCCGGACCAGTCTTGTTCTGGCCGTCCAGCCGTCCCGACCGGTTAGCTAATCCCGGACTGTCCTACCCGGTCCTGCCTTGTCTATCTCGAGCTTCTCCCGACCGGGTAGCTCATCCCGGACCAGCCTTCCCGGTCCTGCCTCCCCAGCCTGGTCGTCCAGCAGTGTCTCAGCCGACCGGGTGAGAGTACCCGGACCAGTCTTCCCGGCCAGCTTGATGTGCTTCTAGTAAACTGATCATAACTCCTCCAATACAGCTCCAATTGACTTGAAACCACTTCCAAGAAAGCTAACTCAATTTGCTGTGTCTCCACAAAATCTTAGCAATAGAAGACATCTCTAAGGTCTCCGTCCATTCTCATATTTGTCTTGACCAGATCATGGGTTGACTTCTCTTATCATGGCCAAACTTGATTCTTCACTTCTTTTGGGGCCATAAGGATTCCAAACACCTCAAATCACACCAAAGCATACTCCAACACCTGATAAGTACAAATGAATGCAAAATGGACCTAAAGATGCCTAATGCCTAACTTATATGATCAAAGTGCATGAGATATGGATGCTAAAAACATGTAAATATGCAAGATATCAGGATGCTTCTCTGGACGGAATGGGATAGATCCTTGCAGAAACAAATCAGACACTCAAATTTCTCAAGGCTGTGGATCGAATGGTGACAGAAGAGGCTGCGGAAAGGCTCCTTGAGATTCCTAGGCAATAGATCGGATATGACACAACAAACTAGATCCCTTAGACACTGGATATTACACACCAGCAGACTGGATATTACACACCAGACACTCAACAACTCGACAAGCAAGAAGAGAGAAAACCAAAAGGTTAAGAGAAAAGATAACTTGATAGATAATAGGGTTTACGGCCACACATATATATAAGAAGAGACATGTACATGCACAAGCTCTTGGAACTCGAAAAACACAAAGGAACACGCTCCCTTGGTTTTGAAATGTAGAATAAAACACGTTTGAAAACATAATAAAAACATAGGCTATAACATAGCATAAGGTCTGTCCGAGATCATCAAATGAGTGATTTGTAAGCAATATATGGCCTCAATAAAAACCTATCTTTGGAAAACTCAGTGGGATAAAACCAAAGATAGGAAAAGAGTACACATATGTTACTTGGGATGGACTGGATGGTGATGAGTGTGTCTTGGACGATCAAGCCTCAACAATACATTCTTCTTGTTCCAAAGACTTCTTGATCAATCCTCCAAAAGCTTCCTTTAGTTTCTTAGTTCTGGAACGAGTCATAGGTCCAATGGGAATGGCTAAGGCCTCTTCGCTAGCTGACTGGTCCATGTCCTTGTCATCCTTCTCCTTCGGCCGGTCCATCTCCTCGTCCATCTTCTTCGGCCGATCCATGTCCTCCTCGTCCATCTCCTGTGGCTCGTCCATGATCATATCACCATAGAGGTTCAAATACTTAAAATTACAATTATATTACAAAATTCCAATTAAATATGTAACTAAAATACTTAAAATTACAATTATATATGTGAATATATTATTTATTTTTGGATAATTCTGTTATTTTGGTTGACTTGGTGCTTCCTATATCTCCATCTTGTTTTACCTTGCATATCATTTGTTTTTTTGTTGAAAACTTGAAATGTTTGCAAAAACTGTAAATTTTTTTACTTGTATTAATAGTTTTTTGCTTTATGCGCGGAATATTAGTTTTTATGAAAAAAATTGAAACATTATTTATAGGACATTAATGTTTAAAACTTGTGAATTTTTTTTACTTGTATTAATGTTTCTTTTTTGTGTTATGCGCAGAATATTAGTTCTTATGAAAAAAATTGTGAACATTATTTATAGGACATTAATGTTTATGCTGTAAATCAAATGTGTAGTTGTTTATTGTAGATAAGCTCTTGTTTCTTTTTTCTGGTCAGTAGTGCTCGGCTTAGGATATGGTAGTCTTGGAGAAGGGAGGCTATGTTATGGGCAATGTGGTTTTACCTTTGTAGTTGAGCTATATATGGTAATTTACTTGTAGTTGTTTAATTTTAATTTTATTTTTTCTGTGTGTTGATTAACTTTTTTCTTCTTTAAATGCTTAATTATGATTTAATATATCAGATTTTAGATTGTTTTGCTCAAAGTATACATACATAGTATTCTTGAAAAAGATTGCAATGTGACGAATAGATTGTTTAGGGGGCTTTAAGAGTTATGGATAAATAGTTTTGGTTGTTTCCAGGGGTTACTTGTCGTCAAGGAGGAGAATTTCCGGAGTAGGTGTGAGGTGGCCATCGATGGTGTTTTGTGTGTTGTGCTTGAAAAAGAAAGTGAAAGTGAAGACTGATTCACTGAAAGTAATGCATCTCATGGAAGAACCCAACAAAAAAATCACTTACACCCATTAATGAGACAATTATTGAAATTTACTCATAATGTCTATCTTAAGAATTACTCCCTCAGCTTTTAGTTTACTTATTTATGTACACAACAATTAGATTAAACAGTCATTCTCTTTGGAAGGCTAAAAAGAGATGCTCTAATGTATCGGGTATGTTGATCTGTAATGTTTCTTCTATGAATTCTCCATATTCTGTTGTTCTGTTACTGTCTTCACCAGGCTATAAAAAAACAGGAAAAACTATTTCTTTGCCATCATAATATCGATATAAACTTTAAGAGAAGTTTCCATGGGTTTTCAAGCTCTAGTATACGCATCTGGATTAACGTCATTCACGAACTATCTTTTCACTCGTGGCTGCTGCTCTGATATTGAACCTGTAATCCAATTTAATACACAGCTACTTGAATCAATTTGATCTTGTATTTGAGAAGACTCCATAGATTGTGAGCCTCTTACCTTTTGACCATAGCATCAATGTTTCCTCTTCAACAGAATCTTCATCAGGGCATCATCTCTCTGACTCAAATTTTGCTGGACAGTGAGTTCACCTTCTTCGTTTTGTTTCTCTATGCTACTCCTACTGCTACTTTGCTTGCGTTCAGGCGGAAAAGGAGAATCTTACGGGTGGTGTTTCTGATTTGTAATGAACTTGGCTACGGAAGCTTAATTCTTTGTCCACATTGTCGGCTTATGCTTGATGATGATCTTATATTCTCCAGATTCTCTCGTTGTAGTGCTCCTTTCATCAAAATTGACTTTCCTTGCATTATCCAATGTTTCTGCCCATATCGTACTTAACTGGTTAAAATCATTAGCAAAGATTTTTAAAAGTAAAACCTTAAGGTCATATCTATATGTATTTTCTGACACTGTGTCATGGGGTTGAAGGAGGTGATATTTCTCACCTGGTCCTCACCGTACCATAGTTCATCTGCAGCAAGAGGTGCTAGCTGAACCGTTGTGTGATCCAAGATTGATTGTCGGCTGCATATAGTAGACCATAAAGATCAAAGTTTGTAAAGACGCAGTGTAATCAAGAAATGGAATATGTATTCATTAAAGCCACAGACGTAAGCATGCATTCTTTGAATTTGATATGATCCATCTTCACCCGGAAACAACCCAATTCTCGACAAGCTCTAGGGTTGATTGTCAGCTGGTCAAAGTCATTGCAATGTCAGTTAAAGAAGCTTCAAACCTAAAAAGGAGTTTGAAGAAAAAGAGATTTAAGAAACCTATAATTCTATATTCTCCAGATCAGGAAAGTTCCCTGCCACAACAGCCATAGCAGCCTCGTTTATAGCAACTTGTCTCCAGTGGAGACTCTCCACGTGTCAGAGCTCCTATCTAACATTCATCTTTCTTTTATTTGTGCAGCTTGAAACAAATAATCTTCTGTTAACTGCATCAGATATTACAGAGAATATCTATGATATGTCAGTCTATTGCTTGCTGATACCGAACTTCTTAACTTATTATAAGCCTAAGATGCTTCCTCTCGAGCAGAAAGTCTAACCTCTCAAACATCTTTAACTGACTGGTCGATGAGTAGCATGTCCACACCAATGAGCTTCAGAATCTGAGAAGACGGACCTCGGGGTGTTTTAACAGAGACCGGCTTCGGCAAGAAGAGTAAAACGAAACCGCTGGATCTGAAGCTTGATAAAGAGAGACCTCTGGGATTTGTTTACCGTAAGACTCTTCATCCCAAGCGATGCGAAGAGACACGACACTTTCTTTGAAGAAACAACAATGAGAAACAGAGTACCCTAAAACATGTGGACCGTGAAAACAATAAAAGCCCTTAATTTATTTACTTTAGAATATTTATGAGTTAAAAATAAGCCCAAGCCCAATTCGTTTTAAAAATTCAACAAATGAAAGTGTGACAAGTTTTCTAAAATGCCCCAGGGAGATACAAAAGCCTCATTTATAGTAATAGATAGATATGAGTAATTATTAGTGTTTTGAAAAAAACAAGATATAATTTCATTTTTTTGAAAAGTACATATTAAATAAATTGATAAAAATATTAAATATTCAAAAGTTATTCAGATTACGTAATATATGTTGAATATTTTCTGAATAAGTTAAATTAATACAAACTAAAAGGTTATAATATGTAGAAGAATCAAAACCAAAAAAATAAGTTATGTACACTTTAAAACTGAAAAATGAGCAAAAACTAAAATATAAAACATAAATAAAACAATCAAAAGAGACATTAATGAAATATCCTAACCAAATCTCCTAAATATTATTTGTGAAGTGATTTGACACATGTCATCACCATGTTCAATTTCAACAAAAAGATCACATGACTTACAAAAAAAATATGATATGACATTAAATTAATTGTGACATGTACAATTTTTTGATGTGATTTGACACAAGTCAACACCACATTCAATTCCAACAAAAAATGACATGACTTACAAAATATATGACATGATATTAACTTAATTATGATATGTACAATTTTCCTTATAAAAGTTTATATTTTTTGGTAAGATATTTTAAATATAGCAACGACTATAATTCATATTTCATCATTAATGTTAATTTTCTATATAAATATTTATTTTTGACAAAAATATGAATATATATTAATAATTTATATATCACTATTAAAATTATAAATATAATATTTTACATAAAGTGTGCATCAACAAATACCAAACTAAAGCAACATTGATCAAATATTTTTTTGATAGTTAAATGATTAAATTTATATTTAAATTTATTTTTCCATCATGTTAATTAAAAAATTAAATTAATTTACTCAGTTTAGCATATTTCTAAAACAAACAAAATTTCAAAATTTAATAAAATTTATATATTTAAATGTATATATACATATAAATATATATGTATATATATATTTCAAACTAGATGATAAGAGATATATTTTAAATAAATAATTATTAAATAAAATATAATATAATATAATAATTTTTTATAAAATGTAAATTTTTAAATTTATTAAAATTTAAATGATATAAAATTGAAACAGTTAAACAAAATAAAAATAAGACTACAAAAACATTTTTTTTTATTTTTCTTAACAATTGAAGTTCAAATTTAAAAATAATAATTTTCAACTTTACATTGAATTTTTTTTTAAATAAAAATATTATATTTAAAATTAATATTTTTGTGTATTACGCATAAGAACTCTTAGTTAACCGTTATAATGTACGAAGAGTGAGTATGACCACGAGACTCTAATTTTGAAAGAAAGTCTTGTATTTAAGTATTCAACTATCTATATAATAGTTGAAATATCATTTTCGTTCTCCTCTCTGATGTGTGATGCTGTTTCTTTTTTGTGAAAATTTTACTTTTAAATTTTGTTAATTACCCCTTTTTAATTTTACCACCAGTCTAAGGACATTTTCATAATTACCTTTTTCATTACAGGACAAAAGACAAAAGACAATAGTACCCCTACTTTATTCTCTTTTCAATCCTCTTTCTTTTGGCGATTGATCTTCTCTCGGAGTCACTCCGCCGTCTCTCTCACACGACTGGTTCTCTGCGATTCCAAACCTCCACAATGTTGACTCCTACTACTGTACAAGAGACAACCTTGATGGAGACCGCTGATCTCTCACCAGCTTTAGTTTAATGAATCCTTCCTCTCTTAATTTCACGACAACAAAGGAAAAAAAAGTAATTTTTGTTCCCGTTGAAGCTCAACTAGTTTCTCTCGGCCTCTCTAGATCTATCTAGCTTCTCGGCATTGCAGGCAATCACTATTACCTCAAGTACTTGGTGTAAAATATTAGTAGTTAATCACAGCTAATCTCGACGACCTGAGAGTTCTGCGTAGCTTAGTGATTTCGTGATCTGAATTTCACATTTTGAAGTCTTCTTCACAAGTTGTATACTTGAGATTCTAATCTTCTAATCATCCTTTCCAATTTGGTAATGATATCGGATCAATCTACAGCTATCCAAGTTTTTGGCTTTTTGCTGATTTGACTCTGATTGCAATCTTTGCGAGGTTGAATTTGAGATCTTTCAGCTTTTAGCTTGTTGGATTTAATATTGTTTGGTTTTAGCATGTTCTCTCATACGTCTTGTTGAGCCTAGATCTGTGTATGTTCAGAGTTTAATATGTGTTACTCTCCTGAAGAATAAGACGTTGAAGTTCATCTCTTTATAGCATATTCAGCATTAACACTTGCTTGTTAAAAAAATGAAAAAAAAAGTTTCTAACTTTGTCAGACAATTCAAACAAGAAGCCTGTCTAATTCTTTTTTTTTTATGAACTTGTAGCTGATACTTTGCTCCGTAGTTGTAAAGCTATGGTGATGATCTGGAGTGTTTCAGTCTTTATTCTAGTTCTGCTGGCTGTATCAACCCTGGCTTTAGTTGCAAATGGGGAAAACAAAATGATTAAAGTGAAGAAAGTGAAGGGAAAGAAGGTGTGCACGCAGGGATGGGAATGCGTCTGATTGTCTGAGTACTGCTGCAACGAGACGATCTCGGATTACTTTCAGGTGGATCAGTTTGAGCAGCTCTTTGCCAAAAGAAACACTCCCATAGCTCATGATGTTGGTTTCTGGGACTACCAGACTTTCATTACCGCTGCTGCTCTCTACGAGCCGCTTGGGTTTGGTACCACTGGTGGAAAGCTCATGGGACAGAAAGAAATGGCTGCGTTCCTTGGCCATGTCGCCAGCAAAACCTCCTGTCAGTTCTCTTCCAAACTCTTAAAGCTTTTGATTTTTAGTTCTGTCTATAAGGCATATGTGCTCTTTTCTCATAATTGACATTTTTGGATGATGCTATGCGTATAAAGAATGGTTAATTTTTCATCTTATTAATCTGATCAGACATTCACATTCGTTCAAAATGGGCACCCTCCAGAGGGATTTTGTGGTTTAGTGTGTTGTAAGCAGCTTCGCATTAGCATGAGTGTTACTGTGTTTGTTGTCTTATATAGGTGCATACGGAGTCGCAACAGGAGGGCCTTTAGCTTGGGGTCTTTGCTATAACAGGGAGATGAGTCCAATGCAATCTTACTGTGATGAGTCCTGGAAATACAAGTACCCTTGCAGCCCTGGAGCTGAATACTACGGACGTGGTGCCTTACGTATTTACTGGTATGCATTTCTCCTCTCTTTGCATTCTTTATGTACTACGGACGTGGTGCCTTACCTATTTACTGGTATGAAGGAACTTCAACTACAGTGCAGCTGGGGAAGCACTAAAAGCTGATCTCTTGAACCACCCCGAGTACATCGAGCAGAACGCCACACTTGCCTTCCAAGCAGCAATATAGAGATGGATGACACCAATCAAGAAAAATTATAAAAATATAATTTATAAAAGTTTATAAAGATTTATAAAAATATTTATTCATAGTTTATAAACCATTTATAAAGGTTTACAAAAATTTAAAAAAAATTATAAAGGCTTTATTAAAATTTTTGAAAGGTATATAAACGGTTTAGAGGCTCTTCTTGAGCTATTAGAAAAATATATATTCTGCTAGAAAAATATCAGAAGGTTTATAAATCTGTTTATAACACTTATAAAACTAAAATTAATTAATAAAAATAATATATTATCTTAAAACCCCAAAAATCACCTTATAAACCATAAATCAGTTTAGAAATAATCAATCAGTTTATAAGACCTTATAAATCAATTTATAAAATTTTGTAAGTATATATACACTGATATTTCCTTTGTAAGAATTTAAAGCGTTTTATTTATCATTTATAAACTCCTATAAACAAATGTACCCATTAATAAGTTTATAATTATTTATAAGTGTTTGTAAATCGGTTAAGAACAAATCATTTATAGAAAGTATAAAATAATAGATTTTAAAAAGTAGCTTTTAATTTTTTTAATAAAATTTCATAATTGGTATAACAGCTATATTATTTATAAGAATTTATAAATAATCATTATAAGAGGTTTATATATCATTTATAAAAGCCTTTATTTCATTTATAAAATTATATAAACAATTTAGAAGGTTTATAAGGGTTTATAAGTCATTTATAAGTGTTTATTAATGGTTTATAAATAATTGGACATGTGTATGCATCGATTTTGAAGGCTGAATTGATGATTAGCAATTGCTTTATGTAGTTTTGTAGAACAATAGTTGATTATGGGAAATCACAAATGAGTCATTTTGATAGTAAATCACTATTTTAAATTTTAAGTATTCCATAAATGGTTTATAAATTAATTTCTAAGGTTTATAAATTAACTTATAAGGGATTATAAACTGATTTATCAGAGTTTATAAAATGGTTTTTGATTATAAGGGTTTATAAGTTATTTTATAAGAGTTTATGAACTGAGTTCCAGCGCTGTATGGTTCCGTTGTTTCAACAGATTGCTCGCTGCCTCAATAGCTCTCACTTTCAGGTTAGTAATCGTGTTATGCATATCACCTCAAAACTGGATATTTTGTTTCTTTTGCTAGTTATGTTTTGGAATAGATTTAGCATATCGAAGCAATGCATTTGAGATATTGTTTGCTAATATCCTCTATGCCTATTGTGTTAAATAACTCAATTTCTGTTGCTCTTTCTTACATTTTTATCTCATATGTCAGTTGTTTCCTATGATTTGATGTCTCACATCAACTATTTACGAGTACAGGGTGTTGTTAGAGTGTCGATGGTAAGCCATGGATTTGTTTACAAACCTTATGCATTTCATGAGAAAATCCCCTGGTGGCGAAGGTAAGTTTGGGATTAGACTTACCTTTTTTTACTTATATGTTTTGAGAAATGATGTTTCTTATGCCAAGAGTCAACATGTCTGCATTTCTTTCTCTAGTAATCACTTTTTAAATTTCCAAGTATAATCTAGTCTTTCGGCATTAAAAGACATGGCATAGTTTTTCTCCTAGGATTGAGTTTTTTTTTTTAAGATCTGCAAGTGAGTTACAAGTTTGTTGCTTCCGCAGGTGCTTGTACATGACATCTGGGTCTTTGAGAAGTCTTTGTTCCACACAGGAGCTTGCTGGCGTCTCTGTGGCCGTATTGAATTTCCTTAAAAGGATATAATCCAACCTGCCCTCTGACTTTTTTTTGCTGAGTCAGTATCTATACACAATTTGCATTCTTCTAGTCTCTATTGCAACTAAAGGGTGAATGTTGTCTGATTAGGTTCTAGATAATTTTATAAACAATTTATAAAGACTTATAAAAAAATTTGTAAAGTCTATAAACAATTTATAAATGTTTATGAAAACGTTAAAGTTAATAAACAATTTATAAAACAATTTAGAAAGGCTTATAAAACAATTTATAAGAGTTTGTAAAATAATTTATAAGGGTTGATAAAAATTCTATAAACCATTTATAAATGTTTACAAAAGAAATCAGTTAGAAGGTCTTTAAATCATTTATAAGAGTCTATAACCATTTAGAAAGACTTATAAGACAATTTATAAGGTTTGTGAAATAAGTTAGAAGGTCTTTAAATCATTTATAAGAGAGTCTATAACCATTTAGAAAGACTTATAAGAAAATTTATAAGGTTTATAAATGTATGTAAATAATTTATAAGGGTTTATAAAGAGATTTAAAAGTTTATATAAGACAACTTATAGATTATATATACGGGTTTATATATCTTTTATAAAGACATTTATAAGATTTTGTAAAACAATTTATAGATCATATATAAGGTTTTATAAAATCATTTATTAGGTTCATAAATATACTTATAATTGGTTATCAAATCAATTTATAAGGCTTTCTAAATATCTTATTAAATTATAATTCATTTATAAAAGTTTATAAAATCTGTCTATAAGGATATGTATACCAAACTTGAACTTAGTTTTCTATAAGACTTTATAAGGATTATAAATAATTTATAAATGTTAATGATTCATTTATGAAGATTTATAAATCATTTATAAATACTTATAAATTATTTAAAAGGGTTTATAAATAATTTATAAGAATATATATATATATATATATATATATATAAACTATTTATAAGGGTTTATAATTCAGTTATAAGAATATATAAAAATATTTTTAAGGTTTTATTAAATTGTTTATAAGGATTTGTGAAAATTTCTAAAGGTAATTCGTTTATACAATGTTAAAACAATTTCTAAAAGCTTAGGAATCATTTATAGGGATTTGTACGGAACTTTTGTCTAAATTATAAACGATTTTTAAGGATTTATAAATCATTTATAAGAATATATAAAAAAATTTTGTAAGCGTCTATAAATCATTTATAAGAATATTTAAAATTATTTATAAGGATTTATAAAAAAAATTATAAGAATTTGAAGATTTTCAAAAGGTAATTCATTTTTGAAGTCCTAAAACATTTTACAAAGGCTTATAAATCATTTATAAGAATTTATGAAAGTGTTGGGTATGGATTGTACCCATCCACAAAGCCCATCGAACAAAAGGCCCAATCAGGCAGGCCGAATAGCCGTCGGCTCGGAAACCAACATTCGGCGCCCACGGCTCAACTCCAGACCACTTTTGTAAGACCCGTTCCTGGCCTCTTGACCCGACTGGACCCGCGGCCTTACTTTATATTTTTCTTTGCGAATTTGATTTTTTTTAAGTCTTTTATTTACTAAGTCATATTCAGATATGAGGTTCATAAACAATTAACCAGATAGCACAGCGGAATAATAATATAGTTCAATTGTATTACTTAGAAACATGTGATCCAATACATAACTTGTTAACAGTCTCATAAACAATAACAAGCTCCTCCCTAATATTATCTAGCCATACGCTGCACAGCCTCTCACTGATGGAGTCCTCACGGCTCCTGGGTTTGACCACCACCATCCTTAGTTCCTGAAACCATAACCAGATAAGCATTAATCACACCGAAGACAGAACGGTTAGATTCTACAATGCTTGGCTTGGCTCCTAGAACTATGATAAACCTCAGATAAGACAAACACATAAATAATCCAACACTGTCCACCATATCCCAAGTCAATCAACCAACCACCCCATATGACTTAGAATAGATAGACAGTCCATAGAAATAACAGAAACATAAACAGAACCGTCTCGCCTTGAGACCAATTCGTCCGTCCGGACAAGGTCTAGGTTCAATCGGCCACTTTTGAAGTCCGGCCCATTGGCCCAATGGACTTCCTTACCTGATCCGGCCCAGGCCTGGATACACACAGCCCAAGTATGGTCCAAGCCCATCCGGTAGGCTTACCAACCGATTGGCCTTGCGACTCATGCCCCGACTTAGACGAACCGTGCTTATGTCCTGACTTATAGAGTCATGGACTGAACCATATGGATCGGACATAACCTGCATCCAATGATCATCCGTTTGGAACATGCACCCTTTGGGTCGATCACACCTTTTGGTCCTCGTACCCTTTGATACTTGCAACCCCTGGCAACTGGTACCTTTTGGTTACTTGTACCCTTTGGTACTTGCAACCCTTGGCAACTAGTACCTTTTGGTTACTCGTACCCTTTGGCACTTGCAACCCTTGGCAACTAGTACCTTTTGGTCACTTGCACCCTTTGGTAACTCACAACCCTTGGTGATTCATGCCTCTTGGCAATTCGTACCTTTTGGGACATTCCCACCCGTTCAGACCAACCGCCCATTGCTGGAACGATTCGGACTGGCCACATAACCGACCCCTGGTCTGGTTTGTGGTTTAGTTATGATTTGACTAAGCCTTAGGCCACGCCTTTGGTCTTAACCATCATACCACATCGTGTGGAAAGAGAAGAAGAATGATCAGAAACAGAATAAGAGAAGAGGATGGAACCATCGAACCAACCGAACTTAGACTAGACCGCTAGGGCCGCCCGTCTAGAACCGAAGGGACTAGGGTTCACCACGTACCTTGGAGACAATCTCAGGTTGCTCCACGTCCTTCTCCTTGCCTGGTCTAGTCATGCTTGACCGGAGTTAATTCCCAAACGATCAGACTCGCCGGAAACCACCGCAGACCACCACAAACGGCCTTGCTCTTGACCGGAAACTCTCTCTCTTTCTCTCACAGTTTTTCTCTCTGGAAATGAGAAATGACTGAATGATTTGAGCC
The DNA here is from genome assembly GCA_016771965.1 of Brassica carinata. Lineage (NCBI taxonomy): Eukaryota > Viridiplantae > Streptophyta > Magnoliopsida > Brassicales > Brassicaceae > Brassica > Brassica carinata. The sequence continues at coordinate 12,651,530 of CM028691.1, read as the reverse complement.
ATGGTCGTGGTCCCCTTTATATAGGAAACCAAGAGCCACCTGCAAGGGACACATCCTTTGCTTGCATCCATTTGGGACAGATCTTGGCCATTGATTATAACCAACGGACCAGATTGTACCCATTCGCCATAGAAGGTTCCAGACCCATCTAGGCACGTCCAACACAAGCCCAGGCCTGATTACCAAGCCCATGACTTGCCCACAAGAGCCCAATGGCTCATAGGCCACATGGCCGGACCAACCGGCCCGCCACCGGCCCGGACCCGGACCATCGACCCGAGACCCGAACACTCGGTCTAGCTGAGATGAGATGGCTCCCAGCTGACCCATCTGAGTGAGCTAGTAGCTCAGCTAGTGGAGCTGACATAGTTTGGACCGAGCTGGAGTGAGCTTGACTGAGCTTTGTTTAGCTTGATCGAGCTATCCATACTTGTCGTCCAGCTACTGTTTGTGGGAACCGAAATTCACACCGTCAATTTTCGATAAATAAGATTGCGGAGGAAAGCCAAGTGAACCCGACTTTCCCTGAAGGTCCGGATTCTCTGTGTTGCCACACGAAATCGACAAAGTAAACAGAAGACAAAAAATAGGAATTGAATTATTTGCCCGAAGGCGTTTTATTAGATAAGAGAAATGAGTACAAGAATTCTCCGAAAGACAAAGAGAGTTGCGATTTAAAGAAAAAGATAGAGTCGCAGGCAGCCAAACGTCCTAAGCCTTGCTCCGCTAGTCTAACTACCTAAACCCTAGTTTTTCTAAGCTAGCAGGATGCTCTAAGTCTAATTCTCGGATTTTCGGGATGCCTTTCTCTTCTGCTCTTGCTATCCTTATATACCCACTTCTAGGTCGGTTTGCCTTAGGGTGATGGGCCTCGCCTTTGGGCCCAAGCTTATCTCTTCCGGAAATGTTCCATTTTCGTCGGTCTTTGTAATTATCTCCGAGTTTTCCGCTATCTTTCGATGACTTGATGTTTATCCGATGTCTCGTGGAATCGGGTAAACCGCCATAGCCTGATTGGACCAAACTCACGAGGGCTGATCCAAACAAGCTAAGGCGGGATCGAACCGGGCACGATAGGACCGAGACGGGGCGAGGGCGGACCGGCGCCAGGCCGACCTGCGCAGCGGGTGCCGCCGGCGCCAGGCGAGTGCCGCCGGCGCCAGGCCGACCTGCGCAGCGGGTGCCGCCGGCGCCAGGCCGACCTGCGCAGCGGGTGCCGCCGGCGCCAGGCGAGTGCCGCCGGCGCCAGGCCAGCCAGCGTCCAGCGTGCGCCCGGCGCCAGGCCAGGCAGCGTGCAGCGATGCGCGGCGCCAGGCCAGCCAGCGTCCAGCGTGCGCCCGGCGCCAGGCGAGTGCCGCCGGCGCCAGGCGGCCAGCGTGGCGAATTACGCCGGCGCCAGGCGGCCAGCGTGGCGAATGCGCCGGCGCCAGGCGAGTGCCGCCCGGCATGAGCCAGCCAGCGTCCAGCGTGCCGCCGGCGCCAGGCGAGTGCCGCCCGGCGTAAGCCAGCCAGCGTCCAGCGTGCGCCCGGCGCCAGCCAGCCAGCGTCCAGCGTGCCGCCGGCGCCAGGCCAGGCCGTGTCCAGCCGCCGGCGCCAGGAGCCAGCCAGCGTCCAGCGTGCCGCCCGGCATGAGCCAGCCAGCGTCAGCGTGCCGCCGGCGCCAGGCGAGTGCCGCCGGCGCCAGGCCAGCCAGCGTCAGCGATGCCGCGGCGCCAGGCGAGTGCCGCCGGCGCCAGGCCAGCCAGCGTCAGCGTGCGCGGCGCCAGGCAGTGCCCGGCGCCAGGCAACCAGCGTCCAGCGTGCCGCCCGGCGCAGGCGAGGTGCCGCCGGCGCCAGGCCAGCCAGCGTCAGCGTGCCGCCGGCGCCAGGCGAGTGCCGCCGGCGCCAGGCCAGCCAGCGTCCAGCGTGCGCCCGGCGCCAGGCGATCTCGCCGTCCGTGGGTTTTCGTTGTTCGATCTTTCCCTCGTCGGTCGTTTGCGGAAATCTTTTGAGTTTCGGGAAGGTCTTTAGCCGATTCGAGATAACCATTTTGACCCCAACAGTTAGCCCCCAGCCCGTAGGTCGGAGGCGATTTTCGCGGTGAGTGATCTGAATTTTTGAAAATCGAAATCTTTGGCTAAGGATTTTCCGCGAGAACCGTGTCTTCTCCTCCTTTTTCTTATAAGTAGCCAACCCTCCTTCTCATTCTTCACATCTTTCCAAATTCTCTCTTCTTCTCTCTCAAGAAAGAAAATGTCTTCATCCCAAGTTGAAAAGAGTTGTTCGATGTTGAGATGGGCGAGGCCGCCAAGCTCCGTCGGTTCGGCCAGTCAAGCTCCCGCCGCTCAGGCCGTTCAAGAGCTATTCCGTCCCTGACTGATGGGTTTGATTCTTTCAAGGCTAAGCTATTCGGCGTAGTGCTGCGAAGGCTCGCTGGCGAGGACCGAGACGCCGATGTTTCTTCCGCTGCTCCAACTCCTTTGCCTGCTCCTTTGGTTCCTAGCTCGAAGTCCCATCCGATGCCCTCCCGTCTACAGAAGGGCATCCATCGGTTCTTCGACTGCCCGATCGTGATCTCCGGAAGAGATGGCGCGATAGAATCTGCACCCTTCCCGGCGAAGAGGGAACTTGTCTTAGGACTGCTGCCATGCCTGCTGGAAGCGCAGCTGGCCAAAGGCCCGAGCGAAAAAAGAAGCGGGTGCGAAGAGCGGGAAAGCGACCTCTCAGAGCCATTGGCGCCCATCGCTCCAAGGTTCGATTTTGTCCGTAATTCTTAATTTTTTCGCGATGATACTTACTCTTTCCTTTTTGCGGACAGTTTGTGTTCTGATCGATGGAATGCTTGGCGAGTGCGGTCGGAAGTCATTCGCCTATCGGGAGCTGGAGTCGTCGCAGGAAGCGCTGAAGCGCATCTAAGGCCGATTGCAGATTGTCGAGGACACCCATGCCGACGCCCCAGCTTGAGGTTCGATCAGCGATCTTGAGCGACCGGGAAGACAAGCGATTCGTTAAGTGGAAGAAGAAAGAGGAGTAAATCCTCGGAAGTCCGCCGTCTTCAGAGAAGGTTCAGGCTCACGAGGAGATGAACGCCGTAGATCCTCTGAGGTTGCCGATGCCAGCGACGACTTCTATGGTCGTCCGACGAGGATGGCCATCCTGTTTGAGTCCTTGATAGCCTCCGTAAGAGGATTTGGCTTTAGCGGGGATCGAGGGGAGTCTGAATGAGCTCGAGCTGCTCGAGGTAATGAGGCCCGTCTTTGGACTTGGAGGAAGCCAGATTATCGCCCCAGAAGGAGAGCTGCCACCGAGATTTCGGATTATCCTCGCCGGTCTGCAAGCTGAATGCACTTTATCCGACTCAAAACTCAGAAGATCGGAGCGCGGAGAAGATCGCAGGTTGGCGGACGAGGGCGGTAGTGGCGATCGCGACCGAGGGAGGCGACGGCGGGCTGTCCCGTCGCGTGAGTGATGAAGATGGCGCCCGGAGCTTTAGGTTTATCAATCCCTTCTGGGATTTCGTTTTTTCGTGTGTTTCGCCGTTTAAGAGGCCATGATGTATTTACCGACTGGCCGTTGGTGGCTTCAATCCCCGCCTTTTGGGGTTTTGTTTGAATTTCAGCAGTCCCAATCTATGAAACGTTTTCGATTATTTACGAACTTCAGTTTTTCGGTATGAGAAAGAGGGTGTGGGTTGTCGTCTCATTCCTAGTTCCCGATGATCACCGTACCTATTGTTCTGCATAAAGCGAGATTTTCCGCGGTTTACCGATTTACGAAAACTTCGGAAACAAATAAGCTTAAGTGAAGAGACAAATTTTTGATCTCGATACCATACTATGTCTGTGAGATGTCAAGATCCAGCGTGGCTGGGTTTAGGCAAGACCTAGGTTTACTCGACTGAGGCTTCGCGATGACAAATCGGCTTCGTTTTGCCTGTTTGCGATTTTAACCTGACTCGCACAGCTTAAAAATGCTAATTGTTGTCGGCTTATATGATTTGTTTTGGCGAGTCGAACTACTTCCTTTACTTAAGAGCTAGACCAAAATTTTGGATTTGTATAGCGCTATGTTTATCCTTGTCGGATGTAAGAGAGCCTACCCCCGAAGGGCGGCTATTTGTCGTTTAGGGCGTTAGAGTTCGTTTGTTGTGATCAGCAACAACGAAATGATACCGCTTTGAGGTGCTTGTATGTTTTAGAGCGAAGATTTCGTCTGCAATGTTTTGGCGAAAAGAACCTTCCAAGCGTTAGCACGCCTCGCAATGCTGAAGGTTGATTTTTCCTTATGCCGCATCTCGTGTTGAAACATTTGCGGGCTTTGGGGATGTCTTTTGCGAATGTTCGCAGCCAGAAAACTGTCGCTCGCTGGACGGGACCAAGGGGTCGCTGTAAGTTTGACCAGGGAGAAGTCCACATTCACAATGCCTCGTGAAGTGTTTGGCCATCCGGATTTGTTTTGGATGTGATAATCGCTAGTGGACACTAGATCCGCTGTTGTGGTCCGGCTGATTTTGAAAAGTCGTGAAAAGTTTTGAAAATTTTAGAGTCTTCGAAATTTGTGGGAGTATACTATATACGCACCCACCCCCTTTTAAATTGGGGATAGCTGAATCCGCCGACATGAAGTTGCCTACGCACCCTTGTCTAGGGATCAAGCCATCTCAGCTTTTTGTACCACGCTTTATCGTTTAGTGGTAGTATTTTTGAGGTGCATCGTGATTCCAAGTTCTCGGATTTTGGCGTCTTGCATGTTTGCGATTTGGTATGAGCCTGGTCGGACTACTTTTATGACTTTGCACGGTCCTTCCAGTTTGCTCCCGTTTTCCTGCGCTCGGCAGTGTTTTGGAAGACTTTGCGAAGACTAAATCGCCTTCTTTGAACTCGATGGCGGCGACGCTTGAGTGTAGTACCTTGCGGCAGCGTGCTGGTAATTCTGGATTGAATGAGTGCCTGGTCGCTGGCGCCATTGATGAGGTCGAGATTGTCCAGCATCATAGCGTCGCTTAAATCCTCTTTCGAGGAATCTTCTCCATCCGGGAATTCTACTTCCGGGGATCATACATTCCGCTCCGTGAACGAGGCGAATGGAGTTTCACCCAGTAGCCCGCCTTGGGGTTGTACGATGCGCACCAAAGAACTCCTTCGAGCTCCTGCCCATCGCCTTCTTGGCGTCTAAGGTTGAGTCCGCCAAGGACGGTTTTGTTGATGGTTTCTGCCTGTCCATTGCATTGCGGATATCTGGGAGTTGACTTTGTAAGTCGTATTTTCCATTTTGCATAATGCTTGAATCAGTAGAGATAAATTGAGATCCATTATCATTACGATTTAATGCGGGACCCCATGACTAGTTATGATATGTTTCCAGGCGAGTTCTCGACTTGTGTGTCCTTGATACTTGCGTAGGATTCGCTTCTACCCATTTGGAAAAGAAATCCGTAAGACTAGGAGGCGTTTTTGTTTTGATGGGTGCATAGGTCCGGCGATGTCCATGGACCATCGCATGAAAGGATAGGGGGCGAGATCGAGGAGAGGATCTTGCGGTTGATGGATTGTTGGAGCATGCCTTTGGCATTTTTCGCACTTCGAGGCGAATTTCGCTGATCTTTACCATGGCTGGCCAATAATAACCGTGGCGTTTGATTTTAACGCGAGATCTTCTGCCAGAATGATTTCCGCATGATCCTGAATGGACCTCCTTCATGATTCTTCTTGCTCTTTCCCCTTCTGCGCATGCCATGAGAGGACCAGAGAAACACCACTTATAAATTTCTCCCTCTATCGTGACATACCGTGCCTTGGTTTTACTTCTGAGACGCCCATTTTTGGTGGGTAAGGTTCCATTCACGATATAGGCTCGGATTGGTTCTAACCAAGGGCTGTCGCAGCCATACTCGGTCGGATTCACATCGCTTCCGGCTGATCCTCGACTTCTTCCGCATCTTCAATCTCGTCCTGGATTAGATTGGCGACCACTGGTGGTCCGATGCTCGGATGCTCGATGAATTCGACGGGATTACTCTTTGGAGCCCTGGATCTGAGCTTGGCGAGGGCAGCCAGGCGTCAGCCTGGGCGTTTTAGGAAATTCTGGTCAGGGCGAACTGGTCGAAATTTCGAGCCAGTTCTTGGACGAGTTTTAGATATGCGTCCATCCTTTCGTCTCTCGCCTCATATTCTCCGCTGTATTGATTGGCGACTAACTGAGAATCGCAGTAAGCGTGAATATTACGGATTTTAACCCATGGGCCAGCCGCAATCCTGCGGCGAGTGCTTCGTATTCTGCCTCATTGTTTGGGCGTGAAAAGCCAATCGGAAAGACTGTTCTAGGATTTCCCGTTAGGAGAGGGTGAGCCGTATTCGATTCGGATCCTTGTTTGGATGAAGATCCGTCGTGGAGGACCCAAGTTGAGTTTGGTTCCTCGTTAGTCATGTCTCTAGTGGGTAATTCTACCAAGAAATCCGCCAGTACTTGGGACTTTGCACCGTCCTCGGCGGTATTGACATCGTACTCACTCAGTTCGATTGCCCATTTCGCGAGCCTACGGATTGACTTGGACTATGCAGGATTATCCGTGGCGGGAGTGGTGAGAACCACTATAGCGTGAGACTGGAAATATGGTCTTAGTTTTCTTGCGAGGTTATGACAGCGAATGCTAATTTTTCCATTAGAGGTATCGAGTTTCGCATCCAGTAGCGTCTTGCTTACGTAAAAGATTGGTTTTGTTAGCGCGTTCTTCGTATCAAGACACCACTGACGCCGTTGCGGAAACTGCGATATAGAGAAAAGAGGTTCACCTTCCACGGTTTCGCGAGGACTGGTGGAGTGGCCAGGTAATGTTTCAATTGCTGGAAAGCTTTTCACATTGCTCGACCATTCGAACTTCTTGTTTCCCTTCAATGTCGTAAAAGCGGTAGGCACTTATCCGTGGGCGTGAGATGAAGCGGTTCAAAGCCCGACTCTTCGGTTAGCCTCGGACTTCGCTTGGTTCGGGAGGCCATTTCTATCAGTGCGTCGATTTGTTTTGGGTTGGCCTCGATTCAGCGATCGTTACGAGGTATCGAGGAATTCTCCTGATGCCACTGCGAATCTACATTTTGCGGGTTGAGTTTCATGTTATGCTGGTTGAGTCGTGCAAAACATTCCTCTAGGTGGGCTATATGATGCGTGTTCGTCAAGAGATTTTACGAGCATATCATCGATGTATACTTCCATAGTTTTGCGAGTTGTTACGGAAACATTTTGTTGACGAGTGGCTGATATGTTGCACCTGCGTTTTAAGACCGAAGGCATTACCTTATAGCAATACGTTCAGCGGTCTGTGATGAGCGCGCCAGTTTTTGCGATCGTCGGGATTCATCATGATCTGATTGTATCCGGAAAAGCGTCCATGAATGACAGAAGCTTGTTTCCAGCGGTTGCCGACCAGTCGGTTGATGTGTGGGGCGGGAAGCAATCCTTTGGACAGGCTTTATTCAGATCCGTGAAATCGACACAGACCCGCCATTTGCCGTTTTCTTTTTACGGCGGGGTTGGCGAGCCAGTCCGGATATCTGACTTCTGTTATCGACCCTACTTTGAGGAGTCTTTCGACTTCCTCATTGACTCGGATGGCGCTCAGGTCCCAACTTTGTCTTTTGTTTTACTGGTTTGTGAGTTGGAGTCGATGTTAAGTTAAGTGACATGTTACGCTAATGTCGATTCGGCATATCCTCCGCAGCCATGCGAACAAACTGAGGTTCTTTTTGAGGCACGCGATGAGCTCGCTTTCATTGGTTCGGAGGTTAGCTCGATCTCGACACACCGTTCGGAAAGAATCGTCCGAGACAGATTGAGACCACCCGGCTCGCCAGGTTGGTTCACGCTTCCCCTCAGGGCCTCAGCTCTTTGGGACTGCCAGAAGGTTTCGGCGAGTTGTGAATCGTTTGCTTTCGAGGTTTCGATTTCAGAGTTTTCCGTTTTAGTTGGTAGCGAGGTAGATCTCGCTGCTCCATGACTACCATGTATTGTCTCGACCCGAAGGCGTTGGGAACTTGAGGCATAGGTGGAATGTTGATGGGATGCGCTCTCATGGAGTTTAGCCAGGGAGTTCCAACTATCGCATTGTAGGATGTTGGACCATCGATCACCAGGAATTCCGTGTTTTGGCGGCGCTCGGCTTTGACTAGGAGGTTAGTTGAGCGAGGGTCATAATTTCTCGAGAGTCGAATACGGGCTGGGGTCACTGTAAGGATGCTTAGATCGGCCCATCCTCTCGAGGGTGCTTTTGTAGATAATATTGGCGAGCATCGGTGTCGACCAATACCCTTGCTACGTCAATGTCCTGGATCGTGAGTTCTATTACGAGGAGATCGTTGTGAGGTTTGACCGTGCGGGCGTTGCTTGATCCTCGAAAGATCACGATGTTGCGGGCTGGCGAAGAAGTCATACTGAACTTTGATCGAGCGGTGGTTTTCGAGTTAGAGAATCCGCCCCCTCCTTAGCGCCAAACTGTAGGAACCGAAATTCACACCGTCAATTTTCGATAAATAAGATTGCGGAGGAAAGCCAAGTGAACCCGACTTTCCACGAAGGTCCAGTTCTCTCGCGTTACCACGAAATCGACAAAGTAAACAGAAGACAAAAATAGGAATTGAATTATTTGCCGAAGGCGTTTTATTAGATAAGAGAAATGAGTGAATTCTCCGAAAGACAAAGAGAGTTGCGATTTAAAGAAAAATATAGAGTCATGAGGCAGTAAGCGTCCTAAGCCTTGCTCCGCTAGTCTAACTACCTAAACCCTAGTTTTTCTAAGCTAGCAGGATGCTCTAAGTCTAATTCTAATTTTAGGGATGCCTTTCTCTTCTGCTCTTGCTCTCCTTATATACCCACTTCTAGGTCGGTTTGCCTTAGGGTGATGGGCCTGCGCCTTTGGGCCCAAGCTTATCTCTTCGGAAATGTTCCATTTTCGTTCGGTCTTTAATAAATATCTCCGAGTTTTCCGCTATCTTTCGATGACTTGATGTTTATCCGATGTCTGGTGGTCGGATTAACCGCCATAGCTGATTGGACCAAACTCCGAGGGCTGATCCAAACAAGCTAGGCGGGACCGAACCAGACGCGATAGGACCCGAGACCGGGCGAGGGCAGGACCGGCCTTGAGCCGACCAGCGGCCAGTGCCGCCGTATGGAGCCAGCGAGTGCCGCCCGGCGCCAGGCGGCCTGCGTGGAATTGCCGCGGCGCCAGGCGAATGTGCCGCCCGGCGCCAGGCCAGCCAGCGTCCAGCGTGCCCCCGGCGCCAGGCGAAGTGCCGCCCGGCAGGCGAGTGCCGCCGGCGCCAAACCAGCCAGCGTCCAGCGTGCCGCCGGCGCCAGAGCCAGCCAGCGTCCAGCGTGCTGCGGCGCCAGGCCAGGGTGCCCCGCCGGCGAAGGCGGCCAGCGTGGCGGGTGCGCCCGGCGCCAGGCGGAGATGCCGGCGTGAGAGCCAGCCAGCGTCCAGCGATGCGCCCGGCCAGGCGAGTGCGCGGCGCCAGGAGCCAGCCAGCGTCAGCGTGCGCCCGGCGCCAGGCGAGTGCCCGCCCGGTATAGGCGGAGGCGAGAATGCCGCCGGCATGGAGCCAACCAGCGTCCAGCGTGCGGCCGGCAGGGCAGGAGTGCGCCCGGCGCCAAACCAGCCAGTCCAGCGTGCGGCGCCAGGCGGAATGCCGCCCGGCATGAGCCAGCCAGCGTCCAGCGTGCGCCCGGCGCCGTCTCGCCCGTCCGTGGGTTTTTCGTTGTTCGATCCTTCCTTTGTCGGTCGTTTGCGGAAATCTTTTGAGTTTCGGGAAGGTCTTTAGCCGTAGATTTCGAGATAACCGTTTTTGACCCCAACATGTTTTACTCGACTAGCTCCTTTAACTTGTTTCACATCCCCATATGGTTAAGTCTTGATGTACTTAACCTTGTTTGAATCTCATGGGCAGCGCCTTATGATCAGATTGATCAGCAGCTTCGCTTTCCTCGAACCATGGTCGTTCGACAATCCTATTCAGGATTGGGGATGGTACAAGTCTCCCCACTTGGAATGGATTAGTCCTCGAATCCGAATCATTGTTTCTGCTGAAACAAACTGTTCAAACCACTCTGGGTACTCAGCTTTCATCCTAGCTTCAGTTTCCCAGTGATGATATCCTTTCCATTGCAGTCCCGAACGACCTTGATCATCTGCTTCTTCTTCCTTGTTGCTTTTTCCATCCTATCTACTACTCGAACCGGCCTCGTTTCCAAGGTTAGATTCTTTCCTAGATTATCAGGAATAACAGGAAGAACAATGTCTTGGTCAGCTAGACATTTCTTGAGTTGGGAGACATGGAACACATTATGGTATGCATCCATCTTGGCTGGCAAGTCTAGCTTGTAAGCCACCATACCCTCTTTCTATTATCTTAAGCGGACCCAAGTACCTTGGATCTAATTTCCCTTCGGAAATGTTCCATTTTCGCGGTCTTTGTAAATATCTCCGAGTTTTCCGCTATCTTTCGATGACTTGATGTTTATCCGATGTCTCGTGGAATCGGGTAAACCGCCATAGCCTGATTGGACCAAACTCACGAGGGCTGATCCAAACAAGCTAAGGCGGACCAACCGGCACGATAGGACCGAGACGGGGCGAGGGCAGCGGACCGGCGCCAAACCAGCCAGCGTCCAGCGTGCGGCGCCAGGCGAGGTGCCGCCGGCGCCAGGCGGGTGCCGCCGGCGCCAGGCGGCCTGCGTGGATTGGTGCCGCCGGCGCCAGGTTTGTGCCGCCGGCGCCAGGCCAGCCAGCGTCCAGCGTGCCGCCCGGCGCCAGGCGGGTGCCGCCGGCGCCAGGCGGGTGCCGCCGGCGCCAGGCCAGCCAGCGTCCAGCGTGCCGCCCGGCGCCAGGCCAGCCAGCGTCAGCGTGCTGCGGCGCCAGGCCAGGGTGCCGCCGGCGCCAGGCGGGTGCCGCCGGCGCCAGGCGAGTGCCGCGGCGCCAGGCGAGTGCCGCGGCGCCAGGCCAGCCAGCGTCCAGCGTGCGCCGGCGCCAGGCGAGTGCCGCCCGGCATGAGCCAGCCAGCGTCCAGCGTGCCGCCCGGCGCCAGGCGGGTGCCGCCGGCGCCAGGCGGGTGCCGCCGGCGCCAGGCGAAGTGCCGCCGGCGCCAGGCCAGCCAGCGTCCAGCGTGCCGCCCGGCGCCAGGCGGGTGCCGCCGGCGCCAGGCCAGCCAGCGTCCAGCGTGCCGCCCGGCGCCAGGCGGGTGCCGCCGGCGCCAGGCCAGCCAGCGTCCAGCGTGCCGCGGCGCCAGGCGATCTCGCCGTCCGTGGGTTTTCGTTGTTCGATCCTTCCTTTGTCAGTCGTTTGCGGGAAATCTTTTGAGTTTCGGGAAGGTCTTTAGCCGTAGATTTCGAGATAACCGTTTTTGACCCCAACACTGTTTTACTCGACTAGCTCCTTTAACTTGTTTCACATCCCCATATGGTTAAGTCTTGATGTACTTAACCTTGTTTAGACTCATGGAGCGGCTTGCCTTATGATCAGATTGATCAGCAGCTCGCTTTCCTCGAACCATGGTCCGTTCGACAATCCTATTCAGGATTGGGGATGGTACAAGTCTCCCCCACTTGGAATGGATTCGTCCTCGAATCCGAATCATTTGTTTCTGCTGAAACAAACTGTTCAAACCACTCTGGGTACTCAGCTTTCATCCTAGCTTCAGTTTCCCAAGTGATGATATCCTTTCCATTGCAGTCCCAGACGACCTTGATCATCTGAACTGTCTTCTTCCTTGTTGCTTTTTCCATCCTATCTACTACTCGAACCGCCTCGTTTCCAAGGTTAGATTCTTTCCTAGATTATCAGGAATAACAGGAAGAACAATGTCTTGGTCCGCTAGACATTTCTTGAGTTGGGAGACATGGAACACATTATGGTATGCATCCATCTTGGCTGGCAAGTCTAGCTTGTAAGCCACCATACCCACTCTTTCTATTATCTTAAACGGACCCAAGTACCTTGGATCTAATTTCCTTCTTCCGAAATTCTTACCCTTCCCTGAAGGTAATCATTTTGAGATAAACCAAGTCACCTACTTGAACTTCGAGATCCTTTCACGTTTATCTGCATAGTTCTTTTGGCGATCCTGGGCTTCTCTCATCTTATCCCTTACTAGCTTGATCTTTTCGGTTGTCTCCTCGACAATCTCAGGACCAATCATGCTGCGCCCCCACTTGGGTCCAGCACAAGGGTGTCCTACAGGACTTCATATAGAGCCTCATATGGCGACATGCCAATGCTCCTATGGAAGCTATTGTTGTAAGCAAATTCTACCAAAGGTAGATGTCTCTCCCAGAGTCACCCCAGTCTAAAACACATGCTGCAACATATCTTCTAAGCGTCCGGATCGTCCGTTCGACTGTCCGTCTGTCTGTGGGTGATAGCGGTACTCATGGTTACCCTTGTTCCTAGAGCCTTTTGAAAAGCCCTCCGAATCTAGAGGTAAACCTCGGATCCCTATCTGATACAATGCTGGCGGCACACCATGAAGCGGACGAACTCATCAATGTATATCCTTACAATTGACTCGACCCCATCCGTTTTCTTGATGGCCAGAAAGTGTGCTGATTTGGTGAGGCGATCCACAACCACCCAAACCGCATCTTTCTTATTCCTGGTTGTGGGAAAACCAGTTACAAAGTCCATTGCAATGTGATCCCACTTCCATTCCGGAATAGGCAAGCTCTGTAATAGCCCACTAGGAACTTGATGTTCAGCTTTGATGAGCTGGCAAGTTGGACACTTGGCCACCCATTCTGCAACATCAACTTTCATACGGATCAATGATAATACCTTTTGAGGTTCTGATACATCTTGGTAGCACCAGGATGAATCGAGAATCTAGACTTATGAGCTTCTCTCAAAATCTCCTCCTTTAGGTTCTTATCATTAGGAACGCTGATCCGTCTATGGACTAGGATGGTACCGTCCTTTGCGGTTTGGTACTCCGTCCTATCATTCTGAGAAACTGTTTTCAAGTTCTCATCTAGACCCTGAGCTATCCGAATTCGGGTAAGCAGGTCGGCTTGGTTTACCGCCTCTAGCCAGTGGTTCACTCTTCGTCGTAGCATATAGCTCTGAGCACGGACCGAACCTTCGGGTCGTCGTCTCCATTCCGACTGTTACATCCGCGACGCCCGCTACGCCGCCACTTGGTTGGCCTTGCCCGGTGATAGGCAATGTCGAGATCGTAGTCAGCCACAAATTCCATCCACCTCCTTTGCCTTAGATTCAGCTCAGGCTGGGTGAATATATACTTAAGACTCTTATGGTCTGTAAGTATCTGGACCTTGGCTCCATATAAATATGAACGCCAAATCTTTAAGGCGAATACTACCGCAGCCATTTCAAGATCATGGGTGGGGTAGTTTCCCTCATGTTTTCTCAACTGCCTTGACGCGTAGGCAATGACCTTCCCATGTTGGGTCAGGACGCAACCCAATCCAGTAATGGATGCATCCGTGTACACCACGTAGGGTTGATCGGCCTCCGGTAGAACAAGGACAGGTGCCTTTGTCAGCATGTCCTTAAGTGCGGAGAAGCATCTCTCACACTCCTCAGACCAAGTGAACTTGACGTCCTTCCCTGTCAACCGTGTCATAGGCTGGGCCAAGCTTGCGAATCCTTTCACAAACTTCCTATAGTAACCTGCTAGCCCAAGGAAGCTTCTTACTTCCGTGGCACTGCGTGGTCGGGGCCAATCCTTGATTGCCCTGATCTTCTCTGGATCCACTGAGACGCCCTGGTCGGACACGATATGACCGAGGAACCCAATGCTCTTTTGCCAAAAACTGCACTTGCTGAGTTTAGCATAAAGCTTGTGTTCTCGTAACCGTTCCAGCACAGCCCTCAGATGTTTCCGATGAGATTCCTCATCCTTGGAGTAAATTAGTATATCATCTATGAAGATAATAACTGATTCGTCCAAGAAATCTCGGAACACGCTGTTCATCATTTTCATGAATGCAGCAGGTGCATTGGTCAGACCGAAAGGCATAACCACAAACTCGTAATGGCCGTACCTGGTCCTAAATGCTGTCTTCTTAATATCGTTTGGCTCTATGGGAATCTGATGATACCCCGAGGCCAAATCGATCTTAGAAAACCACTTAGCTCCTTTGAGTTGATCCAACAACTCGTCTATCCTGGGCAACGGGTACATGTTCTTCACAGTAACCCTGTTCAACCCACGATAGTCGATACACAGACGCATGCTACCATCCTTCTTTTTCACAAAGAGGACTGGTGCACCCCAAGGAGAACTACTCGGACGTATGAACCCCTTGTCAAGCAATTCTTCCAATTGCTTCTTTAGCTCAGCCATCTCGGCTGGAGCCATTCGATACGGACTCTTGGACAGCGGAGCTTCCCTGGTTCCAGTTCGATCGTGAATGGATCCGACCTATCAGGGGGGACACCCTGTAGCGAACAGAACACATCCGGGAACTCAGACACCAACGAGTCCTCAGACAGAACAGACAGATCCATTGGATCAGACAGAACAGATAGATCCCTTGGATCAGACAGAACAGACAGATCCCTTGGATCAGACAGAACAGACAGATCCCTTGGATCAGACAGAACAGACAGATCCCTTGGATCAGACAGAACAGACAGATCCCTTGGATCAGACAGAACAGACAGATCCCTTGGATCAGACAGAACAGACAGATCACTCGGATCAACAGAATTGCCGCGCTCCATAGTGGTGATTGTGGCCAGAAGGGCTTCACAACCCTGTCTTAGCATCCGTTCTGCACGGACTGCTGATACCACTACTTTCTGGTGAGCCGGACTCAGATTCGGACTTTGGTACTGGATCGGTCGACCCCATCCCTCCATTGCACACAACCCTTGTGACAATCGAGTGGCCGATACTTTCCCAACCAGTCCATGCCTAGGATCGCCATTGATTCTGTAGGCGCAGAAGCGATCAGATCTACAGGCAGATTTCTCTCTGGATTGTCACGGGATATTCTTTATGAGCCTAGTGAGTGCATGACTTGCCCTCCGGCTGCCCTCACTAGTCTCGAATTATCCCCAGATTCCAGACAGAACAGACCCTTTCCGACCAGATCTGGACTCACAAAACTATGTGTAGCCCCTGTGTCGAAAAGCACGTGTGTTTCCACACCACCAATCATGAGGGTCCCTAAAAGAGACCCACATCAGAATCCCCTAGCCATTCTAGGTTCCAGACCAAGCATTTCTACTTGTATTTAAAAAGATAAGTTAAGGAATTACCAGTGATCGATTCAAACGATCCAGAAGCGCCGTCGTCCCGAGACAGCTCGTACACCCTCGGTGTAGTGGTCGGCCTGCTCTGGGTTGGCTTGCCTGTGTCACCACGTCCGTTCCCTTGTCCTCCTTGCAGCTTGGGACAATCCTTCACGTAATGTCCACTCTTGCCGCAATGGAAACAAGTAGGAGAGCCGCTTCCACCAGATTGGCCCTGAGTCCGACCTGGTCGAGTGCAGTCCCGGATTGAATGATCCATGCTGCCACAGCGCACACAGGCCCCCATGGCTTTCCAGCATTCACCTGGATGGTGTTTGCCACACTTAGGGCACGCAGGTCGGTCACCAGAGGCTTTACCTCCGTCCACCTGGTCCCATTTCCTCTTCCGGTCGTTTGTCTTACCGGACAGGGCAGACTGCGACCGAGTCTTAAGCTTAGCTTCCTCAGCCAAGTTAGACTCCAAAAGAGCCATCCGTTCGACTAACTCAGACACGGTGCTGAAGGTGCGGATCGAGTAGTGGGTTTTCAGTTCAGGCCTTAAGCCTCGGATGAACCTACGAACCTGGACTGCCTCGTCCTCAAGCTCCCTTCCAACAAACCGTCTGAGCCGGTTGAACTCCTCTTCGTACTCCCGTACGGTCCTGCGGCCTTGGACCAGGTCTAGGAACTTGGCTTCCAGACGGTCCCATGCCTCTGCAGGAAAGTATTTGCGGTTGAATTCCACTTCAAATTCCGCAAAACTCTGGAGACTTCCATTGGTGCGCTTATCTACAGCCAACCACCAATTATGCGCATCCCCTTCCAGGAAGTGGATCGCAATGTCTCTCTTGTAATCCTCGGGGCAACGAGTAGAACTGAAGTTTCGGACCAGCCTACTCCTCCACTCGTCTGCCACTATGGGATCGGTACTACCTGAGAAATGTCGGGTACCCAAACGGGATATGTGTTCCAACAATTTCAGGTAGTCCATCTTTCTCTCAGCCCTTACAGGTGGATCAATCTCGATCACCTCGGCTGTATCCTGAATCACACCATTTGCTATGGGCGTGGCCGTAGCCTTAGGTGTAGCTTGGCCCACAGATGAGTTCACCAGAGGGGTGACCATCTGAGTCATAGCAACCATCTGATTGCCCATAAGCTTCATGGCTTCCAACACATCCTTCATGGATGGTCCTGCGGCCTGGTTTGCTGTACCATCGACCGCTCCCGTACGCGGGTCAACATGACGGTTAGCATTTGAGGATTCTGCCTCCTCTTCCTGCTCCTTTTCATGCTCCCTGTTCGTACCATCACCTTGTCCCCCAGTAAGGTTGGCTGGATCCTCAGGTAATCCTGCACCAGTGTTAGCTACAACCGGTTCGGTTGGTAACCCGGTCAGGTTGACTTCATCGGCCACCACTTGGCCAGACTGCTCAGACGGTTCCTTACTCTTTCGGGACTTCTTACTCTTGCTTTTTCCAACCTAAGGATTCCAGACATGTTAGTACAAAAAAACTAACCACAAATAAAACAAAACAATCCCTAGGCTAAGCAATCAATAACCTCACCGTGAGACCTAATCAGCTGGCTGCGCGTGTGTGTAGACTACCATAACCCGACTATCGTAGAATCAACCTGGCTCTGATACCAACTTGTAAGACCCGTTCCTGGCCTCTTGACCCGACTGGACCCGCGGCCTTACTTTATATTTTTCTTTGCGAATTTGATTCTTTTTAAGTCTTTTATTTACTAAGTCATATTCAGATATGAGGTTCATAAACAATTAACCAGATAGCACAGCGGAATAATAATGTAGTTCAATTGTATTACTTAGAAACATGTGATCCAATACATAACTTGTTAACAGTCTCATAAACAATAACAAGCTCCTCCCTAATATTATCTAGCCACACGCTGCACAGCCTCTCACTGATGGAGTCCTCACGGCTCCTGGGTTTGACCACCACCATCCTTAGTTCCTGAAACCATAACCAGATAAGCATTAATCACACCGAAGACAGAACGGTTAGATTCTACAATGCTTGGCTTGGCTCCTAGAACTATGATAAACCTCAGATAAGACAAACACATAAATTGTAGCATCCCCGTCCCGGGAACTTGACATAGGGCCTAGACGTTTCCATAGAAACGTGAACGTCATGGTTCAGATCTTGAGAATTGATCGTGAACAAGGCATGATGATGGAAATGGTCGGTAATGATCATGGATATCTAGTCTTGGTTGGTACAATGACCAAAGGACTTGGTCACATGGATTGTGACAAGTTAAAGAAGCTAGATGAGTAAAGCGATAGCTGGGCCAGTAGGTGGGTAGCTTCGACCAAGCTGAGCGAAGCTTAGTCAAGTCCACTCTAGCTCGGTCTAAACTATGTCAGCTCAACTAGCTGAGCTTCTAGCTCAGTCAGCTGGGTCAGCTGGTAGTCAGCTCATCTCAGCTAGACGGAGTGTTCGGGTCTCGGGTCAGTGGTCCTGGTCGGGCGGTGTGAGCGGTTGGTCCGGCCATGTGGTCCATGAGCCGTTGGGCTCTTGTGGGCAAGTCATGGGCTTGGTAATCAGGCCTGGGCTTATGATGGACGTGCCTAGATGGGTCTGGAACCTTCTATGGCAAATGGGTGCAATCTGGTCCGTTGGTAATAATCGATGGTCCAGATCTGTCCCGAATGGATGCATGGAAGGGATGTGTCCCTTCTCACATGACCTTTGCTTGCCTATAAATAGGGTGCACGACCAGAAATCAATTCATTCAGTTATCATCCAGTTATCATCCAGATTTATCCAGTCTCATCACGTTCAAAGGGAGAGAGAGTCGGCCAAGAAAAGGCCGATCATGGCGGCGGTTGCTTTCCGGCGACTCTGATCGTTGGGAAGAAACTCCGGCCAGGATTGGAATGATCTGGCAAGGGGAAGCGTGGAGAACCCTGATCAAGGTTCCAATGTGAGTGGTGGACCAGCGATCCATCAACCTAGACCGTCGGCCCCAACGGTCGAGTCTATGGTCCGATCGGTTCAATGGTTACATCCGTTTCTCTCTAGTCTGTTTCCAGGCCTTCTCTTTTCTTCCTTCTCTGGGTATGGACGTGGTGGTGTGATGGTTGGATCAAAGTGGTACTATTCACCAAGGATCCCAAGTTACCAAAGTGCAGTAGCGAAGAGTTCTGAGTTACCAAAGGGAATGTAGCGAAGAGTTCTGAGTTACCAAAGGGTACAAGTTGCCAAGGTCACGTGCTACCAAGAGTCATGAGTCAAAGGGTGCCAGTAGCGAAGAGTTACTAGACCCAAAGGTACCATAGACTAGAAGGTGCATCGGACCAAGAACGCAGTGATCAAAGGGTGCGAGTTACCGGGGATGCGAATGTATCGTGACTCAAGGGATGCAAGTGTATTGTGATCCAAGGTACGATCATATCGTGATCAAGAGGTGCGACCATGTAGTGATCAAGAATACGAACATGTCGTGATCAAAAGATGCGAGCGTGTCGTGATCAAAGGATCGCGAGCGTGGCGTGACGAATCGCGAGCAATTCGGGACGAATGGAGTGCGAATGGGGCGTGACGAAGAAGTGCGAATGGATCGTGTCGAAAAGGTGTGAACCACCAAATGGTGCGATTGAGGAAAGGCACCATACGCTTTATGTAGGGCATGGACTCACATAATAGCAATGGAATGCGGTTGTGTCGGTACATACTAAGTGGGCGATGGCTTATCATGACTAGTGGTGGGATCATGTTCCATGGCGATGGTTCGGTGGCGAACATTAGTATAAATGGTCATGTTGCTGGAGTAAGAGTATTGATGTGATAATCCTATATATCAGCCAAGGTGTTGATAACCTAAGGATTGGCTAAGAGCCATGTCGATGAGTATGGCTAGTACTATGTGTTGTGAACCATAGATACTAAGCCTAGGTGTGATTGTTCAAGGAAGACTGTGTAAGATCTGATCATGGTTGAGTATGGACGACCTGAATCATATATGATGGTTCAAGGTGTAGAAACTAACGATTAAGAATACATCGGTTGGAAAGAACAAGACATATCTATTATGCGGGTTAATGTCCCAAGGCGGTCAGGCAAGATGAAGACTCATCAGTTCTAAGTCATGTGAGGATGGTTGGTTGATTGACTTAGGATCTGATGGGCATTCTTATTCCATAGTATGGACTTGGTACTATTGCCCATAAGGCAAAAGGATGTCGGATTGTGCATGAGCCGTCAAAGGCCATATGCCTATCTTTTATCCGCCTGAAGACTCCTCAAAGGTTACTTACGTCTGTGGGGTTGGTTGGTTGAATGACTAAGTACCTAGGGGAGTTGTTTATTGCAGGAATCATTATAAGGACCATAAAAGGACTTAGTGAGTTCAATGGTTCAAACGATGAGCTAAAAGCTCGTGGATGTGGCAAAGGTAAGATCTAGCAATTGTTGCATAGATCGATAGAATGGTTTAGAGGAATGGAACCTCGGATTCGTATGACTTGGTTTGGGTTCAGAATCAGCCTTTAAGCTAATTGGTAGTTGAGAGAACTAATCAAGGCTGAGGTGATTCGACCAGACAAGTGTTAGATTGGTTTTAGACCAATGGTTAGTTAGAGAATATTCCGCTGCGTATAAGTTGAAAGGATCTAAGCTATGAATGACTAAGAAAGTCTTTAGCTAAGGTCAAAGTTAGCCCTCGCCTATGGGATATTATAATTAAAGGCGAAAAATTCAGAGGTTAGGTCGGAAGAGGACTGGCGGCGTAAGTATTCGACAGCGGCCTAGTCGGCGAGATCGAGGTCTTACAAGTTGGTATCAGAGCCTGGTTGATCCTGTTATGGACAATGCTTTCGAAAATGTTAAATTCAAACGAAATTATTTCGAGGACTAAGGCGACTATGAAACCTTAGTGGTGGTGAGCCAAGAAGAGTTGAGGTAAGAGGTATCATGCTTTTTGAACAAGGAAGTTCCAAGATGAACCTACTTAGCCAAGATGCACTTTCAAGGGCAAGATCCTGAAACTGAAAGGTTGGTCGATCTAGTTACTTAGAAGTAATAGGCAGTTGGAGGGATGGAAGCAATGCAGTACTTGGTTATGGATGACCTGGACAAGGGAAAGGACATGGACCAGAGAGTGGCGTATGTTGAAATAAGCATGCAGCACTCTACTGAGGATAAGTGTTATCCCTTGGTGGCCGTTCATAATAGGTAAGCATATGCAATTTTCAAAACTGATTTAAGGGAGACACTACATGACTAGTACACGAGTGGACTTGTGATCAGATGGATCAGCTAGGACTCGGTATAAGTCAAGGTGGGATTCCCTAGATCAAGTTGGATGGAATGAATCAATTCCAATCTGAATCCGTCCAAGGAAGTAAAAGTCTGAACTTATCTTTTTAAGTTCAGTGGACATTAAGTATCCTAGTATGATGAGGGTTGAAAGTATATTATAAACACTCTTGTGAATGGTGTGAGCATTCACATAAGTGCAACACTCTGGGGGGTGGTGACAGCGTCTTCCAGAGATGTGATTAAACTGAGATCTTACTCATCTAGGAACCTAATGTTTAGTAATGCTTGGTCTGGAACCTAAGAGAGGTCAAGACTGGTCTGGAACCTATAGCGGTCAAGACATGACGTGAGGTCCTCATGTAGGGACGCTCATGGTCGGAAATGTGGAAACAAAGGTTCTCTTCGATACAGGAGCTACACATAGTTTTGTGGACCCGAGCCTGATCGGAAGAGGATAAACTTTCCATGCTAAAAGGAGATCACTTGGGGATAGTGAGTGCAGCCGGTGGTCAGGTTATGCATCCACTAGGCCTTGTTGCAAGTGCTCCAGTGGTCATTCAAAACAGGGGGCTGCCTGTTGACCTTACTGTAATCCCCCTAAAGAATCACGAGATGATCTTAGGTATGGATTGGCTAGGAAAGTATCGGGCCACTCTCGATTGCCATAAAGGTTGTGATTCGATTGGAGAGTGGGGCTAAACCGATCAAATTCCAATGTGAAAGACGCTCACGAGTGTAGTGGTGTCAGTAGTCTAAGCTAAGGATGCTGAACCAGGGTTGTGAAGCGTTTTGGCCACAATAACCACTCGCAGTCCGGTCAAACTAGTACTATATCTGGGACTCTTGTGGTATCTGAGTTCGAAGATGTGTCCCGTACGCTATAGGGTGTACCCCCTGATAGGTCGGACCTCTTCATGAAAGAACTAGAACCATGGACAGCTCTACTGTCCAAGAGTCTGAATCGGATGGCTCCGCCGTAATGGGCGAGCAGTAGACCACGTCGAGAAGGACCAGGGTCGCAGTACAACCAAGTCGGAAAGAGACCTAAGGTTGGGATTTTTATTTGATCAAGTCCATGAGGCGAGGATCAAACTATGACAAAGTCCAGTGATGGACCGAAGTCAACTATCTGGCGGTTTAGTCTAGTACAGACTAAGATCGCATTATGGCCAAGCTGTGAAAGGCTGTGGTCAGGCTAAGGAATGATCCGGACTGGGATCATGAACCTTATTGTCCATAAAGGACAAAAGGATCGTAACAATCTTTTAGGACTCGTTATAGGACGAGTAACCTAGTGATTGGAACGAGTGTGCTAGGACTTGATTGGTACGTCGAGTGACTTGGAGAATGGTTAAATCTACTAAGGCTCGAGTATGCAGCACGTTCCTAGGGACTGGAAGTGATCTAGTCTTCGACTATGATCAGAGAAAGAATAAAGTCTAAAGCAGATGATATTCAAAACAGAGACATAGACTTGGTGTCTACGAGGACAGCAATCTATAAAGGTTGGGCCAGTGACACAAGGCATGTCTTTGGATCTGATTACAAGTATCACTGGTTTGTGTACTTGATGGACCCTCGACTATGGTCATAGTAGCCAGGTAAGGGTGCCTGTTGGTGTTAAAATCGGTCACGACGGAATCAATGACTGAAAGTCTCTAGAAAGTATTTCTTGAAACAAAAAGTCTCGGATAATTTGAAAAGAAGTTATACGAGATTTTCTCAAATAGAATATCCACTCTATGTGAGATCGGAAGACTACGGACGTCTTGTGAGACGAGAGTCTCGGAAAGATCGATCCGCTTCGCCCAAGGACATCAAGATTCGATCACCACAAAACCCTAAACACAAAAGAATCTGCCTCGAAACCCGAAAGAGTCGTTCTCTCAAACCGTGAGGAACCAGAAAGCGATCAAGATATCAAATCGAAGCCCTCGCCGAGATCTTCAGCCTGGCGCCGGCGGCACCGGCCTGGCGCCGGCGGCACCGTCACGCAGGCTGGACTGGCGCCGCGGCACCGACCTGGCGCCGGCGGCACCGTCGCCGCGGGCTGGCCTGGCGCCGGCGGCACCGGCCTGGCCGGCGGCACCAGTGACCGCAGACGGCCTGGCGCCGGTGGCACCGGCCTGGCGCCGGCGGCACCGTCGCCGCGGGCTGGCCTGGCGCCGGCGGCACCGGCCTGGCGCCGGCGGCACCATCAGCGGGCTGGCTGGCGCCGGCGGCCCGGCGGCACCAGCCTGGCGCCGGCGGCACCGACCTGGCGCCGGCGGCACCAACCTGGCGCCGGCGGCACCGGCCTGGCGCCCGGCACCGGCCTGGCGCCGGCGGCACCGTCGCCGGGCTGGCCTGGCGCCCGGCACCGGCTGGCGCCGGCGGCACCCGTCAGCGGGCTGGCTGGCGCCCGGCGGAACCGGCCTGGCGCCGGCACCGTCGCCGCGGGCTGGCCTGGCGCCGGCGGCACCCGCCTGGCGCCCGGTCGGCGGCCCTCGTCCTGGTCTCCGGACCCATCGTGTTCGGTCTGATCCCATCTTGGCTTGTTTGGATCAATCATCATGAGTTTGGGGCGATCCGCTCTGGAATAAACATCCTACGACTTCGATTGGAATGCGTCCTCGATGTTTTACGACAAAAACTAGAAGGATTGGATTTCGTAGAAGATATCGTATAAAACAATGTCGATTAACTTGAACATCAATCCTTTAGGTTATACGGTTTATTTTACGAGAAAGATAGTCTTTCCGAGAAATCGTATAAAACGTTTAACGACTTAAGACAAGTCCACGGACTAACCTACGATTTTAAGAATTCAGGCCCAATCAGGCTATGACGGTTTATCCGATTTCCCAAACATCGGATAAACATCAAGTCACCGAAAACTCGAGGATAATTACGAAGATCGATGAAAATGGAATACTTCCTGAAGAGATAAGCTTGGGCCCAAAGGCGAGGTCCATCATCTTAAGGCAAACCGACCTAGGAGTGAGTATATAAGGAGAGCAAGAGCAGAGGAGAGGAGGATCCGAAAATCCTAGAATCTAGACTTAGAGAACTCCCGCTAGCTTAGAGAACTTAGAACCTAGGCGGTTAGGCCAGCGAGGCAGGACTTAGGGCCGCCTCTTGTTCTTGCTTTATCTTCTCCGCAGACCCCTGTTCCTCTCGGAAGGATCTAACAATTCTCTTACTCAGAGCTCCGCACATAGAAACCCTAAACATTATCTTCGACATGCCCGTTTCTATGACCAACGCTCATACTAGACGAACCAGGCCCTAGAGCGTCTGGCGCCTCCTGCTCACAAATCTCGGCTCCTCGGAAGGATCGGACAATTCTTTACTTAAGAGCTCCGCGCATAGAAACCCTAGGCTATCCTCGACATGCCTGTTTCTATGACAAGCGCTCATACTAGGCGAACCAGCCCAGGCGGTTCGATCTCTTGTTCAATTCTTTCTAACTGAACTTCGTCTGACTTGATCCTCGAAGGGGTAATGAGGCAGCCTTTCTTAAGGTCCAGTCCCAAATCTTAACAAAACCTTTTCGCATTTATTCGGTCACTTGTCGTTGGCTGTCGCAGAGAATCCGGACCTTCAGGGAAAGTCGGGTTAACTTGGCTTTCCTCCGCAATCTTATCCATTAAAATTGGCGGTGTGAATTTCGGTTCCCACAGTTTGGCTAGAAGGAGGGGCGGATTACTCTTACTCATCTGACGCCAAAGCAGTCGAACCGATGTCAGGAAATATGAAAGAAAAAGTTGCAGTTTCGTCAGCGATGGTAAAACAACTCCAGCAGCGACTGTTCCTAAGGCCAACGCCACGCGAAACGCCACGGTGCTCGAAAGCAAATAAAAAACCTAGCCGCTGCTTTCCGCCACAGGAAGAGCACGAAACGAAGCTCGCAATTTCTATCTAAACAGAAAGGGCAACGATAAAATCTATCAAACCCCAAAAATTAGTCTTGTTACCAAGTTAGAGAAATCGCGAACGAGCAAGGTTTCTACGAAAAACGCTTTTTCGAGAACTCGAAAAATAAAACCTATTCTCCTCGAAACCTTGGGGAAACCCTATATTACTCGCGGAACAGAAGCCACGGCAAATCGGTTCACCGATTCCCACTGCCATACTTCTTACAAACAACTCTCGAGGAACAAACGGAAAACGAAGGAGGTCGGAACTTGATCTTACTAGGACGACTTGCCATAGGGTAAGATCAGTCTTCCCAGTCCGCCTTAGTAAGAGCCCACTTTGTTCTCCTTTGTGTCTAGGTCAGAATGGCTTCGTTTCATCTCAATCAGTTTCGTTGAGATTTTCACGAAGAACAAAGTCACTGTCGGCCACCTCGCCGTGGGCAAGGACAAACATTACGAGTCACCTCACCCTCCGGCGTGGCTACCTGCATACAGGGCGAACTCACCTTCGTTATCCTTTGAGTCTAGATCAAAGTGGCTTTCACTTTGTCTCAATCAGTTTCGTTGAGATTTTCTGAAGGGAACAATGTCGCTGTCGACCACCTCGCCCATGAAAAGGATCTCTCTGTCCGTCATAGGGCCGAGACGGTCCTGACTCAGTACCATGCATCTTTGCCTGAGTTTTTAAGTAACTTCGGTCTTTGAGTCCGTGAGCCCGGGGATCGGCGAAGGCAAGCAACAGCAACATCGGCGGGCCGGGATACAACATCTGAAGGCGGCAGGGCCCTGGCGCCGGCACCCGGCCTGCGGCGACCTGCAGTGACCTGGCACCAGCGGCACCCGGCCTGGCGCCGGCACAACCTGGCGCCCGGCACCACATCCTGGCGCCCGGCACAGCGCGGGCGGCCTGGTGCAGCGGCACCCTGACCTGGCGCCCGGCTGACAGGTTTCTGTAGACCAGCCTGGCGCCAGCGGCCGCCAGCATTTCGCCGAACCAGCCTGGCGCCAGCGACACCCACGCCGGGCGACCTGGCGCCAGCGGCCGCAGCGACTTCACCCAGCGGGCGCTAGCCAGCTGACGCGATACGGGCGGCCTGGTGAGCACCAGGCCTGGCACCGGCGACGCGTGACAGACGACCTGGCTGGCCCGGCACCCGACCTGGCGCCCGGCAACCTGCGCCGTTTCGCAGGCGGGCCTGGCGCCGGCGGCAAGGGTCTGGCGCCCATCCGTGCACGATTCGTCTTCGTGATCTCGAACGCGACATCTTGGTCCCTTAAAACCCATGTTGGATTGTTAGAAACCACGACCATTCTTCCATGAAAGCCTTCGATTGTTTAAACAAAGTTCATATTTTAAAATCTAAGTTCGAAGCCTCATTATTCAAACCCTAGAAGGCGGAAGTCTGAATCAAGTCCATCTCAATCCGATACTCGAGGAGTCGTTGGGTAAACGATTACCTCGAAATCTACGACTAAAGATCCTCCCAAACTCAAAGATTTCCCGCGAGCGACTAGCGGAAGATCGAACAACGGAAGACCAAGGACGGCAGGCGGCCTGGCACGGCGGCACAGCGTCATGAGCGGCCTGGCACCAGCGGTACCCGGCCTGGCGCCCGGCGGCACCCGGCCTGGCGCCGGCGGCACCAAATCCGCCGGGACGACCTGGCGCCCGCGGCACCCGACCTGGCGCCCGGTCCATGTGCTGGTCTCGGTCCCATCGTGCTCCGGTCCGATCCCCTCTTGGCTTGTTGGGATCAATCTTCGTGAGTTTGAATGCGATCCGATTATTAAACACCAATCGTCGACTATCACGAGGAAATAGGATTCCTTGAAATGCGAAACCTTCAAAAGACTATTTTAGCGAAATTTTTTAAAGGTTTTAATTCTCTGTAGGACAGGAACAAAAGCGTCTTGAAAAACTACCGTAGAATTTAGGGAACTTAGGATCTAGGTGGATAGTCTAGCAAGCTAAGTCTTAGGCAAAATTTCCAGTCTTGTTCCATCGTTCCTTGATTGTCCAGGCAGAACATGCAAACCGATCTAGTCTCAAAAACCGAGAAACGATCGCCACGCCGCTCTAAAAGCATACTTATCCCGCTTCCTAAAAGAAAGAAAAACGCACAAGCCTTCTCGAAGAACGGCTAACCCGCTTTCAGAAAAGAAAGGAAGTAGGTACGATACTGTATCCGTGATAATCCCATCTTCGAAAACTTTTGCTTCAGCATCAAGACAACGCTTTGACAAAGCAAACTCGCAGCAATAAGATTCGCCTTAAAACGCTTAGCGCATAGCCCAACCGCTACAAACATAGTCCTGAAAACTCTACGCCGCCTATCATCGCAGACTCAAGCGACTAGAAACGGTACCAACGCCAGACTAATAGCACGACGGTGAACAACAAAATAACGAAATAACCTTCGGTAAAACTCCATAAGTAGTTAAGCAGCTGGCCCAAAGGTCAAATCATAGCGAAACACCGTAATCAGCGGAAACATCGCTATTTTAACAATTCATGCATTTTCTATCTCCATGAAACCGGTCATCCATTACTTTCAGATAACAAGAACATTTTAAAACAAAACAGCCTATAGAAAAACATGATCGGTCTCATGCAAAACGATTTACGCAGTACACAAAAGTGAGCGAGGAGAACATAATCCGTGGTCGCGAATACGCCAAGTAATTTGTGAAAGCGGCTCTCCGGTTACCTGCGAAAACCCCTTACATCACATTCACGAAAAATCCTCTGTATGGTCGAGTCAATTCATACAAAGAAACTTCGTAAAATAAACATAATGGGTCCAACGGGTAACTAACGTAGACAGTTTTAAGCTCCACAAGGTTTCTGGCTCCTGCTTTCACTCCCAGCGATTCACGTCAGAGCAGGAAATAATCCATGAGCGAACCCGCGTGTCCTCGTCGATCCATAAACTTTGTCCCCTCGGTTAAAATGAAAGAGATTTTCATGCAACAAAAAAATTTTATCACGAACCATTCATCATTATAACTGAGACCTAAAGTGGAAGATCGTTTCTAAAGCCATCAGCCATAACTCAGAAAACTCCGCTATGCTTGGCATGTCTATCTCGGCAAGCGCTATTTGGCCCTCGGCCAGCTTCAGCCTTCGTAAAGCCGGACCTGAATTGGCATCCCCATTAAGGACAATCGTAAACTAACATGACCTTAATAAGGGTCATGGTCTGATCGTTTACCAACAACTTCCTTGGCGATACGGCTGAATCTAGCCTCTATGCCAATCCAAAGCTACTGGCGAGCACGCTCCAATCATGCGGCTAAAAACAACAATCACGATTTGTTCATAGAGCGTAAGTGACTATTGCATAAGCAATTTGTCGTATAACCCAGAATCGAAATCATCACGATAAACTCTTCATACCAAAACTCAGTCTAACAACCATATGGTTAGCGGAAGATTTAAACTTATCGTCAATCGATTAAGTTCTATCGCCCGTAAACCACGGCATGAAAAGCACTCGTGACAAGGCTCCAAGAGTTATCTGAGTCATCCTTAATATATACAATCAAATCCGGAGAAGGCCAACACTTCACAAAGCACTGTGAATGTAGGCGCTTCTCCCTGGGTCAAACTTCGCGACCTTGGTCCTGCGTCAAACCCGAAACAACAGTTTCTGGCTGCGAACATTAGCAAAACATCTCAAGCCAGCGAACATTTCAACCACGAAATGCGGCACAAACACGACCTTCAGCACTGCGAGCGTCGCTAGCGGCTTTCGAAGGACATTCTTTTCCTCAAAGCGTTCCAGATGAAATCTTCGTCTCTAGAACTCAAAACATACAAACACACCTCTAGCGTAACATGCCTCTAAGCTGGCATCATTTCGTTGTTGCTGATCACAACAAGCGAACTCTAGCGTTAAACAGACAAATAGCCACCTTTAAAGGGTAGGCTCTCTTGCATCCGACAAGGATAAAACATAGCGTATACAAGAAATCAAAATTTTGGTCTAGCTCTTACGTAAGGAAGTAGCTTCGACTCCGCCAGACAAATCATATAAGCCGACAACAATTGGCGGATTTTAAACGATGCGAGTCAGGTTAAAATCGCAAACAGGCAAAGCGAAAGCCGATTTGTCATCGCAAAGCCTCAGTCCGAGTAAACCTAGGTCTTGCCTCTAAGCCCAGCCACGCTGGATCTTGACATCTCACGGACATAGTATGGTATCGAGATCAAAATTTGTCTCTTCACTTAAGCCTATTCTATTCACGAACTTTCCGTAAATCGGTAAAGCCGCGGAAAATCTCGCTTTATGCAAACAATAGGTACGGTGATCATCAGGGAACTAGGAATGAGGCGACAACTCACACCCTCTTTCTCATGCCGAAAAAACTGAAGTTCATAAATAATCGAAAAACAAATACATCAACAGCATCATGCTCGAAAGTCTCTCATGACACATAACCAGACCATATAAGTCGCCGGAAAACAGATCACAAGGGTCTTAAACTCCAAAGCGAACTTCACGGGCTTGATCCCACACAACAAAGTGCGTAGGCAGCCTTGAAAGCGCAGCCCCAATCTTACCACTCAGCGGGCCTTTCAACCATTAATTCCGCCTATCTTACCTGACATGTCTTATAAGCTCGCAAGAACATCACAAAGGTTCCTAACGAGCTGGGGGCTAACTGTTGGTGTCAAAATGGAGTCCGACGGAATCAATGACTAAAGTCTCTAGAAAGTATTTCTTGAAACAAAAGTCTCGGATAATTTGAAAAGAAGTTATCGAGATTTTCTCAAATAGAATATCCACTCTATGTGAGATCCGGAAGACTACGGGCATCTTGCGGGGAGAGTCTCGGAAAGATCGATCCTTCGCCCAAGGACATCAAGATTCGATCACCACAAAACCCTAAACACAAAGAATCTGCCCGAAACCCGAAGAAGTCGTTCTCTCAAACCGTGAGGAACCAGAAAGCGATCAAGATATCAAATCGAAGCCCTCGCCGAGATCTTCAGCCTGGCGCCGGCGGCACCGGCCTGGCGCGGCGGCACCGTCAGCGGGCTGGACTGGCACCGGCGGACCGACCTGGCGCCGGCGACACCGTGGCAGGCGACCTGGCGCCGGCGGCACCGACCTGGCGCCCGGCGGACCTTTCCATGACCGCGGGGCGGCCTGGCGCCGGCGACCGACCTGGCGCCCGGCGCACCGACCTGGCGCAGCGGCACCGTCAGCGGGCTGGCCTGGCGCCCGGCGGCCGTCCTTGCGCTGGCCTGGCGCCCGGCGGCACCGACCTGGCGCCCGGCGGCACCGTCGCAGCGGGCTGGCCTGGCGCCGGCGGAACCGACCTGGCGCCCGCGGCTTTCCGTCAGCGGGCTGGCCTGGCGCCCGGCGGCACCGACCTGGCGCCGGTCGGCGGCCCTCGTCACGGTCGGACCCATCGTGTTGGTCTGATCCCATCTTGGCTTGTTTGGATCAATCATCATGAGTTTGGGGCGATCCGGCTGGAATAAACATCCTCGACTTCGATTGGAATGCGTCCTCGATGTTTCACGACAAAAACTAGAAGGATTGGATTTCGTTAGAAGATATCGTATAAAACAATGTCGATTAACTTGAACATCGATCCTTTAGGTTATCACGGTTTATTTCACGAGAAAGATAGTCTTTCGAGAAATCGTATAAAGCGTTTAGCGACTTAAGACAAGTCCACGGACTAACCTACGATTTTAAAATTCAGGCCCAATCAGGCTATGGCGGTTTATCCGATTTCCCAAACATCGGATAAACATCAGAATCACCGAAACTTCGAGGATAATTACGAAGATCGGCGAAAATGGAATACTTCCTGAAGAGATAAGCTTGGGCCCAAAGCGAGGTCCATCATCTTAAGGCAAACCGACTAGGAGTGAGTATATAAGGAGCAAGAGCAGAGGAGAGGAGGATCGAAAATCCTAGAATCTAGACTTAGAGAACTCCGCTAGCTTAGAGAACTTAGAACCTGGCGGTTAGGCCAGCGAGGCAGGACTTAGGGCGCCTCTTGTTCTTGCTTTATCTTCTCCGCAGACCCTGTTCCTCTCGGAAGGATCTAACAATTCTCTTACTCAGAGCTCCGCGCATAGAAACCCTAAACATTATCTTGACATGCCGTTTCTATGACCAGCGCTCATACTAGGCGAACCAGGCCCTAGAGCGTCTGGCGCCTCCTGCTCACAAATCTCCGCTCCTCTCGGAAGGATGGGACAATTCTTTACTTAAGAGCTCCGCACATAGAAACCCTAGGCGTTATCTTCGACATGCCTGTTTCTATGACAAGCGCTCATACTAGGCGAACCGCCTAGGCGGTTCGATCTCTTGTTCAATTCTTTCTAACTGAACTTCGTCTGACTTGATCCTCGAAGAGTGCGTAGGCAGCCTTTCTTAAGGTCCAGTCCCAAATATTAACAAAACCTTTTCGCATTTATTGGTCACTTGTCGTTGGCTGTCGCGAAGAATCCGGACCTTCAGGGAAAGTCGGGTTAACTTGGCTTTCCTCCGCAATCTTATCCATTAAAATTGACGGTGTGAATTTCGGTTCCCACAGTGCCATAAGCGAAAACCAGAATGGACCACTTGATAGGATTTTTGGCCAAATCCCTATCAAGTGGGGGAGACTTGTAAAACAATGGTCAGAGAGATTGGATCATTGGAAAGTTCATTTGGGTTGTTAAGAACCAACTAAGCATGTTCTATGTTCTGAAAAGATAATGTTCGGTTGGCACCAATTGTCAAGGCACAAGATTTACTCACCACTGGATTCGAGGACGAATCCATCACAAGTGGGGGAGACTTGTAGCATCTCCGTCCCGGGAACTTGACATAGGGCCTAGACGTTTCCATAGAAACGTGAACGTCATGGTTCAGATCTTGAGAATTGATCGTGAACAAGGCATGATGATGGAAATGGTCGGTAATGATCATGGATATCTAGTCTTGGTTGGTACAATGACCAAAGGACTTGGTCACATGGATTGTGACAAGTTAAAGAAGCTAGATAGGTAAGCGATAGGCGGGCCAGTAGGTGGGTAGCTTCGACCAAGCTGAGCGAAGCTTAGTCAAGTCCACTCTAGCTCGGTCTAAACTATGTCAGCTCAACTAGCTGAGCTACTAGCTCAGTCAGCTGGGTCAGCTGGTAGTCAGCTCATCTCAGCTAGGCGGTGTTGGATCTCGGGTCAGTGGTCTGGTCGGGCGGTGTGGGCGGTTGGTCGGCCATGTGGTCCATGAGCCGTTGGGCTCTTGTGGGCAAGTCATGGGCTTGGGAATCAGGCCTGGGCTTATGATGGACGTGCCTAGATGGGTCTGGAACCTTCTATGGCGAATGGGTGCAATCTGGTCCGTTGGTTATGTCGATGGTCCGATCTGTCCCGAATGGATGCATGGAAGGGATGTGTCCCTTCTCACATGACCTTTGGTTGCCTATAAATAGGGTGCACGACCAGAGATCAATTCATTCAGTTATCATCAGGTTATCATCCAGATTTATCCAGTCTCATCACGTTCAAAGGGAGAGAGAGTCCGGCCAAGAAAGGCCGATCATGGCGGCGGTTGCTTTCAGCGACTCTGTCGTTGGGAAGGAAACTCCGGCCAGGATTGGAATGATCTGGCAGGGGAAGCACAGTGGAGAACCCTGATCAAGGTTCCAATGTGAGTGGTGGACCAGCGATCCATCAACCTAGACCGTCGGCTAGCGGTCAGTCTATGGTCGATCGGTTCAATGGTTACATCCGTTTCTCTCTAGTCTGTTTCCAGGCCTTCTCTTTTCTTCCTTCTCTGGGTATGGGCGTGGTGGTGTGATGGTTGGATCAAAGTGGTACTATTCACCAAGGATCCCAAGTTACCAAAGTGCAGTAGCGAAGAGTTACGAGTTACCAAAGTGCAGTAGCGAAGAGTTCACGAGTTACCAAAGGGTACAAGTTGCCAAGGTCACGTGCTACCAAGAGTCATAAGTCCAAAGGGTGCCAGTAGCGAAGAGTTACTGAACCCAAAGGTACCATAGACTAGAAGGTGCATCGGACCAAGAGACGCAGTGATCAAGGTCGCGGTTACGGGGATGCGAATGTATGCGTGACTCGGGGATGCAAGTGTATTGTGATCAAAGGGGTACGATCATATCGTGATCCAGAGGTGCGACCATGTAGGTGATCAAGAGAATGCGAACATGTCGTGATCAAAAGATACTGAGCGTGTGCGTGATCAAAGGATCTGACGTGAAGCGTGACGAAGATCGAAGCGGTCGGGGACCGAATGGAGTGCTTGGGGAATGGGGCGAAGTGCGAATGGATGGTGTCGAAAAGGTGTGAACAAATGGTGCGATTGAGGAAAGCCATCGCTTTATGTAGGGCATGGACTCACATAATAGCAATGGAATGCGGTTGTGTCGTACATACTAAGTGGGCGATGGCTTATCATGACTAGTGGTGGGATCATGTTCCATGGCGATGGTTCGGTGGCGAACATTAGTATAAATGGTCATTTTGCTGGAGTAAGAGTATTGATGTGATAATCCTATATATCAGCCAAGGTGTTGATAACCTAAGGATTGGCTAAGAGCCATGTCGATGAGTATGGCTAGTACTATGTGTTGTGAACCATAGATACTAAGCCTAGGTGTGATTGTTCAAGGAGACTGTGTAAGATCTGATCATGGTTGAGTATGGACGACCTGAATCATATATGATGGTTCAAGGTGTGAAACTAACGATTAAGAATACATCGGTTGGAAAGAACAAGACATATATTATGCGGGTTAATGTCCCAGGCGGTCAGCAAGATGAAGACTCATCAGTTCTAAGTCATGTGAGGATGGTTGGTTGATTGACTTAGGATCTGATGGGCATTCTTATTCCATAGTATGGACTTGGTACTATTGCCCATAAGGCAAAAGGATGTCGGTTGCATGAGCGTCAAGGCCATATGCACATCTTTTATCCGCTGAAGACTCCTCAAAGGTTACTTCGTCTGTGGGGTTGGTTGGTTGAATGACTAAGTACCTAGGGAGTTGTTTATTGCAGGAATCATTATAAGGACCATAAAAGGACTTAGTGAGTTCAATGGTTCAAGCGATGAGCTAAAAGCTCGTGGATGTGGCAAAGGTAAGATCTAGCAATTATTGCATAGATCTAGATAGAATGGTTTAGAGGAATGGAACCTCGGATTAGGTATGACTTGGTTTGGGTTCAGAATCAGCCTTTAAGCTAATTGGTAGTTGAGAGAACTAATCAAGGCTGAGGTGATTCGACCAGACAAGAATGTTAGATTGGTTTTAGACCAATGGTTAGTTAGAGAATATTCATTTCGCGTATAAGTTGAAAGGATCTAGCTATGAATGACTAAGAAAGTCTTTAGCTAAGGTCAAAGTTAGCCCTACGCCTATAGGCGATATTATAATTAAAGGCGAAAAATT
Organism: Brassica carinata; assembly: GCA_016771965.1. NCBI lineage: Eukaryota > Viridiplantae > Streptophyta > Magnoliopsida > Brassicales > Brassicaceae > Brassica > Brassica carinata. The sequence continues at coordinate 12,617,703 of CM028691.1, read as the reverse complement.
CAGAGTTAGGTCGGAAGAGGACTGGCGGCGTAGTCGACGTGGCCCTAGTCGGCGAGATCGGGTCTTACATAAATAATCCACACTGTCCACCATATCCCAAGTCAATCAACCAACCACCCACATGACTTAGAATAGATAGACAGTCGAGAGAAATAACAGAAACGAACCGTCTGCCTTGAGACCAATTAGTCCGTCGGGACAAAGGTTCAATCGGCCACTTTGAAGTCCGGCCCATTGGCCCAATGGACTTCCTTACCTGATCCGGCCCAGGCCTGGATACACACAGCCCAGTATGGCCCAAGCCCATCCGGTAGGCTTACCAGCGATTGGCCTTGCGACTCATGCCCGACCCGACGAACCGTGCTTATGTCTGACTTATAGAGTCATGGACTGAACCATATGGATCGGACATAACCTGCATCCAATGATCATCCGTTTGGAACATGCACCCTTTAGATTGATCACACCTTTTGGTCCTCGTACCCTTTGATACTTGCAACCCTTGGCAACTGGTACCTTTTGGTTACTTGTACCCTTTGGTACCAGCCCTTGGCAACTAGTACCTTTTGGTTACTTTCGTGCCCTTTGGCACTTGCAACCCTTGGCAACTAGTACCTTTTGGTCACTTGCACCCTTTGGTAACTCACAACCCTTGGTAATTCATGCCTCTTGGCAATTCGTACCTTTTGGGACATTCCCACCCGTTCAGACCAACCGCCCATTGCTGGAACGATTCGGACTGGCACATAACCGACCCCTGGTCTGGTTTGTGGTTTAGTTATGATTTGACTAAGCCTTAGGCCACGCCTTTGGTCTTAACCATCATACCACATCGTGTGGAAAGAGAAGAAGAATGATCAGAAACAGAATAAGAGAAGAGGATGGAACCATCGAACCAACCGAACTTAGATAGACCGCTAGGGCCGCCCGTCTAGAACCGAAGGGACTAGGGTTCACCACGTACCTTGGAGACAATCTCAGGTTGCTCCACGTCCTTCTCCTTGCCTGGTCTAGTCATGTTTGACCGGAGTTAATTCCCAAACGATCAGACTCGCCGGAAACCACCACAGACCACCACAAACGGCCTTGCTCTTGACCGGAAACTCTCTCTCTTTCTTTCTCTCTTTCTCTCACGGTTTTTCTCTCTGGAAATGAGAAATGACTGAATGATTTGAGCCATGGTCGTGGTCCCCTTTATATAGGAAACCAAGAGCCACCTGCAAAGGACACATCCTTTGCTTGCATCCATTTGGGACAGATCTTGGCCATTGATTATAACCAACGGACCAGATTGTACCCATTCGCCATAGAAGGTTCCAGACCCATCTAGGCACGTCCAACACAAGCCCAGGCCTGATTACCAAGCCCATGACTTGCCCACAAGAGCCCAATGGCTCATAGGCCACATGGCGGACCAGCCGACCGCCACCGGCCGGACCGGACCATCGACCCGAGACCCGAACACTCGGTCTAGCTGAGATGAGCTGGCTCCCAGCTGACCCAGCTGAGTGAGCTAGTAGCTCAGCTAGTGGAGCTGACATAGTTTGGACCGAGCTGGAGTGAGCTTGACTGAGCTTTGTTTAGCTTGATCGAGCTATCCATACTTGTCGTCCAGCTACTGTTTTACTCGACTAGCTCCTTTAACTTGTTTCACATCCCCATATGGTTAAGTCTTGATGTACTTAACCTTGTTTAGACCATGGAACGCTTGCCTTATGATCAGATTGATCAGCAGCTCGCTTTCCTCGAACCATGGTCCGTTCCGACAATCCTATTCAGGATTGGGGATGCTACAACTTTAGCCGAGTAGGGACCAGCCGGGAAAAGATTGACTCGACGTGCTCGGTACGAGTATTCGACTCGATAGGCCCGACGGGCCGAAAGGCGCAATCAATGAGGCGGCGAGCTAGGTCAAGTCATATCCGGATAGAGGCTATAAAAGGAGAGGAGAGCAAAGAAGAAAGGCAGACTGAAACCTAGCGGCTAGATTAGGGTTTATACTATCTTCTCTATATCTCGCCGTTTTGTATTTCCTCCGGCTAAAGCTCTCCGAGCACCGGCTTAATAAACATTTTCTCCACCTTTGTAATCTCTTCATCTCGTTTCTAATAAACACCTCTGCTCGACCCATTTCGAGTTGTATTTACTTTCTTTGACCAAACTCACCTTAAACAATTGGCGCCCAGCGTGGGGCGGAACAGAACTAGCGTTTCTAGATCGACATGACGACCGGCGATACGAACCCTGGAACTTCAGGCGACGAGGCGGAGCTCACGCCTCCACCCGTTCCCCCGCTCTCGTCGGAGTTCATGAGCTCCGTCATAGCACGACTCACCCACCAAGAGGAGGTCCAGAAAACAACAAACGAGCAGCTCGCTGCCATCGTAGCTGCCCTCAGCGTACCTTCTGGACCCCAACCGTTCCGCCATAACCTCTTCAATACAAACCCTGCAACACCAGCAGACGGTCGCGTAACGGATGAGCCCGAACCAAATAAAGCTCCTGTCGCCGACACTTCCCCAACAACATCTGACCCGGCGACAGTCCGAGAGATTGCTGAGCTCAAGAAGAGTTTCCAACAAATGAGCTCGAGGATCCATCAGGCCACAAGTGTGGCCCCGAGATCGACAGTGTTATCGCCTCTACCTCCCGTACACCTTTTACCAAAGAGCTAACCAAAGTTCAGCTCCGGAAGATGGAAAAATTGCGTCTCCCAGACTATAAACCCGGAGGCGACCCCGTCGAGCACCTAACGGCCTTCAACATTGCGATGGCTAGAGCTCGACTATCCAGCGAGGAAAAAGACGCAGGCTATTGCCAACTCTTCGTTGAGACACTGAACGAGCAAGCCTTGACCTGGTTCTCGGGACTCGAGGAGAACTCAATCAGTAGCTTCAAACAGCTATCCTCGGCATTTCTCAGACTTACATTGTGTTAAGGCGTGAGCGGCGATCTAGCCTTTGGAACCTCAAGCAATCGAAGGATCAAAGCCCGAGACTACATGGAGCGATTCAAGTCGATTCGTCTCCGCGGATTAGCATCCCGACCATATAGCTATCGATTCCTTGATGAACACCCTCACTGTCGAATGCAAATTTCGAAGACCTGTACCGCAGCCCCCACCATTCGCTCAAAGGCGCCATCACTCGATCCATAACTTCTAGATGGAAGGGACACCAAGGCAATCATGGGCAAACTAGGCACGGCGAAACAATGGCACCCAAAGCACCAATAACACTTTCGGCGTCGAGCCTCGGCAGCATACCCCAAGCGATAAAACAATCGCAGAACAGCCTCTATGCTTTGTCGGCGAGAATAATAAGCCCATCCCAACTCTGGTGCGTCGACGGAAGAAATGGAACATTTACCGAGACCGACTCTCGGCGAACCACCCGTGCACCAAGTACCACAGTGGTAGCTCAAGTCGATTCAACGACAGGACCATCTGGAACCCCTCCAGACCTTACCAAACAATGCAAGTACCACGTCAGAATGATCAGCGACCGAAAGACGTGGAGCAGGCTCCGACAGATAGATGATGATGATGTCTGGCGAGGCGGTCAACCTTCAACTTCGGCAAAGAATTGAAGTCATCAGCGTCAGCCAGGTTCATCGTCGGCGAAGCGACGTCGAAGAACCTCCCGAACCGATGGGCCTACGGACGTTCCTTAAGCGAAAGAACACTCCGGTAATCGACGACCACCCAGCCCCTCAGACCTCCGATTCGAGATAAATGCCAACCGAGCAAAGCATACATTGACCCGTGAGCCTTCACTAGAGTGTCCGAACGATGCGTCTATCGTCGATTTGCGAGATCGGCTCAATGCCAGTAGGCGACTTGCAAATGCTAGATCGCCAAAAGACAGAAACCAGTATGACGAACCATGCTTCTCGCGAAACAAACGCAAGTTAGGCGACGAATAAACGTGATCATGGGAGGACACCACCTTGCGGAGACTCGGTTCGATCCGTCAAGGATAACCGCTGACAGGCGGCTACTTCACAACGTTGGCCCCAGAAACCGCCAAACGATCCCTCAATTTCTTTCTCTCCTGGCGATCTACTCGGAGTACACCTCCCACGTAATGATCCTCTCCTCATCGTCCTCGCTATCGACAAATATGACGTTACGAAGGTGCTCATCAATACCGGAAGCTCAGTCGATATCATTTTTCGCGAAACCCTCGTAAAAATGGGGATCGATCTGAATAACGTAAAACCATCTTCCAGAACCCTAACCGGCTTCAACGGCTCTTCCGAAGTAATCCTTGGAACGATCCGCCTCTCGTTTCACGCGGAGGGAGTTACGCGAACAGTCAAATTCTCGGTGGTCAGTTCAAGGCCCCTACCGTGATACTTTCGGCACCCCTTGGCTGCACTCTATCGCGAGCAATCGCGTCCACTTACCATCAGTGCGTTAAATTCACCGGAATCGGCCGAACGATCAAGGCGTTGAGAGGAGATCAACAAGCTGCAAAGGATCTTCTGATCGCCACCATCGAACGCGTTAAGCAGTCACTTTCGTCCATTACGTATCTCCTCATAAGCAAGGTTTGCCCGAAGAAGGTCCTCGAAATACCGATCGACTTCGGATCGAGCAAAAGTCGTGTGAATAGGTGCCTACTTATCCGACGAGATGCAACAGAAGATCCTGGAGTTTCTAAAACAAAACTTGTCCACCTTCGCATGGAAAATGTCGGACATGAAAGGAATCGATCCTGCCATCACAACCCACGAACTCAACGTCGATCCAAACTTCAAACCTATCCGCCAAAAGAGACGGAAATTGGGCCCGGAAAGGTCCAAAGTGGTCGCTGAGGAAGTCGGCGGCTGCTTCGGCGCTGGTTCCATCACCGGTCCGTTACCGGGTGGCTCACCAATCAGTGGTGCGTCAAAGAAAAATGGCAAATGGCGCGTCTGTGTTTATTTCACGGATCTCAACAAAGCTTGTCCCAAAGACAGTTATCCACTGCTGAACATTGATCGTTTGGTCGAATCGACAGCCGGTAACGAAATGCTCACGTTCATGAATGCTTTCTCGGGCTACAATCAAATCATGATGCACCCCGATGATCGTGAAAAGACTGCCTTTATCACAGATAAAGGCACCTACTGTTATAAAGTGATGCCCTTCGGCCTGAAGAACGCTGGAGCAACCTACCAATGACTCGTCAACCGGATGTTTGCCGATAAGCTCGGCACTACGATGGAAGTGTATATCGACGATATGCTTGTCAAGTCACTCCGAGCTGACGACCACCTGACGCATTTGCAGGAGTGCTTCAAAATCCTCAATCAGTACAGGATAAAGTTGAACCCCGCCAAATGCACTTTCGGCGTCTCGTCAGGAGAGTTCCTCGGTTACATCGTGACACAACGAGGAATCGAAGCAAACCCAAAACAGATCTCGGCAGTCCTTGACCTTCCAAGCCCGAGTAACTGCCGCGAAGTCCAACTGACAGGCGCATCGCCCACTCACTGATTTATCTCGCGATCCACCGATTTATCTCCCGTTCTATGACCTCCTCCGCGGAAACAAGAAATTCATATCGGATGACAAGTGCGAAGACGCCTTCAACCAGCTCAAGCAATACCTCACGACGCCACCGGTCCTGGCAAAACAAGACATAGGCGATGTCTTGTCCCTTTACATCGTGGTCTCATCCGCAGCGATCAGCAGCGTCCTAATCAAGGAAGATCGTGATGAGCAGCGACCGGTTTTCTACATGAGCCGAAGGATGACCGGTCCCGAGACAAGATATCCGACACTCGAGAAGATGGCCCTCGCCGTCGTCGAGTTTGCGAGAAAACTATGACCCTACTTTCAATCGCACTCAGTTGAGGTCCTTACCGACCAGCCGCTCCGAACCGTCTTACAGAACACGAATAGAGCCGGCCGACTGACCAAATGGGCGATAGAACTCGGAGAGCTCGACATCACTTATAAATGTCGAACAACTGCCAAGGCTCAAGTCCTCGCTGACATTCTCGTCGAGTTATCTCCAGAGCTCTCTCAAAACCTCGAAGTTCCAAACTCCAACTGGATTCTACACGTCGATGGTTCCTCAACAAACAAGGGGTCAGGAGCCAGAGTTCAACTCCAGTCCCCAACAGGCGAGCTCATCCGACAGTCCTTCAACTTCGGTTTCCCGGCATCCAACAACGAACCGGAATATGAGTCACTCATCGCTGGCCTTCATCTCGCTAAAGCAGTCTAAGCCAAGCGACTCAGTGCTTACTGTGATTTGCAGCTCGTCGGCAGCCAATTCAATGGCGACTACGACGCCCACAACGACAGGATGGATGCATATCTCCGACTCATTCAGACGCTCGCCAAGGAATTTGATTTCTTCGAACTTATTAAGGTTCCTCGCGGCCAAAACGTATGTGCCGACGCACTGGCTGCACTCGGAAGCAAGCTCCATGACCAAGTCAAAAGGACCATCCCAATCCACCGGATCAAAAAACTACGCATCGACGTCCCAGCTGAAACGAATCATTTCATCGCTCCAGTTTCAGAAGCCACGCCTCAAACCCCTGACGTCGAGATGATAGATCGCGACCAGTCGTCAACCGACTGGAGAACAGAGTTTATTGAATACCTCACCAACGGCACGGTTCCAGTTGACAAGTGGGCCGCACGACGATTAAAGAGACGCAGCGCCCACTACGTCATCTTGGAAGAATAACTCCACCGAGTAACTGCCAGCAAAGTCCTTCTCAAGTGTATCCACGGCGACTTAACGAGACTAGTAATGGCCGAAACCCACGAAGGAGCAGGAGGCAACCATTCGGGCAGCCGAGCGCTTGCCTTGAAAGTCCGAACTTCTTCTGCCGACAATGAACGCCGACCGCGATCGTGATGCCGACGCTATGATAAGTGACAGCGTCACGCTCCGAGCATCCATAGCCTGACCGAGTTACTTCGCACCTCCGTGGCACCATACCCATTCATGCGACGGGGGATGGATATCATCGGACCAATGCCAAATTCCTGACAGCGCCACTTTGTGGTAGTCTTGACCGACTATTTCACCAAGTGGATCGAGGCTGAAGCTTTCGCCCAAGTAACTGATAAGGAAGTCCGAGGCTTCGTCTGGAAAAACATAATATGTCGCCACGGCTTACCCTACGAAATCGTGACGGACAACGGTTCCTAGTTCATGTCGGGATACTTCAAGGAGTTCTGCAGCAAGTGGAATATCCGCCTCAGCCCGTCAACTCCCCGCTACCCACAAGGAAATGGACAAGCCGAATCCTCGAACAAGATCATCATTGATGGAATCAAGAAGCGACTTGATCTCAAGAAGGGACATTGGGCAGACGAGCTAGATGGCATTCTTTGGTCGCACCGAACGACTCCTCGCGGCGCAACCAAATCGACCCTTTTTCCCTCGCATACGGGATGGAAGCAATGGCTCCAGCAGAAGTCAACGTGACGAGTCTTCGCCGTTCAAAGATGCCCCTATATGTCGAACTGAACCGGGACATGCTCCTCGATGCCCTCGACGAACTCGAGGAAAAGTGCGACCAAGCGCTCCTCTGAATCCAAAACTACCAGAACCAGATCGAGAGCTACTACAAGCAGAAGGTCCGTGCACGTCCCCTCGAACTCGGCGAACTCGTCCTTCCGAAAGTTTTCGAGAACAAGAAGGAATTGAACGCTGAAAAGCTCGGAGCAAACTGGGAGGGACCATATAAAATAACTCGAGTCGGCAAACCTGGAGTCTACCGACTCCAGACTTCCCGCAGAGAGGCAGTCCCACGAGCATGGAACTCGATGCATCTTCGCCGTTTCTACTCATGAATGATTAGAAACCGCAGAACGAGTAAATAAACATCACTTTTGCTCGCTACTTTCCCGAGTAAGTGCACCGGTACGGTCATTTTTACTCGGGCCCAACAAACTACGAAAGGCTTGATCCTCCCCGGAGGTACGTAGGCATCCCCTTTACGGGGTCCAGCCCCAACAACACAAAGTTCAAACTTTTTTTTATGACTCGTTCCCCCTCTAGCTCTCCGAGCAGACGACACACAGTCATACCTCCCAAACAAACAATGCTAGCATCCTTATACACAAGCGAAGCACGAGCACTCGCCCCGGCAAATCGGCTACATCCTGATCAGATGTCGACCGATGGGAACAAAATTCTCGGGTCACCTGTGTATTATACACTGACCGAGATACAAGCGAAATTCTTGGGCCACATTGCAAACCGAAGAACAATGAGTTGGCAGACTAAAGCTCTCTCAGTTACCGCGAAGCGCTCGGAAACCTTTTCCTCGGAAATCCAAGCACTCTTCTAACGGAGTAGCAAAAATTAAAGTGTTCCAGATATTTCTATATTAAAAAACAACGTACTGAAATTCTCCGAATAAAAGACAAATCTTAAAAGGCTTGTCCAAGCCTAAAATGGATCCGATTCAAATTACAACAATCATCTCCACCAACGGAGGGAACACAAAAAAGAAGATTACAAAGAAAAAAATCATTCTGTGGGCGCGGCAGGATCAGCATCCTTAGTTCCTTTTTGCTCGGGAGAAGGGTGAGACACGCCGATCGTGGAAACTTGCAACTCCACGTCTTCACTCGTAGGCCTGGCCTTGTCGCTCTCCAAAGGATCTCTTCCATCGTCAGAGTTGAAACCCGAGACCTCCTCTTCCTCTTCCTCCTCCATGCTATCTGAGGCGACCGATATACTGCCTTTGCCGCTTTCCTCGGCAACATCCTGACCGACAGACCGGTTCCCAACGGTACCACCCGAGCGTCCTCCGAGGGAATGCTCGGAGCTATGGAGGCTGGCAACGGTTTCAACGCCAATCAGACCACGTTAGAGCCATGCAGATTGACACCAGCAAGAGCCCCATCACGGCATCTCGCCGCATTACAGAGCTGGAGCCCCTCGCTCACTTAAAGAAGACTCGGGACGAGGGGAGACATCGCCACGAAGGCCTCATCTCTCCAGACAAAGCTCCTTGGCCCGAAAGCAGCTAACTTCTCTTCTTGGGCCTCAAGAAGTCGATCCTCTTTGCGAATGGCCTCCCTCGCTTCTTAAGCAGCTGCAGACATTTCTTGTCCCGGAAGCTTGACTGTAGAGGCAGCGGGCGCCGCCAGACGGCCAGCGCCCTGGAACTGATCGGCGAGCCTGGCCTTGGCAACCATGGCAGCATGGACTCTTGCTCGCTCACGAGGGACCTCCTGACATCGGAATCTCTCGGTGCAGCAGCCTCCCTGCATGCTCCTCAGCAACCTCAGCCTTCTCGCTCGTTGCTCCATCTCTTTTGCTTCTGCCAAGACCCTGAGCCTTCAATCTGCCCGCAATGTCCTCGGCGTTCATCGACAAAGTCTCCAGCGCAGCGACACGACACGCACCTTTTCCTGGTCCGCCTCCTCCTGAGCCTTCCCAAGGCTCACGTACGATGCCTTGAGCTCTGCATCGTATTTCATGACCAGGGTGTCCACACTCGTCAGCCTGCGAGAAAAGTGATCAGATCACACATCGAAGATGATATGACGAAATAAGAAAAGGCGTGAGACAAAGCAACACCTTTCGCCTCTGACAAACGACGTCAAGATCAAGGCTCGGAAAGCCAGGTCATGGGCTGGCAAGGGCGCCCTAGGCTCTGAGGCTCCGAGACGATCATCCGCACTATCGACTTCTTTGAGGGTTTGCGCCTCGGCCTCCGGATCCGCCTTCGTCTTCTTCTTCTTCCTCTTCTTCTTCGGTGGGGTGACCAGGGGAATGCCTTCCTGACCAGTTGGAGTTCCCTGCGGCACTACTCCTGTACCCTGGCCAGAGATCGTATCGAGCCCTCTCTCGGGAAACAGGTTATCATCCGCTTCGTCCCTAAGTTGCGGGACACCTTCCGCGTCGGAAGCATCCTTCTCCTTGGGAGACCTTTTCTTCTTGCTCTTCTTCTTCTTTTTTACCGGGGGAACATCAGGAAGATCCCCCACGATGGCGTCGGGCTCGCCAGATTGGTCTCCGAGATCGCTATCTCGAGACCTCTTCTACCGATGCCGACTTCGGCGGGCGTTCGCGGCGTCGGTAGCAAGGCAGCGCTGATCCTCGCGAGCCGATGGAACGGTCCCGTCTAATCCAAACCCGTCTAAAACCTTCATTAATCCACTTGCTGGCAAAGGACCCTCCGACCTAGATTCGATTATTGAAGAAAGGTCTGGCAGATCCCTCATCTTCAATGCTCGGGTAATCTCTTGTTCTTCTGCTTTGGTGAACAAGGCCGATCTCTTCTTAAGCACGATCTGGTCAAAGGCTTTGAATCCCAATCACCTGCGAGAATACAACATCAGACGCTATTAAATCACGAGACGAGCGACGAATTCAGAAAAAAGGACGCTTACCTCTATCGATACGCTGCAGAGATCTACGAATCTGAGCCTTACTTATCTCAGGCCAATTCCGAATGCCAAGCTCAACCAGTGCTCGCATGTTGTCAAAGAATTGACCTGTAACTCCAGTGAAATATGGATGATTAACTGCACGAGACGAGAGAAAAAGGTTAGAAAGCATGCAATAAATACAAGATCGAGTAACGGTTGTCTACCGGCACGCCAATTCCACAAAACCCTGTATTTGTCATCCGGCGGATCGACAAAGGCGTACTCGTCTGACTTAACGAAGAAGTACCAAACGCTGCCATTCAGTGGTCTTGACAGGATGACCGGTGATTATGTTGTAGTTTGGTCTAATCTTCACCGAGTAAAGACCAGACTCCAGTGCAGTCACTGATGTCAGCTCCTCGAACGCCCGAGGACACAACGATATGCCGATCTCTGCAGCCATAACCAACAGCGCGACCGCCAAACGAAACGACCCATTCACCATCTGACTAATGGCCACGTCACGGCGAGAAACGTAGGACGTAATCAGGTGTGGGATCGGGAACCAGAGTTTCGTGTCTCTCTGGAAATAAGACTCGTACACGCACTGATATTCGATCGGAGGCGACCAAGGCTGTTGTCCCTCAGTCGGAATCGAATCGTCCTCCCAGCGTCATAGTCAATGAGAAGCTTCTCCGCGCTCGACCGTCGACCTAATCGACCCACCGTGTCCCCGACTGTCGATCAGAGGCTGTCCCGAACATCGAGAGCCGCGGTTGTTCCTGCAAAATCTCAGTACCTCTCTCGAAGACGCCGTCCCCGAGATAGCGAGTTGGGACCTTGGGAAGAATATCTCCCTCTTCTCGTCTCGCCTCAGCGGGCTCAGGACGAGCAGGATTGCGCTGAGTCATTCTCGCACGCAGTGCTCGGGATCGTCGTGGCCTCGGATCATTCATCATCTCAGCTAACGCATCCCCACCGTCTTCCCCCATTAAGTCCCTCTCCGCATCAACGACGAGAATCCTCTGCGAAAGATCAAGACCGGATACATCCCTCAACGCTTCTCGATGTACCAGATCGAACTCTTCCAAAGGCTCGTTGGTCGTCGCGTCCCTGCAGAACTTCGGCGCCACCATAGCGCCCTTCCCTTTTCGCTGACAACCTCCTCCACGGGCACATCTTCGCAGAATATGTATTCTACAAACAGAGCAGAGTAGAAGGAGGAAAGAAGTATCTGTAGCGGCGAAAAGTGAAGAGAATGAAAAGAAGGTGCAAATTTATGAAGGCGGTAGCGATTCGGAAGGTGTCATAATTAGGTCTATTAAAGCCTCTCTTTCGCGGCCTTCCGACTTCCGATTTAAATGGGAGAGAATTCTCGAAGACACCCATTCCTTTTGAGACTGTTCATTTCCCATGATGGATCAGATTCCGTGATAAACAATCACGGTGAGCGACTTAGCCGACCCCCAATCAATTTCGAATGGCGACTGATATCACTCAAATGTTTATCCTAAAAGTGACTTTACTCTCTCAAATAAGAGGTTCAGTTGTAGCACTTAGGGTCGAATCCATAGAGCTAGTGTACAAATAAGATGCAATCTTAGTGACTATGCTAGGTTGAAAAAGTTTAAAGTAAAGTGCAGGTTTTGAGTAATGGTAAGATTACTCAGTTGAAAGGTTTTGGTTTAAGACAATAAAAAAAGTAGTTAGTCAGGAGGGTAGGTATTCAGAATTCAAGATTATAAATACTATAAATGCTAACAAGTTGCTTGTATGATATGTCAGAGCTCAACACTATTAAATGAATCCATCAGCTCTCGCAATATTTAGACCATCTATTACTTAGATGCTAAATGGTGTTTGTGGTCAGCTATATAAGCCTACAGTATCGATCGATTATTCGATAGGAATATCGAGATACACCTCTAAATCGTCGATCGATTACTCTATAGAATTATCGACCGATCTGACTCTAGCGGAACTTATCTGAGTTGATACAGTGCTCACCATGATCTTAGATCAGCTTCCGCTTGTCTCAAGAGGGTCATAGCATGTATAGGATGTTATCGGGAATTATATTAAATAAATAATGCAATCGAGTTCATGTTCTAGTTAGCTAATCTAGAAAAAGCATTAGTGAACAATCCTAACAATAAATATCACAACCATAGCAGATATAGGTTAGGGCTAATCCCTCATATCCTATTTAAACCTTAAATTTAACAAGTGAATCTACTCAGACATGGCTAAATGATTCATAGCAACAAGGTAATAATAGGAATTCATAGATATATTAGAGGAATGAACCCTTAAGTTCCAATCACAAATCTCTTTGGATCTTTCCTCTAGATCGAGAATCCTATAACCTTTGTTAAGAAGAACAAGTAAAGAATTAAGAACTGAATAGAACTATATTGAGAACTTGCAAAGTAATGAAACTATGGTAAAAGTGTAAAAGGTGGTGGTGAAAAGCTTCGGTGCCAAAACACTTAGGCACATATAAATATAAGTTCATTAGGTTAAAAACTCGTCAGGGGCAATCTTGTAAAAATGTGATGTCGTGGGCTTCAAGTTCGGCCAAGTCCAACTTGTTTTCTTTCGCCGCTCGATATCGATCGATAGTATTGGATGTACATCGATCGATTATGATCTCGATGTATCATCCTTGACAAATGTGTTATCGATCGATAGAAGCGTGCATCGATCGATGTTAACTCGGATGTCAACCTCGGTCTGATCTCGGGTGAACTCTTCTTTAAGCTTCAAAAAGGCACCTAAAACATCTCTTTTTCTCCAAAATTCTCCTGAGCCTGAAAACATACCTAATAGACTCCAAAACATAGATAATAGTAATAAAAATACTTATATACCATGGGTAAAAGCGGAAATCCATGGTATATAAACTCCCCTGATCTAACCTTTTGCTTGTCCTCAAGCAAACACAGTGCAGTCTTTATGAAAGAGGTTTTTAAAAGCAGGGACTCAATCAAATTCAAACTTAGAATCATAACATGTACTTTGTTGCAAGCCACATCTAAGAATCTGTCAATCACAGAAGTACATTATGCAATATCCTAGTTAAACAACCTTGATCATCTAGCCAACAACTTAGCAATCCTGTCTGACTAACCCCTTTACTGATTTCATTTTTGTACATAAAAATAAAAGTGCAGGCTTTACCTTGGGAATATCGATCACAGGATGCAAGGTTGCTTAGACAAGTATCTAGACCTGCAGGTAAAAATTAGTTCCTATCCTCTCTCTCTACTATTTCTCTCCTAGTCAAGTCTGCTTTTATTTGCAAGACATTGACCAAGGTTGGACAGACTTCCATGAATCAAGCCTTAATCGTTGTAGCCACCAAGTCCTGTTCACTTCTTTTTGACCTATATCCTAGGATTCATTAAGCAAGTCTTGAAGGGGTAACCACCAAGTCCCTGCTCAATCCTTTACCTATAGAATTCTTATGAATCAAGTCTTGAGGGGGGTAACTGCCAAGCCCTGTTTGAATTCCTTCCTAAGTAATAACTAACTAGTCCTAGAACATATATTTAAGCTTATTTTCGATTTTTTTTTAATTTTTTTTTTAAAACTGAATACGAAAATTAAATCTAAATTCAAAAATGAGAGAGAGGGTGATAAAACTATCTACACAAGGCTTTACCTTCCAGATTTGTTTGAAGCATCCGATCCCATGTATACCAAACCCCAAGACAAGCAGAGAATGTCAGGTTAGGTTGGAAATCAGCTTTGGTTCCTCCAGACAATCAATGAAAGCGTTGTCATAGCGTATAGGTGATCAACTTTAGCATCTATAGTACATTCTTCATCAACAAATCTAAGAATGATGCCTTAAAGATTGGTTCGATAAAAAGTGAAAATTTTTAGAAATATCATTATCCCTTTCTTGACTCAATAAAAACTATTTTGAAAACATTTTTGATGAAGTCAAAAGGTAAACAACATCAGTAATCATCCCCCCAGACTTAAATCATACACTGTCCTCAGTGTACAACCAGTCGGTGAAGGCGTAGGCAAAATAAAATATACTGATATCGAAATAGTAGAGCGAAATGCCTGACCGTGATCATTATCAATGCGATGTTGAGTCACCTTAAATCGATCGTTATTGTTTGGTATATGTTGATCGATATCGTGATGTCATGTCGATTAGATTTCGATGTAATCGTCAGTAAGTAACTACAAAGAAAACAAATCGAAAAATAAAATCCTAAAGATAAAAACTAAATGAAAAATTAACTAACAGTAGGTTGCCTCCCACTCAGCGCTTTGATTATAGTCATCTAGCTTTACTTTGGATGGAATGAGCTACTGAGGTGAAGTCCAGGTACTTGTTTGGAAACAAGTATCCTCTGTATCCTTCTTCTCACCGAACCATGAGTCAAATAAGCTTCTTGTGGCTTCATATTCTCTGGTTCGTTTCTTCTTTATCTCAATTACCTCATCATTGATCCTTTGAATCCTTTCTGCATGACCTTCAATGCTGAGCTCGTGCCATCCTAATTTCTCATAGGCATGTTCTGAAAGATCACTGAGCTCCGCTTGCATTGAATCAAGGCGTTGGATCATTTTGTCGTGGATAGAGCTGGTATCAATCGATTCCTTTGTTGAATTGTCGGTCGATGGCTGTTGAAGTCCGTTGAGCGATGCGCTGGGTTTTCTGTCGATCGATGCTAAGGGTGCAGGTCTGCTCGCAAGCTGCCTCTGAATGGCTCTGATTCTTTTTTGCATCCCTTCTATGCTAGATTCCAATCTGCCAACTATGTTGTTTAGCGGGAAATACATCTGATTTAGACGTCTGTCTTGCGAATTTTCTAAGCTCGTAATTGCCATGTAGACTTCATCAGCTAACTTATCCAAGTCAGCTTTGGTACAGATTTCGGAAGTCTGTATATCGATCGATGCAACATGTTGTACATCGGTCGATGTGTGCTTCTGTAGATTCTCGTGAAGCTTCTCGGCAAAGAGCTTCATTTGTCCGTCGATTTCAGTCATTCGCCTATCGATCGATGTGAGGTTGTACTCATCGATCGATGCAATTGATGCAGCCTGAAAATTGAGTTGGCGTTGGAACTTCTCAGCCTCCTGCTGCATAGTGTCCATGCGTAGTGCGAGTTCCTCCACTTCTTTGTCTACTAAGAAGTGTATGTCAGCAAGTTTCCTCTCAACTGCTTTTAGACGAGTCAATCCTCCAAAAGGATTGCAAGGTGCCGTGGGGTTCATATCTGCATGCGCCTCATTGATAATGCGGATAGATCTTTCCATCTCTTCTGTGCAGATGCTTAGATCCCCTAGGTTGTGGAAGATAGGTTCACAGGTTTTGGTGAGTTTGCTGCTGAAACGATCTTACGCTTTCCTCAGTTCCTTCAAGATATCTCAGAGACTCATCGACCTCCGCGTTTTGAGTAGGTGGTCGATGGTGCAGATTCATATTGATCGATGTGGATATTACTCCGTCGATCGATATTGAACTTGTCTGGCCGTGGTTCTGGGTGTTGCGAAGATCTTCAAGTTCCAGCTCAAGATGTTTAACCTTCTTCCTTAATGCCTGGTCTGCACTGAACATCCAGTTCATCTTGCTGCGAAGCTTGTCTGTAGCGTCCTCTAAACTCTTTTCCATGGAGATTTTTTCCCACTTACGTTCTCCAAGTAGACCAATGAACATCTCGTTGATCTCATCTTTGGTGTAGATTTCGTGCCCCAAATCTCTTCTTTTAAATGAACTGGCGTGCTCTGGTAGACAGATGTAAGAGCGCTCGTCCATTGAAGTCCTTTGAAGCAGTTTCTTGATGTCGTCTTTAGAAACTTTGATGACGTCTCCATCTACTCCTCTAGCAAACCCTTTCTCGTCCTTGTAGACCCCATACTCATCTCTCTGCTCCCAAAAGAATTTTCGAACTCCATATCGAAATGCTCTCTCAATTCAGGGCCTATCGATTAGATGTCATGTACTCCCTATCGATCGATGTCCGTTGAAAATCTGGTTCCTCCGTGTTGAGATGGTTATCCTCAGCTTCATTTGGCTCGGCTATTGTGTCTCCCTCCTGGTGCTGATGATGGTGATCTGGTCCGTAGCGTTGCTGCTGGAATAGGTTTTGGGATCCGTTGGTAACCTGTAGGACGTCTGCAATGTCCTCTCTGGATATGTGGAGTGTTCGTGCATCCATTGAGCGTGCAAAGCCTTTTGAATCCCTTAAAATACCAAACTCATTCGGGGTTAAATTACGGAAATCAGGTACAATTGAATTCGTTGCCTAGGATGGTTCGATGGTTGTATCGGTCGATGGCACAGGTTCAGGATCGGTCGATGGTTGTTCAGGCCTATCGGTCGATTGTGTAGGTGCCGTGTCGATCGATGAGACTTCCTCAGGTTGAGTGTTGTATGTTGGCGTTGCGGTCTCGACCGCGAAGCTCTCGTGCTGGTAGTCGCTTGCCTAGCTCCTGATTGAGTAGTCTCACTTGTAGTTGACCGTGTTGTCGAACGATGCGAGGCAAGTAGTATCGATCGATGGGGAGAAGGTCCTATCGATCGATGTGTTGATTCTGAGGTTGTGGTGAGGAAGTCTATCTTCATCTTCTGGCAGGTTGTGATACTCTAACGCTCTCTCCTCCTCGTAATCATCAGTATACTCCTCAATATGAGCAGTATCTACAGCATGTGGTAGGATGTAGTAGTCGTTTTCCCACTCGTTTACCTCGAAGTCACCGTTTGGATACTCCTCCTCGATCTGGTTGAATGTGTCGATCGATGACCATGTATGTCGTCGATCGATGTCGATTCAAGTATCGATCGATGCGACATGCCACAATCGATCGATTCATCGTACTCCGTCATTATCGTCTTGTGAATCGTATTCATCTCCACAATAGCAAACAGCTACGAGGTCTGGGGCGTCTTGGATCTTCTCAGGAACCTTGATGACTTCGTGCGGATCATAGTAGACCGTAGGATTAATCAGGGTTAGGCACAACGTTAGATGCGAAGGTTGCGGACAGCTCCAAATTGTATGGTAGGAAGGCTCTTCCAAGTAGCAAAGAAGTAGGTAGGTTTACCTTGACATCCAAGACATGGAAGTACTTGGAACTAGGGTTTCTCCTATGTTGACCTCGGGTTCGATGATGCCTCGAGTTTTGCTGAGAACAATCCAAGAAGATGAATGTTTCATCGTGGGTTCTATCTTCACACTAGATGGTCTGCCATCACCTTGGGTAAGATGCTGACTCCAGATCACGTGTCACATAGGGCGCGTGGGGAATTGATCCCTGGACTAAGCAAGGAACAACGAACTTCCTAGATCACCCTTCTTCTCTAGTTTGATCCTCCTGATCATGGTTTCTCGACCACAGTTGAACTTCTTTCGATATCTTCTTACGTTTCCTTTGTCATCGAAAACATCCACAATCATTATTGTGAAGTATGCTTCTTGAACAGTTTCTCCTTAGGTATTCTTAGAACTCTCTTTACGAAGCTTTTAATTCCTTCTTGTTGACTCCCCTTTTAAGGGCTTAGGAACCTTCTCTTTCCTTTTAAAGTACGGCATTCAGGTTTCTTGTTGTAACTCCATGGGCTCTAGGGTATCCGTGGGTTTCTTCAAGATAACCGGTGGGCTTTGGAGGTTCAATTGCTCCTTGAGTGCATTAGAATCGTACAACATCTATCTTGGGAAGTTGCACTTCGGCGTGTGATAACTGAATATCGATCGATAGGTTCTGGAGTATGTCGATCGATTTACGTCATCCTTTCGTCGATGGAACATCCATTATGTCGATCGATTTTGTAAGGGCTGGGATGTGGGTGCTTTTCTGCGAACTCCTCGTGAGTAAGTATCTTTGTTACTTTCGTGAGTAGATTCTTCAAGGTCCATCGGTCAATGCTCGTCTGAGTTCATCGATCGATTTGAGTTGGCGTACATTGATATCAATCAAATTACCCTAAGGAGTAACTTTACTCTCTCAAATAAGAGGTTCAGTTGTAGTACTTAGGGATCGAATCCACAGAGAGCTAGTGTACAAATAAGATGCAATATTAATGACTATGCTAGGTTGAAAATGGTTTAAAGTAAATGCGGGTTTGTTGAATAATGGTAAGATTACTCAGTTGAAAGGATTTGGTTTTAAAGAAATAAAGAAAAGTAGTTTGATTCATGGTAGGTATTCAGGAATTCAGGATTATAAATACTATAAAGGCTAACAAGTTGCTTGCATGATATGTCAGAGCTCAACACTTATTAAATGAATCCATCAGCTCTCGCATTATTTAGACCATCAATTACTTAGATGCTAAATGTGTTTGCAGTCAGCTATCTTGCTGACAGTATCGATCGATGGTTCGATAGGAATATCGACCGATACACTCTACTACGCCGATCGATTACTCTAGGAGTATCGATCGATACGGCTCTAAGCAAGCTTTATGCGCGAGTTGATACAATGCTCACCATGATCTTAGATCAGCTTTCGCATATCTCAAGAGGATCATAGCATGTTTAGGATGTTATCAGGAGTTGCATGTAATAAACAATGCAATCCAAGTTCATGTTCTAGGTAGCTAAGCTAGAAAAGCTTTAGTGAACAATCCTAACAATAAATATCACAAGTATAGCAATTATAGGTTGGGGCTAATCCCACATATCTTATTTAAACCCTAAATCTAACAAATGAATCTACTCAGACATGGCTAAGTAGTTCATATCAACATGGTAATAATAGGAATTCATAGATCTATTAGAGGGTGAACACTTAGGTCCCAATCACAAATATCTTTGGATCTCTCCTCTAGATCTAGAATCTTATAACCTTTGTTAAGAAGAACAAATAAAGAACTGAATAGAACTTTATTGAGAACTTGCAAAGTAATGAAAACAGTTAAAGAAATGAGTAGAAGAAGAAGAAGGTGAAAAGGTGGTGGTAAAAGCTTGTAAAAATTGTAAAAAACTCAAATTATCATTAGGTTAAAAAACTCGTCAGGGGCATTCTTGTAAAATGTGATATCTTGGGTTTCAAGTTCGGCCAAGTCCAACTTGTCTTTCTGCCGCCTCAGTATCGATCGATAGTACAGGGTGTACATCGATCGATTATTGTCTGATGTATCGTCCTTCGGCTAATGTGTGTCGATAGATAGCACAGAGTGTGCATCGATCGATGTGTCGACCTCTGATCTTGATCATGGGTGAACTCTACTTTAAGCTCCAAAAAGGCACCTAAAACATCACTTTTCTCCAAAATGCTTATGAACCTGAAAACATACCTAATAGACTCCAAAACATAGATAATAGTAGTAAAAACACTCATATACCATGGGTAAAAATAGGTAAAATCCATGGTATATCAACTCCCCCAAACTTAACCTTTTGCTTGTCCTCAAGCAAACACATAGGCAGTCTTTATGAAAGAGGTTTTGAAAAGCAGAGACTAAATCTCAAACTTAGAATCATAACCTCTACTTTGTTGCAAACCACATCTAAGAGTCTGTCAATCACAGAAGTACATTATGCAATATCCTAATTAAACAACCTTGATCATCTAGCCAACAACTTAGCAATCACGTCTGACTAACCCCTCTACTGATTTCATTTCTGTACTTAAAAATAAAAGTGCAGGTTTTACCTTGGAAGTATCGATCACAGGATGCAAGGTTGCTCAAACAAGTATCTGGACCTGCAGGTAAAAATTAGTTCCTATCCTCTCTCTCTATTATTTCTCTCCTAGTCAAGTCTGCTTTCATTTGCAAGACATTGACCAAGATTGGACAGGCTTCCATGAATCAAGCCTTAATGGTTGCAGCCACCAAGTCCTGTTCACTTCTTTTTGACCTATATCATAGGATTCATTGCGAAACAAGTCTTGAAGGGGGTAACCACCAAGTCCTGTTCGAATCCTTTACCTATAGAACTCTTATGAATCAAGTCTTGAGGGGGGTAACCACCAAGCCTGTTCGAATTCATTCCTAATTAATAACTAACTAGTCCTAGAACATATATTTAAGCTAGTTTTCGAATTTTTTTTTTTGTGAACTGAATTAAATTTAATCCAATTTCGAAAATGAGAGAGAGAGGGTGATAAAATTATCTACACAAGGTTTTACCTTCCAGACTTGTTTGAAGCATTCGATCCCATGTATACCAAGCCCCAAGACAAGCAAAGAATGTCAGGTTAGGTTGGCAGCTTTGGTTCCTCCAGACAATCAAGGAAAGCGTTGTCATAGCTGATAGGTGATCAACTTTAGCATCTATAGTACATTCTGCATCAACAAATCTAAGAATGGTGCCTAAAAGATTGGTTAGATAAAAAGTGAAAATTTAAATAATCATTATCCCTTTCTTGACTCAATAAAAACCATTTTGAAAACATTTTTAGATGAAATCAAAAGGTAAACAGCATCAGTAATCATCCCCCCAGACTTAAATCATACACTGTCCCCAGTCTATAACCAGACCAGTGAAGGCATAGGCAATAATAAAATACACTGATATCGAAAAAGTTAGAGCGATATACCTGACCGTGATGCGTATCGATCGATGTTGAGTCGCCTTCGTCGATCGCTATTGTTTGGTTCATGTCGATCGATATCGACTGTGTCATGTCGGTCGATTTCAGTGGTAATCCTCCAATCGTAACTGCAACGAAAAACAAATACGAAAAATAAAATTCTAAAGATAAAAATGAAATGAAAAACTACCTAACAGTGGGTTGCCTCCCACTCAGCGCTTTGATTATAGTCATCTAGCTTGACTTTGGATGGAATGAGCTACTGAGATGAAGTCCAGGTACTTGTCGGGAAACAAGTATCCTCTCAGATCCTTCTTCTCACCGAACCATGCCAAATAGGCTTTGTAGCTTCATATTCTCTGGTTCGCTTTTCTTTATCTCAATCAACTCATCAGTGATCCTTTGAATCCTTTCTTCATGACCTTCAATGCTAAGCTCGTGACATCCTAATTTCCTGTAGGCATGTTCTGAAAGATCACTGAGCTCCACTTGCATTGAATCAAGGCGTTGGATCATTTTGTCGTGGATGGAG
Source organism: Brassica carinata (assembly GCA_016771965.1). Lineage (NCBI taxonomy): Eukaryota > Viridiplantae > Streptophyta > Magnoliopsida > Brassicales > Brassicaceae > Brassica > Brassica carinata. Next base: position 12,596,320 of record CM028691.1, on the reverse strand, counting down.
CTGGTATCGATAGATTCCTTTGTTGAGTTCTCAGTCGATGGCTGTTGAAGTCCATCTATCGATGCGCTGGTTCTTCAGTCGATCGATGCTAAGGGTGCAGGTCTGCTCGCAAGCTGCCTCTGAATGGCTTTGATTTCTTTCTGCATCCCTTCTATGCTAGATTCCATGCTTCCAACCTCATTGCGGGAAATACGCCTGGTCTAGACGCTTGTCTTGTGAATCATCCACGCTTGTGATTGCCGTGTAGACTTCATCAGCTAACTTATCCAAATCAGCTCTGGTGCAGATCTCTTAAGTCTGTATATCGATCGATGCGACATATTGTTCATCGATCGATTTTTGCTTCTGCAGATTCTCGTGAAGCTTCTCGGCAAAGAGCTTCATCTGGCCGTCGATTTCAGTCAGTCGCCTATCGATCAATGTGAGGTTGAGCTCGTCGATCGATGCGATTGATGCAGCCTGATAATCGAGTTGACATTGGAACTTCTCAGCCTCATGCTGCATAGTATCCATGCGTAGTGCGAGTTCCTCTACTTCTTTGTCTACTAAGAAGTGTATATCAGCAATTTTCCTCTTAGTTGTTTTCAGACGAGTCAATCCTCCAAAAGGATTGCAAGGTACCGCGGGGTTCATATCTGCATGTGCCTCATTGATAAGGCGGATAGATCTTTTCATCTCTTCTGTGCAGATGCTTAGATCCCCTAGGTTGTGGAAGATAGGTTCACAGGTTTTGGTGAGTTTGCTGCTAAGACGAGCTTCTGCTTTCTTCAGTTCTTTCCAAATATCTCCAAGAGACTCATCGACCTCATGTTTTGAGTAAGTGGTCGACGGTGCAGGCTTCGTATCGATCGATGTGGATGTTACTCCGTCGATCGATATTGAACTTTTCTGGCTATAGTTATGTGCGTTGCGAAGATCTTCAAGTTCCAGCTCAAGACGTTGAACCCTCTTGAGTAATCACTGGTCTGCATTGAACATCCAGTTCATCTCACTGCGAAGCTTGTCTGTGGCCTCCTTTAAACCCTTTTCCATGGAGAGCTTTTCCCTTTTGCGTTCTCCAAGTAGACCAGTGAACATCTTGTTGATCTCGTCTTTGGTGTAGGTTTCTTGCACCAATTCTCTTCTTGTAAATGAACTAGCGTGCTCTGGTAGACAGATGTAAGAGCGCTCGTCGTTTGAAGTTCTTTGAAGCAGTTTCTTGATGTCGTCTTTAGAAACTCTGATGACGTCACCATCTATTCCTCTAGCAAACCCTTTCTCGTCTCTGTAGACCCCATACTCATCTCTCTGCTCCCAAAAGAATTTTCGAACTCCATATCGAAAAGCTTTCTTTCCGAATTCGGGACGCCTATCGATCGATGTGATACACTCAGTATCGATCGATTTACGTTGGAAATCTGGATCTTTCATGTTGAGATGATTATCCTCAGCTTCCTTTGGCTCGGTTGTTGTGTCTGCCTCCTGGTGCTGATGATGGTGGTCTGGTCCGTAGCGTTGTTGCTGGAATAGGTTGTGGGATCCATTGGCTAACTGTAGGACGTCTGCAATATCCTCTCTGGATATATGGAGTGTTAGTCCATCCATTGAGCGTGCAAAACCTTGTGAATCCCTGAAAATACCAAACTCATCCGGGATTAAATTACCGAAATCCAGTACATTTGAATTTGTTACCTGGGATGGTTTGATGCATGTATCGGTCGATGGCACAGGTTCGGAATCGGTCGATGGTTGTTCAGGCCTATCGGTCGATTGTGCTGGTGCCATGTCGATCGATGAGACTTCTTCGGTTGGGTGATGTATGTTGGTGTGGCGGTCTCGACCGCAAAGCTCAGATTGGTAGTCGCTGCCCAGCTCCCGATTGAGTAGTCTCCGCCTCGCTTGTTGTCGACTGTGTTGTCAAATGATGCGAGGTAGTAGTATCGATCGATGGGGAGAAGACCCCGCCGATCGATGTCGCGGATTCCGAGGTTGTGGTGGAGAAGTCGATCTTCATCTTCTGGAAGGTTGTGACACTCTATAGCTCTCCTCCTCGTAATTATCAGTATACCTCAATGTGAGTAGTATTTGCAGCATGTGGTGGAAGTAGTAGTCGTTCTCCCACTCGCTTACTTCAAATCACCTTCTGGAAACTCCTGTTCGATCTGGTTGAATAGTGAATCGATCGATGACCATGTGTGACTGTCGATCGATGTCAGTTCACCAGAGATGATCGATGAGATAGTGCTACTATCGATCGATTATGCGGTCTCCGTCTTGTATGCGCCTTTTGAATCGTATTCATCTCCACAATAACAAACAGCTACAAGGTCTGAGCCGTCTTGGATCTTCTTAAGGACCTTGATGACTCATACTGGATCATAGTAGACCGTAGGATTGATCAGGTTAGCACGCTTTGTTTGTCGAAGGTTGCAGACTGCTCTAGCGTGGCTAGGAAGGCTCTTCCAAGTAGCAAAGAAGTAGGTAGGGTTACCTTGACGTCCAAGACATGGAAGTCTACTGGAATTAGGGTTTCTCCTATGGTAACCTCAAGGTTTCTCACAATTCCTCCAGAGTTCTGCCGAGAACAATCCACAAAGGTGAATGATAGGCTCTATCTTCAGACCTAGATGGTCTGCTATCACCTTGGGTAGGATGCTAACTCCAGATTATGTATCGCATAGGGCACATGGGAAGTTGATCCCATGGACTGAGCAAGGAACAACGAACTTCCCTGGATCACCCTTCTTCTCAAGTTTGATCCTCTTCTTCATACTTTCTCGACTTGGTTGAACATCCTCTTGATGTCTTCTTCGCCTCCTTAGTTTATCTGAAAACATCCACAATCTGTGTGAAAAGTAGGCTTCTTCAAAGGGTTTCTCTCAGAGGTATTCTTAGAACTCTCTTTCTGAAACTTGCCAACTCTTTCTCATTAACTCCTCTTTTAAGGTGTTTAGAACCTTCTTTCCTTTTCTGAGAACTCGCCATCTTTTTCCTTTTCTATCTCCATTGGATCAATAATATCCGCGGGCTTCTTCATTATGGCGGTTGGTGGGTTTCGAAGGCTTAGATTGCTCCCGAGTGCATTAAGTCGCAACATCTATCTTGAGAAGTTGCACTCGGCGTGTGATAACTGAATATCGATCGACAGGTTCTGGAGTATGTCGATCGATTTCATTGTCCTTCTGTCGATCGATGGGATGTCTGTCATGTCGGTCGATGTTGTAAGGGCTGGGCGGATGTGGGTGCTTTGCTGCGAACTCCTCGTGAGTAAGTATCTTCACGGCGTTGCACTCGTGAGTGGATTCTTCAAGATCCATCGGTCGATGCTCGTCTGAGTCCATCGATCGATTGGTGTTGGTGTACATCGATCGATGTGGATGTCCTGACATCGGTCGATTCCAGTGGTTGACACCAATACTCATGGAACTTTCGATATGGAAGTCTCCCTCTTGCAACTTCTCTTGCTTAACCACTCTCCGAAAATCATCTTCTATGATAGCATTGACGTTGTGTCCTGTTGCTTCTTCTCCAGTCCCTTTTCCTAAAGCTTCCTGCTTCTTAACAGCTTCTGCTATCTGAATCACCGGAGTCTCTAGTTTCTTCACATGGGTACTCAAAGCATCAAGCTTTGTGTTCAAAGTGGTGTAGACAGCGTCGATCTTTCCATTGAAGTTCACCTCTAACTGCTGCTGGCTTTCAAGAACTTTGCTGAGCATGTCTTCTAGCTTTCCTTCTGGGGTTGGTGTGGATGGCTTCATGTAAGATGAGTTTCCATAACTCCTGTTGTTGTTGGGTTGCTGCTGTTGAAGTTTTCTCTCTGTCCTGAGAAGTTTCTGTTTCCTTGGTTTCCAGATCTCTGAAATCCAGTTCCACTGATCCAGTTGACTTCTGCTTCTATGTAGTCATCTTCTTCATCAGCTTCTGCATCCTCCACTGAGCAGATTTGCTTGTTTAGCAACTTCTGAACATTGTCAAGTGTAGCTGCAGATCTTGCTCTTACAATGTTCTTCGTGCTGTTGCTGGATGCTAGGTTGTCTATTAGCTTCACAGCATCTTCAGGATTCCTTGTGGTGAAGTTGCCTTCACTCACAGTGTCCAGAGCCATCTGATATTTCAGTGCAATGCCTCTGAAGAAAGTGCAGAGCAGTTGCACCTTGTTGAATCCATGGTGTGGACAATCTCGCTGGTAAGACTTGAATCTTATCCAGGTATCCTTGAATGACTCTCCAGGCTCCTGGTTGAATGTGGTAATTTTCCTCCTTAAGTCTTCAGCGCGCGCATCATCAAAGAAGTTACGAAAAATGCTTTTGATGTCTCTCCAGGATGTAAGAGATCCTGGTGGTAGCTGCTTAAGCCACTGTAAAGCTTCTTCAGATAAAGAGTGTTTGAAGAGCTTACAGAGAAGGTAGGCCACAGGGACTCCATTGGCTTTGATAGCAGATATGAGATCCTCGAACCTCTCCGTGATGGTCCATGGATGCTCATTGGACAGCCCATAGTAGGTGTCTGTCCCACAAGGGTGTAGTACTGCGGCTTGAGCTCGAAATTGCCTCTCTGAATAGCAGGGGGACGAATGGCTGATCTGTTGGTGTAGAACTGATCTGGACGAATGTAGTCAGCTACTGTTCGAGCAGCCTCTTCTACAGGCTGAACAGCTCCTGTAGGTGCAGTTTCTGGCTCAGGGATTACTTCATTCTGAGCATTGAGTTTCTGACCTGCTTCATTACGAAGGTGACCTTTTTGGTCACGCAAGTCTCCATTCTTATCTCGTATGAGAATAATAGGCGCAACCATGACTCGCGGAAAGTATCGATCCATATACAGATAGGTGTATCGATTGATGTCGGATGAAATGTGTCGGTCGACGGTGAAGTAGTGTCGGTCGACGGGAAGATGCGAGTATCAGTCGACGAAGACGGTGTCTCAGTCGGCAGGGGTGCGTCGGTATCGGTCGACAGGCAGTTGATGGCGTCGATCGATGCGGAACGGATTTTCTTGCGGATTGAACGTTCCAAGCTAGCAGGGTCTTCTGAGAACAAAAGTTGAGATTCCTTGTTGCTTCTGGTACTGCTGGGCATGTACCTGAAAAGACAAGAAAAATTTTGTGTCAGAAAACAAATCAAAATAAAAAAAGAAATAACCTAGACCTAATCAGATTAAATCATGTTGTATCAAAGCTCCCCGGCAACGGCGCCAAATTTGATATCACTCAAATTATCCTAAGGAGTGACTTTACTCTCTCAAATAGGAGGTTCAGTTGTAGTACTTATGGATCGAATCCATAGAGAGCTAGTGTACAAATAAGATGCAATATTAATGACTATGCTAGGTTGAAAATGGTTTAAAAGTAAATTGTAGGTTTGTTGAGTAATGGTAAGATTACTCAGTTGAAAGGATTTGGTTTTAAAGCAACAAAGAAAAGTAGTTAGATTCAGGGTAGGTATTCAGGAATTCAGGATTATAAATACTATAAAGGCTAACAAGTTGCTTGCATGATATGTCGAGCTCAACACTTATTAAATGAATCCATCAGCTCGCGATTATTTAGACCATCTATTACTTAGATGCTAAATGGTGTTTGCGGTCAGCTATCTTGCTGACAGATCGATCGATGGTTCGATAGAATATCGACCGATACACCTCTAGCTACGCCGATCGATTACTCTATAGGAGTATCGATTGATACCGCTCTAAGCAAGCTTTATGCCGAAGTTGATACAATGCTCACCATGATCTTAGATCAGCTGCGATATCTCAAGAGGGTCATAGCATGTTTAGGATGTTATCAGGAGTTGCATGTAATAAACAATGCAATCCAATTTCATGTTCTAGGTAGCTAAGCTAGAAAAGTTTTAGTGAACAATCCTAACAATAAATATCACAAGTATAGCAATTATAGGCTGGGGCTAATCCCATATCTTATTTAAACCCTAAATCTAACAAATGAATCTACTCAGACATGGCTAAGTAGTTCATATCAACATGGTAATAATAGGAATTCATAGATCTATTAGAGGGTGAACACTTAGGTCCCAATCACAAATATCTTTGGATCTCTCCTCCAGATCTAGAATCTTATAACCTTTGTTAAGAAGAACAAATAAAGAACTGAATAGAACTTTATTGAGAACTTGCAAAGTAATGAAAACAGTAAAAGAAATGAGTAGATGAAGAAGGAGGTGAAAAGGTGGTGGTAAAAGCTTGTAAAACTTGTAAAAAACTATAAACTTATATCTCTGCCAAAACACTTAGGCACATATAAATATGAGTTCATTAGGTTAAAAAACTCGTCAGGGGCATTCTTGTAAAATGTGATATCTTAGGCTTCAAGTTCGGCCAGGTCCAACTTGTCTTTCTGCCGCCTCAGTATCGGTCGATAGTACAGGGTGTACATCGATTGATTATGGTCTCGATGTATCGTCCTTCGGATAATGTGTGTCGATCGATAGCACAGAGTGTGCATCGATCGATAGCACAGAGTGTGCATCGATCGATAGCACAGAGTGTGCATCGATCGATGTGTCGACCTCTGGTCTTGATCACGGGTGAACTCTACTTTAAGCTCCAAAAAGGCACCTAAAACATCACTTTCTCCAAAATGCTTATGAACCTGAAAACAAACCTAATAGACTCTAAAACATAGATAATAGTAGTAAAAACACTCATATACTATGGGTAAAAACAGGTAAAATCCATGGTATATCATACATCGATCGATAGTCATGTCCTGACATCGGTCGATACCAATGGTTTCCGCCAATATTCATGGAACTTTCGATCTGGAAGTCTCCCTCTTGCAGCTTCTCATGCTTCACCACTCTCCAAAAATCGTCTTCTATGATAGCATCGACGTTGTGGCCTGTTGTTTCTTCTCCAGTCCCTTTTCCTAAAGCTTCCTGCTTCTTAACAGCTTCTCCTATCTGAATCACCTGAGTCTCAAGCTTCTTCACATGAGTGCTCAAAGCATCAAGCTTTGTGTTCAAGGTGGTGTAGACAGCGTCGATCTTTCCATTGAAGTTCACCTCTAACTGCTGCTGGCTTTCAAGAACTTTTCTGAGCATGTTTTCTAGCTTTCCTTCTGGGATTGGTGTGGGTGGCTTCATGTAAGATGAGTTTCCATAACTCTTGTTGTTGTTGGGGTTGCTGCTGTTGAAGTTGCCTCTTTGTCCTGAGAAGTTTCTGTTTCCTTGGTTTCCAGATCTCAAATCCAGTTCCATTGATCCGCTTGACTTCGCTTCACGTAGTCATCTTCTTCATCAGCTTCTGCATCCTCCATTGAGCAGATTTGCTTGTTTAGCAGCTTCTGAACATTCTCAAGTGTAGCCTGCACCTCATTTATCTGTTCCTTTCCAAGGAACGCTGCAGATCTTGCTTTTACAATGTTCTTCGTGTTGTTGCTGGATGCTAAGTTGTCTATTAGGTTCACAGCATTTTCAGGATTCCTTGTGGTGAAGTTGCCTTCACTCGCAGTATCCAGAGCCATCTGATATTTCAGTCGCGATGCCTCGGAAGTGCAAGCAGTTGCACCTGTTGAATCCATGGTGTGGACAATCTACGCTGGTAAGACTTGAATCTGATCAGGTATCCTTGAATGACTCTCCTTCCTGGTTGAATGTGGCAACTTTCCTCCTTAAGTCTTCAGCGCGCGCATCATCAAAGAAGTTATGCAGAAATGCGTTTTTGATGTCTCTCCAGAATGTAAGAGATCCTGGTGGTAGCTGCTTAAGCCACTGTAAAGCTTCTCTAGATAAAGAGTGCTTGAAGAGCTTACAGAGAAGGTAGTCCACGGGGACTCCATTGGCTTTGATAGCAGATATGAGATCCTCGAACCTCTCGGATGGTCCATGGGATGCTCATTGGACAGCCCACAGTAGGGTGTCTGTCCCAAAAGGGTGTAATACTAGCGGCTTGAGCTTGAAATTGCCTCTCACGAATAGCGAGGGGCCGAATGGCTGATCTGTTGGTGTAGAACTGATCTGGGCGGTTGTAGTCAGCTAGTGTTGAGCAGCCTCTCCTACAGGTTGAACAGCTCCTGTAGGTGCAGTTTCTGGCTAAGGGATTACTTCATTCTGAGCATTGAGCTTCTGACCTGCTTCATTACGAAGGTGACCTTCTTGGTCACACAAGTCTCCATTCTCATCTTGTGTGAGAATAATCGGCGCAACCATGACTCGCGGAAAAGTATCGTCGATATACGGTTAGGGGTATCGATGTTAGATGAAGCGTGTCGGTCGACGGTGAAGTAGTGTCGGTCGACAGGAAGGTGTGAGTATCGATTGACAAAGCGGTGTCTCGATCGGCTTGATCGTCGGTGGTATGGATTAAATGACGATGATGTCGATGCGATCTTGGGCAATTCCTTGTGGATTGAATGTTCCAAGCTAGCGGGGTCTTGAGAACAAAGTTGAGATGCCTTGTTGCTTCTAGTACTGTTGGTCATGTACTGAAAACAAGGAAAAAATTTGTGTCGAAAGCGGTTTAAAGTAAAAATAACCTGAACTGTCAGATTAAATCTAATTGTATCAAAGCTCCCGACAGCCCCCAAATTTGATATCACTCAAATGTTTATCCTAAGAAGTGACTTTACTCTCAAATAAGAGGTTCAGTTGTAGCAGGGTGAATCCTGAGAGAGCTAGTGTACAAATAAGATGCAATCTTAGTGACTATGCTAGGTTGAAAATGGTTTAAAGTAAAGTACAGGTTTTTGAGTAATGGTAAGATTACTTAGTTAAAAGGATTTGGTTTAAGACAATAAATAAAAGTAGTTAGATTCAGGATAGGTATTGAGAATTGGGATATTGAGATTCAGGATTATAAATACTATAAATGCTAACAAGTTGCTTGCATGATATGCGAGCTCAACACTATTAAATGAATCCATCAGCTCTCAATATTTAGACCATCTATTACTTAGATGCTAAATGGTGTTTACGGTCAGCTATATCGCCGACAGTATCGATCGATTATTCGATAGGAATATCGACTGATACACCTCTAGCTACGTCGATCCATTACTTTATAGGAGTATCGATCGATACGGCTCTAAGTAGATCTTATGCGCGAGTTGATGCAGTGCTCACCATGATCTTAGATCAGCTTCCGCTTGTCTCAAGAGGGTCATAGCATGTATAAGATGTTATCAGGAATTATATTAAATAAATAATGCAATCCAAGTTCATGTTCTAGTTAGCTAATCTAGAAAAAGCATTAGTGAACAATCCTAACAATAAATATCACAACCATAGCATATATAGGTTGGGGCTAATCCCTCATATCCTATTTAAACCCTAAATCTAACAAGTGAATCTACTCATACATGTCTAAGTGATTCATAGGAACAAGGTAATAATAGGAATTCATAGATATATTAGAGGAATGAACACTTAAGTTCCAATCACAAATCTCTTTGGATCTTTCCTCTAGATCTAGAATCCTATAACCTTTGTTAAGAAGAACAAGTAAAGAATTAAGAACTGAATATAACTTTATTGAGAACTTGCAAAGTAATGAAACTATGGTAAAAGAAATGTGTAAAAAGGTGGTGGTGAAAAGCTTCTCTGGTGCCAAAACACTTAGGCACATATAAATATAAGTTCATTAGGTTAAAAACTCGTCAGGGGCAATCTTGTAAAAATGTGATGTCGTGGGCTTCAAGTTCGGCCAAGTCCAACTTGTCTTCTTTCGCCGCTCGATATCGATCGATAGTACTGGATATACATCGATCGATTATGATCTCGATGTATCGTCCTTCGGCAAATGTTTATCGATCGATAGCACGAAATGTCATCGATCGATGTATAGCTCCGGATGTCGACCTCTGGTCTGATCTCGGGTGAACTCTTCTTTAAGCTCCAAAAAGTCACCTAAAACATCACTTTTCTCCAAAATCCTCCTGAGCCTGAAAACATACATAATAGACTCCAAAACATAGATAATAGTAATAAAAACACTTATATACCATGGGTAAAAACGGGTAAAATTCATGGTATATCAACGACTTCGCGTCCGACTCCCAATCAATCAATTTCCGAGTAAACGATTCCGCAATCAAGTCCCAATCAATTGCCGAGTGAATAACTTCACAACCAACCATCAATCAGCCACCAAGTGAATGGTTCGTCGCGCATCACGCCAACAACTGAACCTATTCTGGGAAAAGGTCGAATCGAACAGACGCCCGATCCAATCAGCGTACTATTCAAACCCGGCTACAAGGAAGTCTGGATCTAGTGAGCAGAACGACGTTCATTCGGATTAGGCCTCATGTTCTCCGAAACAACTCATCAAATTCATTGAAGATCGATCACCCGACTCGTCAATGAACTAGGGGGGGGGGGGGACTTACTGTTGAGGATGGATTGTACCCATCCACAAAGCCCATTGAACAAAAGGTCCAATCAGGTAGGCCGAATAGCCGTCGGGATGGTTGATCCATCTTCAAACCCCCCAAATGCAATGATCAAGAGTAGTAGATTATTTATAAGAGGTTATAAATCACTTGTAATGGCTTGTAAATCATTTATAAAAGTTAATAATTTTTTGTAAATGTTTATTTACCATTTATAAGGGGCTTTTATATCATTTCTAAGAAATTATATAACATTTATAACGATTTATATATCATTGGAGTATCAAACACATGAATGGTTGATCCATCTTCGAAACCCCCAGATGCAACATTCAAGAGTTGTAGGCATGAGTTATTAAGTTTCATGTGCTTAACAAAAAATTGATCTTGTGAGTAAAAAAAAGGGCAGCACAATATAACGTATAGTCTTCCCTCTCTATCCATAACCAATAATATTTTGTACTTCCTAGTCATTTCCACCAAGCGTTGGAACATCAGACCCTAAGATGGATCAAAACACTTATAATGGTTAAGAAAAATATTATAAGGATTTATAAAACTATTTATACAGGTTTATAAAACAATTTATAAGAACTTATAAACCATTTATAAGATTTTAAAAACTGTTTATAAATAAATATTTATAAAGCTATTTATAAATGTTTTTAATTCTCTTATAAATGATTGTAAATTATATATAAATATTTACAAAATCACTTTTAACCAAAAGCATCATGAATGTATGTGTAATTATAAAATTCATAAACCATCTCATAAAACAATTTATAAAATTTTATAAATCATTTAAAAGAGTTTATTAATTATTTATAAAAGTTTATAAATTCTTACAAAAACTTTATCCATTCGATCATCGTCAATGATTCTTCCTTCAATTGTTTATTATTGAGAAAAAGGAAAATGCTCATCACCTATGGCAAGAACTACACCATTTGGTATGATTCATCTTTCAATATATCTATATATTCTTGGATGGATTATTTGTGTTTGCAAGAATGAAACATCTACAATGAATGAAAAACCAAACAAGCGGAAATATTATTTGTGTTTACAAAAATGAAACACCAAACAAGCGGAAATATCATCTGTGATCCTGGATGAAGATAAAGACTTCTCAAGAGCATCTAAGAGAACAGATACACTAGACAGCAGTATCACCTTTTCCAATTTTCCTTCTACCAAAACCAAAATCTGTACCCCAAAAATGTTATCATCAAATTTTGCACAAACATCATTACAAAATCAAAATCAGAAGTAAGGATAAATATGAATATAGAAAACAGGGGAATTAAATCAAATCCTTCAGCCCCATTTCCTTCTTGGCCTTAGCTTGTATCTCACAGAGAAAGCCTAGGGGATTTCCTTCTTGGTCTTAGGGATGACGAGACTGAAGTAAAGGAACTGACTTTAAGAAAACAAAAAGCTAATATCGATTGTCTAATAATGTCAAAGACATAGAAGAAGCAAGGCTACCTGAGCGTGGAGCGAGCATTTGTAGCAAGAAACAAGAATCTTGATTCAAGAGAAATGGATAAAACCATCTCGCACCTGATCATAAGTAGCCAAGTTTCCAGACGGTGGCCTGAAACTGTCGGGAAGCCTCGGGATATCAAACGGAGGGATCTGCGCCAAGTTTCCAGACGTCGTCACTGTTGTTTTCTCAAACGTGATCTTGATCTTGCATGTACCTGTTATTCTCCCATTATCAACATTAGCTCTAAACATTGTCTTTATTCAATGCAAGGAAACATAAAGCGAGAGAGGGAGAGAGACGCAAACAAACCTAAGAGTTCAAATTTGTGTGCCAATGTGGCAGTGTGATGACTGGCCTTTTCAGGTCCTAATCAAATATTGTAGAATACAAGATGTCAATCCAATTCTAAGAGATTCTAATGCAAAGGGAATGCAAGTTCATGCTTAATCTAAGTCTAAACAAGATGAGAGGATGATTATGAAACTAAGACAATATTAAAAATGCAATAAAAGATTGAACTTTCTTTCTTATGAGGAGAGTGAGACCCATGGGTATAGGGACTTGATATCAAATGATTAAGCTTCAATCCAAGATGCTAACTTTTCAATCAATCTAATCCTTATGCCTAGACAACAAAACTAAGCAAGCTCTATCCCTAGATGAATGCTCTTTTGCAATGATCACCCAAGTACACCAAATCCCTTTGGCTGTAATGATCAAAGCAAACATGGAGAATGAGTCTAATAGCAATCCTAGCTCCTTTGACAACTAATCCCTTAGGCAAAGCAAGCTAAAAACATAGATGAGTTGGTTAAGGCATTTCATAGAACACCTTCCGGGCATGAAATGCCTATAGCTCTATGCTTGAGAGGCCAACTCAAATATAGCTTTAAAAACACCAAATCTATGCAAGGAAATGATAGATCTAACAATAGACACCTTGGATCTAACTTAATCACTCTCTATCACCTAACCCATGGATCTTAGAAGGATCTACTCACTAATCCACATGCTTACTCTTGAACCCATGATAGATTCAAGCTTAAACATATAGAGAAAGAAAGGATATGAAATCAAACAATCAAGAACACAAAGACAAAGATGAGATTATGAATCAAGATGAAACTTTACTCAAGAGGTTTATGTGTTCTTAGATAGAAAATGAGATAAGTCCCTCAAAGGGGATACAAGAGTATTTATATGGGGCTTGGAAACCCTTAAAACATAAAATAAAATTACTAAAAGGTCCTTGGCCAACTTGATTTTCAACCAATGAGAAGCAAGGAGAAAGGAAGAAACTGAGCCACCGGGTCAGCTAGTGCCTGTCCAGGCGGGTATGCCCAGGCGGGTATGTCCTGCTTGTCCGGCGTCCAGGCGTCGCGGCCTCTCTAGGCGGGTGTGTTGACGTGGTGGGCGTCCAGCTGGTGGCAGGGCGATGCGGTGTGTGTGGCCGGTGATACTAGTCGGGTGTGCAGGCTGGTACGCGGGTAGGAGGAACTGTGGGACGTCCGAGTGTCCTGGTCCAGGTGGTGCTCGACGCGTCCGGAGCTCGTCTAGCATCAGAACGTGCGGGTCGTCCAGGTCGGGCAGGTTTTGTCGGGTGTCTTCTGGTGCGCGGGTGAGGCAAGGTCGGGTGCGTCCTTGGTCGCCCAGTCCGTCCGTCCCGTCGCGGTCCTTGTGCTTGGGTGGTATGGACCGCGTCCGTTCTAGGCATTCAGCACAATCAGGGCGTCGCGGTGCTTGTCCCGGGTCGTCCTGGCAGCGTCCTGAGCTTGTCCAGGCGAGGTTTGATGGTTGGCCTCGGGTGTGCTCACCCGGGTTGCTTGACATGCTTCCACTCAATTGATCATAACTCCTCCAATATGGCTCCAAATGTCTTGAAACCACTTCCATTGGAAATCTAACTCAGAATTCCATGTCTCCACCAAATATTAGCATCAGAAGGTATTCCTAAGGCCTCTGTCCATGTTCATCTTTAAACCCTTCTTTTTCATCACAAAACTCCCAAACATCTTCAATATCTCCAAAGTGTGCTCCAACACCTAATAGGGACTTATGAATGCAAAATGAGTCTAAAGATGCCTAATGCCTAATCTAAATGAGCAAAAATGCATAAGATATGATAGCTAAAAACATGTAAATATGCAAGACATCAACTCCCCCACACTAGACCTTTGCTTGTCCTCAAGTAAACTTTTCAAACACAAGGGGGGTGGATGCAAGGATGGGAACAAAGCCACAGGAAATACTCATAGCACTCAACCTGACATCCTAAAGAAACATAGCAAATAGCATGAGCAAAACTTTCTTATTATGCTCTAGCTTCACAAGGCCTATCAATGACTCTTATGCCTCTACACAAGATGCAATGCCTATCAACCAACATGTTCTCTTAACCAGCCCTCACATTGATTCACACACACACACACAAGGTGAAGTCTCACAAATGGGCACATGATCTTAATCATTTGGCTAGGTGATCAAATGGTCTAATATGGATGAAAAGGAGGGTTCAATGCATCATTTCAAGGTGGCAATCACTCAAAAATCAAGGAGCTTGATCATTATGCAAAATTTATCTAAGACTAGGAGCAATTCATGCATACATGGATCCATCCTCATCATTCTACCCAAATCCTAAGTGATTACAAGTTCTACACCCCTCTTAATTCATCCCATAACCCAAAATGAAAACATACTCACATCACTCACCCAATGAACATTTTCTTTCTCATGATGCTACCTCTAAGGACCTCTATTCACATTCTAAACTCTAACTCTTAAATCTTTCCTTCCCCACTATCTTATTGAATCCCTTTTTTTTTTTTTCTTTTCTTTTCTTTTCTTTTCTTTTTTTTTTTTTTTTTATATATATGCATGAGGGGGAAGGTCAAAGACTTCAACTAAGAGCTTTTCATTCATTTTTTTTTTTATTTCTAGGTCCCTAGGGCTTTTCTTTATCACATCTTTTTGTTCATCAATCTCAACTTTGCCACATCCCCAAACCCAAAATGTAAACAATTAGGTAACAAGCACTTCACTCACCATCCTAGAAGCTAGCTCAAATGATGACCCTATGCTAGCAAGAGATGAGAACAAATCCATGTAAGCTCCCAATACTCTCAAGATTTTGCACATGACAAGCTATCAAAAGAGGCCTCACTCAAGCAAATCAATGTAGGCTTCAAAGAATGGATAGGGTTCAAGGGTAAGGGAGTGCCATTTGGGTTAACAAAGGGTGGTACAATGGAAAAAGATAACCCAAATGTGTATGAGATCCATGATCAAGTATGCAAATGCCCATATGCAAGAGAGATTAAGTTCATTCAAGTCTAAGTTCAGGATGGAGCTGGTCTTAAGAACAATGCCAATATCAAGCAAGCAAGCAAGTTTCAAGAAGAGTTTTCAAGGCTCAAAGCATGCAAGCTTTTTCAAAAGGTGCTCAAGCTACCTGATATGTTTAACTAGGGTGTCAAATTCAGTGCAAACAAGTATTCTTTACAAGGCAATGCTCCATATGCAAATGAATGCAACCTATATGCTCTAGACTCAATCTTAAGGATGCAAGTGATGCAATCTACATGGTTCAAAAATTTAAAATTTTTTTGGATTTTCTATGCACTTATGAATGTACAATGCAATGCATGAGACTCAAAATCACAAAGCAAACATGATCAAATATCCGGTACCTCCCCCACCCTTAAATCACACAGTCTCTGTGTGAGTAAGAGAGAAGGAGATACCCCAACAAGATAAAAGCAAATGTATATACAAGAAGGGTTGGAGTGATACCACACGAGGAGATTTGGGTATGGTGCTTGTGGCATGACTAGAAGCTGGCTTGGTTCATAGCAACTAGAGGAGGCTGCTACATGGATCATAAGGCTTAGGTGGCTGACCACCTTTCTTCTCTCCCCTAGTACTTGGAAAAACCTGAGAATCTTGACCACTTTTATTAAAAACTTAAAAGGAAATTCGAAATTGAAAAGCTATATACAAGGATAACCATGGGACTTCCTCCCAAGTGAGCTTGTTTTGAGTCACTTAGCTTGACTACCTGTTCTCTTTGACTAGTGAGAAGGAGGATCCTTCCCACCTTCAAGTGTGATGGTGAGGACTTGAGAGAGAAGCTCTTGAAGCTTGATAGGGTCATCTTGGAGCTGAGGAGTAATGATGGCTCTAGCACTTGAGAATGGTGTGGACCTGCCCTTATGCTTGATCTTGTACTCAATGGCTCCATCCTTGAGCTTCTTTGGATGGAGAGTGAGAGTGTGTGAGAGCAAATCAAGAGGTGGAGGATGAGGCTCTTTCACTATCTTCTTCTTGCCATGAGTGGCCTTTGAGGTTCCACCCATCCCCTCTCTTTTAGCACTTTCCAAGTGCTCAACACACAACTCCTTAGAACACTCTCCATCAAGACCTTCTTTCTTACCAACAACCTCGTCATCTTGGGGCTTCTCAACAGCTTGTGCAGCACGAGTTATTGTCCCACAATAGTTTGATTCGAGTGGGGGCTGGAGAGGATAGGAGACAGCTTTGTTGACATGCATGAGAGTGACCTTCTTGTTGGGAAAGTCAATGCAAGCTCCAACTGTTGTGAGGAAAGGAGTGCCAAGGATCAAAGGGACTCTTTCTGCAGATGCCATATTCAAAACAGTGAGGTCAATAGGTATGGTGCAGGATCCAATCTTCAAGGAAAGTCCTTGATTATGCCAAGTGGGGTTGTAGAAGAGGAATCCCCAAAGGTGAGAGGAGGAGTATCTGTTTCCATGCTTTCAATCCCAATACTCTGCACCATGTCCAAGGAGATGACATTCACACTAGCTCCACTATCAACAAGAGCATCATCCATAGTTAGTTTACCAAGAGAGCAAGACAATGTGAACTTCCCTTGAGACTCAAGCTTAGGGAGGGACTTGGGAGGGATTGGTGGATCAATCTTCAGAAGTGAGATGTCCAAAAGTTCAGCCACTTCAGCTTGGTGGGTGAGAATGTCCTTTATGAGCATCATTTGGACATGAGCAGCATGCATATTGCTGATCTCTGGAAGCTTGACTCCAATATCACTGAGGTCTTTTCTGAATTTGGAGACCACTTTTTTCTGAGCTTTGGTGAGGAACCTTTGAGGGTAAGGGAGCTTATCATATGGTGATAGCTCAACCTCATTGTCTTCTTCCTTCACTTCTTTCAGCTTGGGGTTAGCACTCTTCTCAACTTGTGTCTCAACCTTAGGCTCATCAATCCTTCCTTGAACCTTCTTATCAGCTCTCTTCACAACTCTAGCTTCAGCTGTGGCCACAACCAGTCTCATATCATTTTCAATCTGATTTCCAAGCACTAGCCTCTCAATCTCATCAACATCATTCTTATGATCACTCAATGCAATCCCTGAAGAAGTGGAGATGATAACATTGCAAGTGTCCTTAGGGTTCTTCTCTGGTTTCCCTGGTAGAGATCCCATTGGATTCTTGGAGGATGAAGACATGGATGTAACTTGGCTCTCCAAAGCTTTGAGGTGAGAGGCAAGTTGCATGTACTTGTTGTTGAGGTCAGAATAGGTTCCATCAATCTTAGCATGGATGGTCTTGAACTCATCACCAATGGTCTTAGCATTTCTTTCTTGAGCTTCTAAGAGTTGCTTGAACATGGACTCCAAATTTGAACTTGGAGCCTGAGCTGGAGAAGAGCTTCCTTGGGGCTGAGTAGGCTGGTTTGCTTGGTAACCTCCTTGGTGATTGTTGTAGTAAGGTCTTTGCTGGTAGTTGTTTTGGTATTGGAAGTTAGGCTCCTTCCTATACCATGTGCCATTAGAATTGATGAAACACAGCTCCTCTTGTCCTTCTACACCATGAACTTCAGTAGTTCTAGCAGGCTGTTTCGTTGCTGGTTCCCAATGGAGTTAAGCTGCTCTTGCTTAGCCTTCTCTACAAGAAGCTTGTCCAACTTTTCTTGGAGAGACTTCAGGGTCTTTCTTGTGTGCTGATCATCTTCATCAGTGCCTCTGTTGGCCCTATCATGCTCCTCACTGTAGACTGAGTCACTCCTGGCCATGTTCTCCACCAGCTCCTCAGCATCCTGCTCAGTTCTGCCCAAGAAGAACCCATTGCTGGCTGTGTCCAATCTGCTCCTGAACTCTGGTAGAGCACCTCTGTAGAAGGTACTAAGCAAACTCTCCTTGGTGAAGCCATGATGTGGGCATTGAGACCAATAGCCCTTGAACCTCTCCCATGCTTCACTAAAGCTCTCAAGGTTCTTCTGCTGAAAGCTAGAGATCTCATTTCTGATCTTGGCTGTTCTTGAGGTAGAAGAATTTCTCTAGGAATGCTCTCTTGCACTCATTCCAAGTAGTGATAGAGTCACTTGGAACAGCCTTCTCCCATAGATGTGCCTTGTCTCCCAAAGAGAATGGAAACAACCTCAGCTTGAAAGCATCTTGAAACTCCATTAATCTTGGACAAGCTACAGTAGCTATCAAATGTGTCCAAGTGATCAAGGGATCCTCCACAGCAAGGCCATGGAACTTGTTGTTCTTAATCAAATGCAGCAGCCCTGATTTGATCTCAAAGTTGTTGTTCTCCACAGCTGGTGCTCTGATTCCCAACCTATGACCATGAATGTGAGGTTGGTCATAGGCTCCAATGGCTCTTGCTTGGCGTGGTTGGTGATGTGGCTGGCGTGGTGGTCTAGGATTGTCAGCTCTTGGACCATTGTCCCTTGGACATTACCATCTTGAGACAGATTCTCCATCTCAAACCCCAACCTTTGAAGATGAGCCTGTTGCTCTACTTCTCTTCTTTGTCTAGCTATCTCCCTCTCAAGTGCAGCAATCTCTTCAAGTAGGAACCAAGTTGGATGCCCCTCTGCTTCTTGTGATCATACACCTGAAAGTCAAAGATAGAAGAGGCAAGAACCAATATCACAAGATACAATAAAAAGAAAAATGACTTAGTCTCAAGCAAATAACTAAATCCCAATGTCAAAATCAACTTAGAAGTTGGCAACGGCGCCAATTTGATGACTGGCCTTTTCAGGTCCTAATCAAATGTTGTAGAATACAAGATGTCAATCCAATTCTAAGAGATTCTAATGCAAAGGGAATGCAAGTTCATGCTTAATCTAAGTCTAAACAAGATGAGAGGATGATTATGAAACTAAGACAATATTAAAAATGCAATAAAGATTGAACTTTCTTTCTTATGAGGAGAGTGAGACCCATGGGTATAGGGACTTGATATCAAATGATTAAGCTTCAATCCAAGATGCTAACTTTTCAATCAATCTAATCCTTATGCCTAGACAACAAAACTAAGCAAGCTCTATCCCTAGATGAATGCTCTTTTGCAATGATCACCCAAGTACACCAAATCCCTTTGGCTGTAATGATCAAAGCAAACATGGAGAATGAGTCTAATAGCAATCCTAGCTCCTTTGACAACTAATCCCTTAGGCAAAGCAAGCTAAAACATAGATGAGTTGGTTCAGGCATTTCATAGAACACCTTCGGGCATGAAATGCCTATAGCTCTATGCTTGAGAGGCCAACTCAAATATAGCTTTAAAACACCAAATCTATGCAAGGAAATGATAGATCTAACAATAGACACCTTGGATCTAACTTAATCACTCTCTATCACCCTAACCCATGGATCTTAGAAGGATCTACTCACTAATCCACATGCTTACTCTTGAACCCATGATAGATTCAAGCTTAAACATATAGAGAAAGAAAGGATATGAAATCAAACAATCAAGAACACAAAGACAAAGATGAGATTATGAATCAAGATGAAACTTTACTCAAGAGGTTTATGTGTTCTTAGATAGAAAATGAGATAAGTCCCTCAAAGGGGATACAAGAGTATTTATATGGGGCTTGGAAACCCTTAAAAACATAAAATAAAAATTACTAAAAGGTCCTTGGCCAACTTGATTTTCAACCAATGAGAAGCAAGGAGAAAGGAAGAAACCGAGCCACCCGGTCAGCTAGTGCCTGTCCAGGCGGGTATGCCAGGCGGGTATGTCCTGCTCGTCCGGCGTCCAGGCGTCGCGGCCTCTCTAGGCGGGTGTGTTCGGCCAGCGTGGTGGGCGTCCAGCTGGTGGCAGGGCGTGCGGGTGTGTGGCGGGTGATACTAGTCGGGTGTGCAGGCTGGTGCGCGGGTAGGAGGAACGTGGGGCGTCCGAGTGTCCTGGTCCGGTGGTGCTCGACGCGTCCGAGCTCGCCTAGCATCAGAACGTGCGGGTCGTCCAGGTCGGGCAGGTTTTGTCGGGTGTCTTCTGGTGCGCGGGTGAGGCAAGGTCGGGTGCGTCCTTGGTCGTCCAGTCCGTCCGTCCCGTGCGGGTCCTTGTGCTCGGGTGGTATGGACCGCGTCCGTTCTAGGCATTCAGCACAATTAGGGCGTCGCGGTGCTTGTCCCGGTCGTCCTGGCCGCGTCCTGAGCTTGTCCAGGCGAGGTTTGATGGTTGGCCTCGGTGTGCTCACCCGGGTTGCTTGACATGCTTCCACTCAATTGATCATAACTCCTCCAATATGGCTCCAAATGTCTTGAAACCACTTCCATTGGAAATCTAACTCAGAATTCCATGTCTCCACCAAATATTAGCATCAGAAGGTATTCCTAAGGCCTCTGTCCATGTTCATCTTTAAACCCTTCTTTTTCATCACAAAACTCCCAAACATCTTCAATATCTCCAAAGTGTGCTCCAACACCTAATAGGGACTTATGAATGCAAAATGAGCCTAAAGATGCCTAATGCCTAACCTAAATGAGCAAAAATGCATAAGATATGATAGCTAAAAACATGTAAATATGCAAGACATCACAGTGGCTTCCAAAGGAGGTAACGGCCATGGAGCTCCAATCTCCACTTCCTCTATGCTATCGAAATCTTTGCTAAACACATCAATCCTCTGAAACACCTACAGTTGTCAATAGAGACGTTATGTATAAGTAAAAGATAGAGTCTTGGCTCAAACACTGATCAAACTTCAACCAAGAAGACCAGGCCATGCACAAAAGCTACTAATAGATGACAGACTGAAGCACTGACATTACAAAAAAAAAACATGGCTTTCTACTCGAGGCAGGTGACATAAACAAAAAGCTAGAGTCTTGGCTCATGGTGATAGACCAGGGCATGCATACAAACTACTAAGAGATGACAGACTCAAGAACTACAGAGAGCATACCTGGCCAAGAGTGACAGGAAGCAAGCGTCCTGTGGGTAGACCAGGACGGCTACCACCTAAAGAGCGAGAAGAGAAGGCGCTGCTATACATGAGCCTCCATTTTCCTTGGAGCTAGTCAAGACCCTCGGTAAGATCCACGGGTCCACCAGCGGATTTAAGCTGTTTAGCAGCAGTCTCAGCTCTTTGTAGGTCATCTACACTCGCCACGAGTCCTCTGTTTAACTCCGAAACTACACTCTGCAACCCACACAACATCATAATCACAAAAGAGATTCTCCAAATTTTAATTGAATCAGCCTCACTCGCCAGTAACTTGAGTTTCAGCGATTCGATTCCCTTATTATCTCCCGATGTCTCCGGTTCGCAAAAGGAGACCTCCCCGACGGTTGATTTCACGACGAGGCTTCTCTTTTCAGGTGTAGTGAAGCATAAACGAGACGATCTTGGAGTGGCGATGATTCTCCAAGATCGTCGATTCTCGTCGGGGAAATCGTTGGAGTCATCGAATATCGCCGGAGTCGTCGAATCTCGCCGGAAACTTCAATAACTTGTCGGACAAAGAAGAATAGAGATCGAGGATGAGGATAGGTTTGATTTAATCAATCAGGGGTAGGATAGTACTTTAGCTTATAAAATTTTAAGGGTATGGTTGGTTAGTGTATAAATGAAAAGTGGTATTAGGAAAGTAGTATTTGTGACAATTTCCCTTCTTTTCTTCTAATTTTTTGCATTTTTTCTTTAAGCATTATTTCTTGTTGGACTTTTTAGATGGATAGTTGTAGTGAAATAATGTACTATTATAATATGTTTTATTTTGAACACCATTTTGATTTATTGGTTTGATTATTTACAGTTTTAGCGTATTAATATATATTTTCAAGAATTGATTTCGTTAGAGTAAATATTAATATAAATTTCAATTGCAGAATCTATCTTATTATAATATACGGTTACATCATATATTTAATTTAATTATTAAATTAAATTAAATTATAAGAACTTGTTTCTGAATATTCTCCGATTAATCTCTAACGTTTTAATAAATCGATAGACTCGAATTCACTGCTCGACTTATGTCTAGAAATTTTTGAACATGGAGTAAACTTAAAATAAATTACCCTTGTTTTTAACCTTTGATTAACTAATTCGGTGATAGTTACTACCCAATATTATGGATAGCGCCTAGCGCATTTCCGAACAAGAGTTTCAACATATATATTCATTATACAAAGTTAAAGAAACACATGAATCTTACGGTTAGCATTATATCGGGGATCCAAATTTTCGTGTAAATTAGTGGAGTAGGAAAACAATAGGTAGATTATTCTAAAATGACCTAAAATTTGATTTTAAATGCAAAAATGTGATCAAAATTTAATCAAATGCAAAAGCAATCCAAAAAAATAGTGAAATTACAATCATCTCCTTATGTCCAAACACATTTATATAACCATTTATAAGAACTTATAAACCATTTATAAGATTTTATAAATTGTTTATAAATAAATCTTTATAAAGCTATTTATAAATGTTTTAAATTCTCTTATAAATGTTTGTAAATTATATATAAATATTTACAAAATCATTTTAAACCAAAAGCATCATGAATGTATGTGTAATTATAAAATCCATAAACCATCTCATAAAACAATTTATAAAAAATTATAAATCATTTAAAAGAGTTTATTAATTATTTATAAAAGTTTATAAATTCTTACAAAAACTTTATCCATTCGATCATCGTCAATGCTTCTTCCTTCAATTGTTTGTTATTGAGAAAGAGCAAAATGCTCATCACCTATGGCAAGAACTACAGCATTTGGTATGATTCATCTTTCAATATATCTATATATTCTTGGATGGATTATTTGTGTTTGCAAGAATGAAACATCTACAATGAATGAAAAACCAAACAAGCGGAAATATTATTCGTGTTTACAAAAATGAGACACCAAACAAGCGGAAATATCATATGTGATCCTGGATGTAGATATAGACTTCTCAAGAGCATCTAAGAGAACAGATACACTAGGCAGCAGTATCACCTTTTCCAATTTTCCTTCTACCAAAACCAGAATCTGTACCCCAAAAATGTTATCATCAAATCTTAGACAAACATCATTACAAAATCAAAATCAGAAGTAAGGATAAATATGAATATAGAAAACAAGGGAACTAAATCAAAACCTTCAGCCCCATTTCCTTCTTGGCCTTAGCTTGTATCTCACAGAGAAAGCCTAGGGGATTTCCTTCTTGGTCTTAGAGATGACGAGACTGAAGTAAAGGAACTGACTTTAAGAAATCAAAAAGCTAATATCGATTGTCTAATAATGTCAAAGACATAGAAGAAGCAAGGCTACCTAAGCGTGGATCGAGCATCTGTAGCAAGAAACAAGAATCTTGATTCAAGAGATATGGATAAAACCATCTCCCACCTGATCATAAGTAGCCAAGTTTCCAGACGGTGGCCTGAAACTGTCGGGAAGCCTCGGGATATCAAACGGAGGGATCTGCGCCAAGTTTCCAGACGTCTTCACTGTTGTTTTCTCAAACGTGATCTTGATCTTGCATGTACCTGTTGTTCTCCCATTTTCAACATTAGCTCTAAACATTATCTTTATACAATGGAAGGAAACATAAAGCGAGAGAGGGAGAGAGACGCAAACAAACCTAAGAGTTCAAATTTGTGTGCCAATGTGGCAGTGGCTTCCAAAGGAGGTAACGGCCATGGAGCTCCAATTTCCACTTCCGCTATGTTATCGAAATCTTTGCTAAACACATCAATCCTCTGAAATACCTACAGTTGTCAATAGAGATGTTATGTATAAGTAAAAGATAGAGTGGCTCAAACACTGATCAAACTTCAACCAAGAAGACCAGGCCATGCACAAAAGCTACTAATAGATGACAGACTGAAGCACTGACATTACAAAAAAAAACATGGCTTTTTACTCGAGGCAGGTGACATAAACAAAAAGCTAGAGTCTTGGCTCATGGTGATAGACCAGGGCATGCACACAAACTACTAAGAGATGACAGACTCAAGAACTACAGAGAGCATACCTGGCCAAGAGTGACACGAAGCAAGCGTCCGGTGGGTAGACCAGGACGGCTACCACTTAAAGAGCGAGAATAGAAGGCGCTGCTATACAAGAGCCTCCATTTTCCTTGGAGCTAGTCAAGACCCTCGGTAAGATCCACTGGTCCACCAGCGGATTTAAGCTGTTTAGCAGCAGTCTCAGCTCTTTGTAGGTCATCTACACTCGCCACGAGTCCTCTGTTTAACCCTGAAACCACACTCTGCAACCCACACAACATCATAATCACAAACGAGATTCTTCTATTTTAATTAAATCAGCCTCACTCACCAGTAACTTGAGTTTCAGCGATTTGATTCCCTCGTTATCTCCCGATGTCTCCGGTTCGCGAAAGGAGACCTCCCCGACGGTTGATTTCACGACGAGGCTTCTATTTTCAGGTGTAGTGAAGCCTAAACGAGACAATCTCGGGGTGGCGATGAGCACCAGATCTCGTCGGACGTTAGTGTCGCCAATTCTCGTCGGGGAAATTGTCGGAGTCATTGAATCTCGTCGGAGTCGTCGAATCTCGCCGGAAACTTCAATAACTTGTCGGACAAAGAAGAATAGAGATCGAGGATGAGGATAGGTTTGATTTAATTAATCAGGGGTAGGATAGTACTTTAGCTTATAAAATTTTAAGGGTATGGTTGGTTAGTGTATAAATGAAAAGTGGTATTAGGAAAGTAGTATTTGTGACAATTTCTCTTCTTTTCTTCTAATTTTTTGCATTTTTTCTTTAAGCATTATTTCTTGTTGGACTTTTTAGATGGATAGTTGTAGTGAAATAATGTACTATTATAATATGTTTTATTTTGAACACCATTTTGATTTATTGGTTTGATTATTTATAGTTTTAGCGTATTAATATATATTTTCAAGAATTGATTTCGTTAGAGTAAATATTAATATAAATTTCAATTGCAGAATCTATCTTATTATAATATACGGTTACATCATATATTTAATTTAATTATTAAATTAAATTATTACATTATTAATTTAATAACCGTACATTATAATATACGGTTACATTATTAAATTAAATTAAATTATAAGAACTTGTTTCTGAATATTCTCCGATTAATCTCTAACGTTTTAATAAATCGATAGACTCGAATTCACTGCTCGACTTATGTCTAGAAATTTTTGAACATAGAGTAAACATAAATTACCCTTGTTTTAAATCTTTGATTAACTAATTCGGTGATTGTTACTACCCAATATTATGGATAGCGCCTAGCGCATTTCCGAACAAGAGTTTCAACATATAAAATCATTATACAAAGTTAAAGAAACACAAGAATCTTACGGTTAGCATTATATCGGGGATCCAAATTTTTTGTGTAAATTAGTGGAGTAGGAAAACAATAGGTAGAATATTCTAAAATGACCTAAAATTTGATTTTAAATGCAAAAATATGCTTAAGATTTAATCAAATGCAAAAGCAACCCAAAAAGATAGTGAAATCACAATCATCTCCTTATGACCAAACACAAAACATGTAATCACTTTTTCAATTATAGCCCTGCAAGCCTTTCTTAGGTTAGTTAACTCTATAAGTCTTCTATGAGAGACTTCTCTAGAACTCTTCTTATGTATTTAGTCTTATAAATCATTTATAAAATTTATATTAAATATTTCAATTGTAAATAAATTGAAATCATTTAATTATAAACAGTTCTAAATTATGTAAAATTAGATATACTAAATTAATTTGATTCCTATATAGATGAGTGAATATAGGTTATAAGTTATGAGTGTGTTGGTTGATTTTTTCTAAAATATGATGCATTAGAAAACTTCGTGGGAAGTCTTTTGGGACGAATACTAAATTTAGGATTAGAAGATTTTGTGGGAAGGCTTCTTGAGAAGTCTTCTAAGGCATTTTATGTTAAAAACTTTCCAAGAAGTCTTTGAACCAAAAATATTTAACCTAATCGTTATTTTTGGCTCTTTATTTAAAACCAATTTCACACTTATTCTCTCTTATCCTCTCAAATGGCAGCAACAAAAATGTAACATTTCTCACTCTTAAACTCTCCAACCTCTCTCTTATCTCTTTGAACTTTAAGTCACCAAACTATATACCAATTTCTCATATTTTTGTTTCATGTCTTTCTCACAACTTTAGCTTGTTTTTGCAGTTATTTCATTTCATTGTTTTCAACTTCCACTACTTTAAAGGTAAATCTATAAATCTGGATATGTATTATTGTGTTCTTTACATGTTAGATTTAAAAAAGTTATAAATCCAACTTAATGTGACTGTTTTATTTATTATTTAAGTATGAAAAAAATATTTTTGAAGTTTTTATCTGTTTTGAAACCATTTTAATGATTTTGGATATGCATATTTTTAAGATCTGAGTTGGACTTCGGACTTCATTAACATACTTCTCCAGAAGTCTTCTCGACTTTTGGAGATGTCTTTTAGAGAAATCTTATTGGGAAGTCTTTTGAGATGAAAATATTTAACATAATCAAAATTTTTGTCTCTTTATATAATTTTTTTTACACATTCTCTCTCTTCCTTTTAAATGGATGCAACAAAAATGTAATGTTTCTCACTCTTAAACTCTCCAACCTCTCTCTCTATATACCAATTTCTCATATTATTGTTTTATGTCTTTCTCACTAATTTAGCTTGTTTTGCAGTTTTCTCATTTCATGGTTTTCATCTTCCATTACTTTAAAAGTAGATCTATAACTTTTGGATATTATTTTTGCGTGTTTATATGTTAGATTTGATAAAGATATAGATTTAAACCTAATGTGATTTTCTATTTGTTTTAAGTATAAAAATTATTTTTGAAATTTTTCTCTCTTTTGAAGCTATTTTGACGTTTTGGATATGTAGGTTATTTAGATATGAGTCAGACTTAGAATTTCATTAGAGAAGTCTTCTGGAGAAGTTTGCTATGCAAACTTCCCAAAGTGATAAGATTTTATTTTTCACCAATTATTTTTTGTGTCTGTGTGCTAAATCTAAATAAAGTAATATATTCAACTTAATGTGATTATTTTCTTACTATTTTACCTTAAAATTGTATTTCCTTGGTTGATCTTTCTTTCTAGAAAGTAAGATATCTTTAATTGTAATTGTTTTCTTCTTATTTTAAGCTTCAAGTTTTTATTTTTGAAAAAAAAATTTGGTTGATATCATTTTAAACATTTTTAGATATGCAGCTTTTTTCAGATCTGAAGACTTTATATCAGACTTCATAGCAGACTTCTCGAAAGATTTCTCTGAAGATTTCACGGAATACTTCATGCGAATTAAGCAGAAAATTAAAATTTAAGCGGGAAACTTAAATTTTAAGTAAAGTTTGACCGCGAATTAGAAAATTATAATGCGTGGTAAAATTTCACTTAAAAATTTAGTTCTATGAGACTCTTATTTTGATAGTTTATATAATATTGTAAATAATATATCCACTTTGTCTCCAATCTATTAAAACCATTATCTATTTATTGCTTAATTCATTCATTCATTCAAGTTCTTGTAATCATAAACTATATTGTCTTCATTGTAAATATTTGTTAAGATTATGGTTGTAAAAATTAAAGGTGAGGGTTATAATAATATAACATTTGACATAAATTCAACATAACAAATATAACTATAAGTTTATAACAGAAAAATATGTTTCAAAACATAACAAAACATAACAGTAAGTTCATAACACTACATATATATACATAAAGAATTTTAAGTTACTTAATCTCATGAAATTTAAAAAAGTATATCTTATGATTATTTAACATTATTGAAAATACTAGTTTTACAAAGACACTCTCATTAGCTAGAAACATTATAAACATGAATGTTTGTAACCTCATAATTATCACCAATTAAGTTATAAATTTCATTTAGGAGTAATGAATAATAAACAATGATTAACAAGAAAATCTTGACAAGTCATTCTAAATTTTGAGAACATGAAAGTTTAATAAATATTAATGTAGAAGACTTCTACATAAGTCTCCTAAGAGTAGACTTATGTTATAGTCTTTAATGTGAAGACTTTTGTAGAAGTCTTGTAAGATACATAAGTCTTCAATGAGAAAACTTCTATAGAAGTCTTCCATTTAGGTTATTTTTGAAATTGCAAATTTACATAGGAAGACTTCTTAAGAAATCTTTTATAAAGAAGTCTTCTAGAGAAGTCTCCATTTGTAAATATTGGCTTTCTTTTTTTTTGAATTTTTTTCGATAACACTAGAGTAGTCTTCTCTAAGAAGAAAGTTAGTTTTGCAATTGACCAAAGTTTTATGATATTTGACTTTTCTAAAGAAGACTTACGGAGAATTCTTCTTGGAGAATTCTTACCATCACATGAATTCTTCAAAGCGTCGCAAGAAGTCTTCGTAGGCTGTTTTTGCAATTGACCTTGTTTGACTTCTTTAAGAGAGGAATTCTGTAGAAGTCTTCTACAGAAAGACTTCTATAGAGGTCTTCTCTTAATACCATGGGTTTGACCAGAATCTCGAAATAAAACCAAAGAAGACTTCTTGAGAAGTCTTCCGCCAGAAGACTTCTTAAGAAGTATTCTAATTAATATGAAATGTTTAATTCTTTATTTTCATTGCAAAACTAACCTTCGCAGACATCTTGCGACACTTAAAGACTTCATGTGACCATAAGAAGAATTCTATAGAAGTCTTCCCCGAGAATACTTCTCTTCACTACAAGAAAATAAGGCATATTCTGACAGACACTCCGACGGAAAACAAAGTCGTCGGATGATAGTGACGACTTTCCGACGACAAACCGACGAAACCCAAAAACTCATGGTCATCGGAATTTCGTCGGAAAAGTCCGACTAATTTCCTACGAATATTTCTTCATCGGAATATTCCGACGAAATACCGAGGACATCCCGATAAAATATATTACCGTTGTGTTTGTCGGTATTTCGTCGGTATATACCAACGAAATTCCAACGAAGCATTTGACCGTTGCCGACAAGAATATGACCATTTTATAGCCATTTGATATTTAAAAAATGTCGAGGGAATTCTGATAAAATTGAAAAATATCGTTAGAATCCCGTCGGAATACCGTCGGATTACCCTAAGCAATTTCTTATAAATACAACATTTCCTCATTCACCTCATTCACTCCTCATTCTCTCTTCACTCTCTCTAATCACAAAAAATCCGAAAAAAATCATGTCTTCTGGAAATTATTATCGTTCGTGGATGGATAAACCTCATTTGGAACCCAACACCAATTTGCTTACGGAAGAATACGTTGAAAGTATTGGAGAATTCATGAGGCTTGTTCAACAGCAACCGGATGCAAAAATCGGTATATTAAGATGTCCATGCTCTACTTGCAATAATAGTAGGATTATAAAAGAATAGGATGTTTGGACTCATTTGTATATGAAAGGGTTTACACGGAATTATAAAGTTTCGTATCTTCATGGGAAAACTGGTTTTGAATATGGTAGTACTAGCGAACCTCAGCCTGATGGTAGATTAGAAGAACCTAGAACGGATGTAGATTATGGTGTAGGAACTAAGCAGATGGTACATGATCATTATAGAGGGGAAGAACCAAATCCCAAATCTAGGAAATTTTTTATATGTTGGATGCAGGAAAACAACCTTTGTATAAAGGTTGTAGAGATGGTCATTCACCTTATCATCTGCAACTAGATTTATGGGTATTAAGACAGGATATAATTTGGCTGAAGAATGTGTGGATGCGATCGCTGATTTTGTTAAAGGTGTGCTACCAGAGGATAGTCCTGCACCGGGTTCATACTACGAGGTTCAGAAACTTGTTGCGGGTCTTCAATTACCGTACGAAGTGATAGATGTATGTAGCGACAACTGCATGATCTACTGGAGAGCGGATAAGAAACGGGATACATGCAAATTTTGTAGGAAACCTCGTTATCAGGAGACGAGGAGAAGAGTTCCGGTCCCGTTCAAAAGTATGTGGTATTTGCCTTTGACGGAAAGATTGAAGAGGTTGTATCAGTCTGAGCGCACAGCGAAAGCAATGAGATGGCATGCAGAGCATTCCACAAATGGTGAGATTAGACATCCTTCAGATGCGAAGGCTTGGAAACATTTCCAATCAACATATCCATAATTTGCTGAACAGAGAAGAAATGTTTATCTTGGATTATGTACTGATGGTTTCAGCCCATTTGGAAAGCATGGAAGACAATATTCTCAATGGCCAGTGATTGTGACACAGTACAACTTGCCGCCGAATTTGTCCATGCGACGAGAGTTTTTGTTCCTCTCCATTGTCGTCCCCGGTCCAGAGCATCCTAAGAGATCGCTAGATGTGTTTCTTCAACCTCTGATATATGAGTTGCAACAACTATGGGCGGATGGTGCTGAGACATACGATGTTTCGTGCAAAGAAAACTTTCACATGCGGACAGTACTTATGTGGACAATAAGTGACTTTCCAGCATATGGTATGTTATTCGGATGGACAACACCTGGGAGGCTATCATGTCCATATTGTCAAGATAACACAGATGCTTTCCAACTAAAGCAAGGAAGGAAAACATGTTGGTTTGACTGTCATAGAAGATTTCTACCACCTGATCATCTATACCGTAGGAGTAAGACTTTGTTTACGAAGAACAAGCAGGTGTTTGATGGTCCACCTATGGAAGTTAGTGGAGAAAATTTTTGGAAACAATTAAGGGATTTTGGTGCAGAAAGGATGTCAGACGTAGGTGGACATGAAAACATTCGAGTCAATGTTGTTGGAGAGCTACATAACTGGCACAAAAAGAGTATTTTCTGGGATCTACCGTATTGGAAGGATCATCTATTGCGGCATAATTTAGATGTCATGCATATTGAAAAGAACTTTTTCGACAATCTGATGAACACAATCCTCAACATCCAAGGTAAAACGAAGGATAATTTGAAGTCAAGGTTGGATTTAGTCGATATCTGTGATCGTTCAGAACTTCACGTTGATGAGAACGGTACGGTCCCTTTTCCCAATAGAAGAGTTCTTTGATTGTGCATGCAGTGATCAACGAAGAAACTGCAAACTTTGCTGAAAACTACTTCCCATCAGAAGTGCATACAAAAAACCGAAGACCTGCTCGACATGATGACGGAGGGGAGAAAGCAACGTATCATGTTACTGTCCCAAGCATATTCAGGGAAATAGGACGACTTAGTGGAAAACCCACGAAGCGGAGACTTACGGAGACTGAGCACGCTCATTTGCAAACATATTTGCTCACCAACTGTGAAGATGTTCTACAATATGAGAGGTAAAAATATTTTTTCATTTAAATTGTTAGATTAATATTCAATAAGTTTAATTACATATTAAAAATATCTTTTTATATAGTGTTTATATGGATGAGTTACGTATGACTTACAGACATGCCACAGAAGAGGAGCTTCAACAACTCAGTCATAACGGATTTGCTGCATGACTTCTTAATTATGTGAGCCATATATGTGAACATATGCAAATGATTAGTTTATATTTAATATAAAATAATTAACATTTCACTCATATATGTTTTTAATTTATAGGTGAATGATGGTTTGGTCAGAGGTTTTGTGTTCGATGATTGGATATGCGAATTTTTGCGGGGACCAAACTATGTGGTCAAATCATATCCAAAATATTGTAAGCGAGGATATGCATCACGAGGAAAGGTCATTCTAGGATAACTTATGATGCTGGTGTTTCGTCTTCTTCCGCTGACGATTTCGTCTTCTTCCGCTGACGATGTCTACTACTGCAACATACAAGAAATATTGGAAATCCAGTATCCTGGTATGGTTGGATTGTGGTGTGTTGTATTGTATTGCGATTGGTATGACACCACCCCAGATCGAGGAGTGAAGACTGACGCGTTTGGTGTTACATCGGTTCACTCGCGGAGGAAACTTCAATATTATGATCCTTTCATTCTTGCTTCGCAAGCTGACCAGGTATGTCAATTTATTCATAATATTAATTCTAACAATATAATTAATGGTTTATATATTACTAATACCTTGTAAAATTGATAGGTGTGCTACATCAGTGACCATCGGGTTATGTACAGAGACGATCCATCACTGTAATGCAAATCAACCCAAGAGGACGAGTGGACGAAACTTCTGATAATGACCCATTACAACCAAACTCTACCAGCAACGTGAGTGCAGTTGAAGATTTGGCAGATGTTGAGCTCGTTGAGAATTTTACCGATGTTGGGGTCGAAATCGGATATGACAAAGTTGACATCCAAATGTCCGTAAAAATTAACATAAGATTTTTACGTTCTCGAGAAAGGAAACTTATACAAAGAACTTGCGGTAAAATCTTTTTTTAAAGAATTCAAACAACGATTTCTTAAAACAACGACACAATGCTATCATTGGTCCAAACGTCCGTAAACAACATCTCAAGCATCGTATCATTGTGACAGTCTCAGACGCTTGGACGATGGGTTCTCACAACAAAGTTTTCAGTCCTCGGCGCAAACTCGGTCGCGATGGCGACTGAGTCACAAACAAGAGCTCGGTTGCTATAGCGATCGAATCACGAAACGAAGCTCGGTTGCTATAGCGACCAAACATGCATGCATCCCGGTCCTTCCGTAGCGTCCGAAGTCTTCCGAAATGACGATACGACGTAAAACTATGCAGTCTCGACTATCCTCATTACAACCTTCCGCAAACCACGGCTTAACCATTTCTTGATTTCCAATCAAATGGAATCCTTGGTCTGGTTTTACGATAAAAACCGCGGAAATTATCTTTATCAAAGAAACCGTAATAAACGTCTTGAATCAAAAGACGGTCCAAAGAGTCCTAAAAATTGATTCGAGGGCCACTTACGATTTCTTATAACCCATAAACGCTATGACGGTTATGCTGGGTGAGATAAACATCAAATTTCGTGGATAAATGGAAAGTTTCCGCAGATAACCATGAAGATCGGAAAAATGGAATATCTCAATTTTTTGGACTATGACGGCTTAAGGGCAAAAGAGGAAGGCGTAAACCGACCTAGAAGGGAGTATATAAGGAGTTCAAGACGAGAGGCATAAAAGGAGAACTTTTTCGCAGCAAACTTAGCACTTAGAGCAATTTAGGCATTTTTCCGTTTTTATTATTCGAGCTGCGACTCAATTAGGTTTAGCCGCCTTCGGGTATTAGACTAGGAATCTCGCCGACAGCTCTCGTAGCCGAAGTATCTTACCTTGTTGTTACGCTCAAACGCGAATAAGATATTTCTTTGCTCTTTTTACGATTCCTTATTATTATTTTCGTTTTATTTCGTGTTATGATTGCTTGGCGTGTGGTTTCTCAGATCTTCGGGCCTCAGGGAAATTAGGGTTTTCCTAATTTCCTTATTTATACGATATATTGACGGTGCAAATTTCGGTTCCCACAACCGAGTTTAGACTTGATGCCGTTGTACATTCGGAGTCAGAAGCTGAGGTTGGCGAATTTGACGAAGATTCTGAAGATTCTACCGATTCTGAAGATTCTGATTAGGAAAACTTATTGGACTTGTTTTTATTAGTTGTTGGACTTCTTACATATGTTATTATTATTATTATTATTATTATTATTATTTTCAACCAAATCCGTCGGAATGTACCGATAACATTCCGACGACATGGTGTTTCATTCGGAGTTGAGAGTATCATCGGAATTCCGTCGGAATATTCCGACGTCTTTCCGATGGTTTCTTCAGTTTCATCACAAAGTCATCGGAATATTCCGATGCAATTCCGAGAAATTAGTTTTTTAAACTGGTAATATCAAAAAATATCTAAATTTGGATATCGAAACTATATAAATAACACATATCAAGTGTTTAGTATAATATTAGATCGCAACCGTTAAGTGTTCAACTTATTAAAATATCTATGTATCTATATCATTATTTTCATAACATCTCATCTTCATACTCATATACTTTACACAATCATATTAATCTAATCTTACACTACAAAAACGATTTTGGGTAAAATTGTGTTATGAAAACCTTTTTATAGTTAAACATATTCCAGATACTCTATTTATCATCTAAGATTTGGATTTTACCAATAGAAACTTGTGTTCAACCCGTAAACACTAATTCGTCGAAATTCCATAGGTATATTCCTACGGAATTCCGATGAATATGGAATATTCCATGCCTCGTAACTTGATCTATCACATTTTCCAGAGGATTCCGACGGATTTCCGACGACTTTACTTATCTCGTCGGAAATCCGTCGGAATATTTTATTTACCCGGGAATACAAACCGCGTGAAAATTTTGGCGAGCCGCCAATTAATATTTTATTTTGTATTCCGACGGATTTCCGACAGACCCGTGTCCCTCGATCCGTTTTAATATAAAAACCCTTCTTCTTCCTTCTTCTTCATTTTCGCCTCTCTCTCTCTAAATTTTCTCCGGATTCTCTCTCTTTCCCGGCGACTCCGGCGGTAAATCAGCCCTCCTCTCCGGCGAGACGTCTTCCCAACCTCAAATCCCTTCCCCACACCCACAAATCATGTAAGATTCACATTTATTTGTTTATTTCATTTGTTTAGGGTTTAGAAAGTTAGATTTTAGGATTTGAGTTTGTTAGATTTGTGTGTTTAGGATTGAATGGATAGTTTAGGATTTATTAGTTAGATTTTGTTTGGATTGTTGTTTTAATTTTTTTTTTTTGAATTATATTGTGTATTTGTTAAAATTTAAAAAATTTTGTTTTTTTTAAACTTGTTTAAATTTTTTAAAAACGTTTTTGGGGTTTAGAAAGTAATGAATATATTTTTTAATTAATCAAACCTTTTCCAGTAATATTATAATTAGTAAAAACGTTTTTTATTGTTTTATAAATGTTTTTGTTTGTTTTAAATTTTTTTAGGGTTTCCAGTAATATATTATATATAGTAAAAGCGTTTTTTATTTTTTTATATATATATTTAACAACTTTTTCTATATTTATAAGCTTTTATAAAATATTTGTATATAGATAAAAACGATTTTTAATATTTCTATATAGATATAAACGTTTTAATTTTTTTTTTATATTTAACAACTTTTTCTACATTTATAAACGTTTATAAAATATTTTTATACAGATAAAAACGATTTTTAATATTTTTATACAGATAAAAATGTTTATCATTTACATATTTTATACATATAATAATATGATCATTTTAGAATTATTTTTTTTAATTTATATATATACAATTTCAATATATTTTCCTAATATATTTATTATCTTTTTGTAGGTCCGACGATTCTGGTGTACAACGTTCCGCACCCCGTCACTCCGCACCCCGTGGCCGAGCTAGTTCGGTGAGCAGCTCCCGTGCATCAGGATCGTCTCACGAATAAAACTCGGTTCCAGTTATTCCCGCAGCCGCTCCCGCTCCTGCTGCTGCTACACAGCAGCCGGCGGTCATGCCAGTTGAACAATTGGTTCAACTACCAGGTCGAGAGCATCTCCCGGCTCTCCATCCCAACCCAAGACGGGGACATACAACTTGGTTAGTATTTTTATTTTATTTGTACCATTATTTTTTTCCCATTTAACTTTCTAACATTTTTTTAAGGTTCACCAAGTCGAGTAATGGCATTAGCAAGAGCATCAACCAAATGATGTATTCCATGCTCCAGACGGGGCATTCGAAGTGGAGTCTGATTCCTCCCGAAGACCGCGAGTTGTGGTTTCGTCAGTTTGCGGTAATTCTTCAGTTTTTTTAAAGTATTTTTCTATTTTGATTTTTTATATATCTACTAATTAAATTATGTGTGTTTTGTAGCAAGAATTCACTTGGAAGTCCGGTCTCACGGAAACAGTCCGTCAGAAATTCAACGAAAAGGCCATGGACTCCTATACGAAGCAAATGTACGAGTGGAAGCAAGTATGGCTGAAGATCAAGAGGCCACGGTATATTAACGGGACGATGTGGGATCAGTTGGTAGACCATTGGCAGAAGGACGACACTATACAGGCGTCTCTTAAGAACTCAGCCAACCGGAGGAGCGATCGTGGCGGGAAAGGTGTTTTTGTGCACAACCTCGGTGCTTGCTCTATGTTCTCTAAGGAGGATCAACTTGTAAGTTCTATTTTATTTCATTATTTTTTTATCTTTTTATTTATTTAAATAAATATTTTTATATATTCCTTGGCTAATGTTGTTTTTAGGTTGAAGCAAACGTCGGTAATCCCGTTGATCATCTCGAGGTCATGAAGGAAGCATACACTAACAAGAAGACGGGTCAAATTCAGGACCCCCTGATCAGAGAGGTCATCGAGATGGTGGAAAGTCAAAAAGAAGCTTATCTAGCTTCTCAGCCTCTCTTTGATGACGCCGATTCTACGGGAGCTTCAACCAACTTGTCCCGACTGCAAATAAACGAGATGGTCGAAAAGGTAATTTTTTTTTCATTACTATATTTGTTTTATAATAGTTTACTAACTTTAAATTTTTTCCTTCATTATTATATTTCTTTTATAATAATTTACTAACTTTAAATATTTTTTACGCGGTCCGGTCCCTAAAAGGAAAGGCCGTTTAGTTGGGTTGGCCCATCATGTTTCTTCATGTCCGGCTTCTTCTTCACAAGTAACGTATGCCGATCCCATGATTCTGGAGGAGTTACAGAACAAAGATGACCGGATTGTGGCATTGGAGGTGCAGAACGCCACAATTCTTGCAGAGCTGACGGATCAAAAGAAGACCAACCTCGAGATATTGGGAAAATAGACCGTTTGTTTCCTTCGAGTTCTTAGTTTTTTTTGTTTTAAAACTTTCTGAATGTGTTTTTTTATCAATTTTAGTTTGTATAAACTTAATTTCTATAATATTATTAGTTTTTAATTTCATTTTTTGTTTATTTATTAATTTTTAATATTCAAAAAAATATTTAAAAATGCATTAATAATCATAAAATTAACAATTCCGACGAAACATATTCGTCGGAATATACCGACGAGACATGGTCGTCGGAATATTCCGACTAGACATGGTCGTAGGAAGACTTCGACGAAACAAGGGTTGTCGGAATTTTCCAACCACTCTTTTCGTCGGAATATTCCGGCGAATATGTTTCGTCGAAATATAGTGTTTCCGATGAAAACTTTTCGTCGGAAGTTTCCGATGAAAACATTTCGTCATAATATTGTGTTCCGATGAACGGTTCTCGGAATTGCACCGACCAATTTCCGATGCAGTTTGTGGTCGGAGTTGTCGTCGGAAGTTTGTCAGAATTCTGTTTCTCGGTATTCGTCAGAATGTCGTCGGAATCTCTGACGGATTTCCGACGAAATATTTTTTTCCGACCAAATGATACTAACGACCACTTTCGTCATAGTTTCGTCGAAATTTGGCTTTTCCGATGAAATGCCGACGATTTTGGCCGTCGGTATCCGTCTGTTTTCTTGTAGTGCTTGAAGTCTTCTTGAAAAATCAAATATTTGAAAAACTTCAAGCAATTGCAAAAATAACATGTTTATCCTAGAAGACTTCTATAGGAGGCTTTGCTTTTTTTGTTACAAAAAAAGTTAGAAGACTTCTATATAAAAACACACAAATTAGTTAATTACAAAATTAACATAGATCTGACCAGAAAACCTCTTTAGAAATCTTCTCGTTTTCGCAAACATATCTGAAAAAAAAAAAAAAAATTGTACCTAGAAGCCGTGAGATATCTTGCTTAGCTTCTACAAGAACACAGAACTTGACTACGGAAGATACCCACTCGTTAATGATCAAGAATGAAGAACTTGAGTTACTCCAATAAGCTCTCAAATTTTGTAATTGAAATGTTGGGTTTTTGGGATGAAATTAGTGAGAACGTGAAAAAGACATAGTTGGTGTGGTTACAAAATGAGGATAGGAAGACTATATCTCAATTTTTAGGTACATTTGAAGCTTGAAATTGGTTGTTCATGGTGGTTGGTGTATTGATGACAATGAGAATATTTTAAGTATTTGATTAAAATGAGGATGATTGAGTAAAACATTCGTTTTCGAAAAAAAAGTAATAGTATTTTGATGAATAACTTGAATTTCTAGGATGAATAGAACAAATGAAAGTTCAAAAAAAAAAAAACATATTGTATTAGCATTTAACTTGAATACTCAAGTCATATTTGCAAAAACCCAAAAAAAATATTGGTACATTCCTCAACTTGTTAACTTCATGTTGGTCTAATTAGAAGCAACCTCATGTAGTTTAAATGTTTTAGGAAATTTGGCCTTTTTAAGAAAAAGTTGGACTATTTTTGTTTTGAAGACTCCAAGCCAATGCTAAATCCACTTCCATGTAGGCATCTGGTGCCGATTCCTCAGGAAATTAGGTTATGGTTAGTAAAAATCTTGAATTAGAAAAATATTGATGCTCATATATATATATATATATATATATATATATATATATGGTAGTTTAAGTAGTAGATGATGCAATGGCGTTAAGAGGGAACATGCAATGAGTGAAACGCAATACCCGTTCGTTCAGCGCACTAATCCTAGAATCGATCATAGCATCGCAAAAGTGGTATATAAAGAGACAAAGAAATGATGGATATAAACTTTGTTTTCAATTTAAAATTAACGAGGAGGATGTAATCTTCGAGAAAAACCTACCAGATAAAGAAACTATATTATTCCCAAGCATCATTTGCTCTTATCTCTCTCGCTCTCTCTCTCTCTCTCTCTCTCTCTCTCTCGTTTTCCTTTTTGTCAATGTAAATGTTTCAGTAATAAATAGTACCGAGTTTAGTTTCATATATATGGTCCTATGCATACTCTAGTTTGCGGTATACTTTCATTTCTTGTATTTGCAAGTGGTAAAGCAATGAAGCAGAGTGGGTGAATCTTGTACTTCTAGTGGACTTGTAGGTATACAAAATGATAGATGATTATATTAGTGGAACATCACTTCTTTAATCAAACTGTATGGAAACGTTCTCTTCATGCTAGGTTGTACTATAGTTGGGAGTTTGGAGCGTTATATGGATATAATTACTACAAGGTAGATAATCTTCATTCAGAAAGATGAACGCAAATGAACTTAACATCCGGATTTTTATTTGTAAAGACGGAAGTAACAGTTATAACGTTGATCAAGACAACTTGTGCAAACATAACAATAAGAGAACAGATAGCAAACATTTAACTTTGGTTGATTGAGATAATCTTTTAACGAATCATGTATGACATTATATAATTTTGAATAGGATAGACAAACATTCTTTTTCGTAACTTTAATTTAATCTACTACTACACACTTTTTTGAGTATTTGTTTTCTTGTCTAAGCTACTTTAAAAGCAAAAATCTTTGCGGTGTTGAAGAAAAAACATAGAGGTATGTATGATTATAACCCCCAAAAGCAATGCAACTGCAACCATTCACACTTCATGCAATTGATTGTTTTCTTTTCTTTTATTTTTAAAAAGTGAAAAACATACCGTGTAAATAAAAGACAAGATAAGAAACCTTTCGAACTTTTCACCGAAAAGCATAACTAATAAACAGCACACTTAATTGACTTTTAACTCTATAATCACCTAAATATTGCTTTTCATTCACAAAACAAAAGGTACAAAAAGTGAAAAAAAATCAAGTCATAGATTGCGGTTATATAATTAT
Organism: Brassica carinata; assembly: GCA_016771965.1. Lineage (NCBI taxonomy): Eukaryota > Viridiplantae > Streptophyta > Magnoliopsida > Brassicales > Brassicaceae > Brassica > Brassica carinata. Next base: position 12,556,624 of record CM028691.1, on the reverse strand, counting down.
ATACGTATATACTCAGCAGTAGTATAAACTTCTGTTTATGACAATTCATAACAATTATTACGAAATTGTCCTACTCTTACGTTTAGTGATGACTCAAGTATAAATAAGTCATGTGTTTTAGAATATATTTATTAAGAAAACTTATATTATTAGCATTTCGTGATTAATAAATAGTTTTCATTAACTAAAGTATTTTAGATATTCTATTTTCTACCTTTTTTTTTAGGGAAAATTGTCAAATATGATTCACAACTTGATTTCAAATGAAAAAGTAAACCCGAACTTGAATCATATTCAAAAATAATCTAAAAGGCTATTGAAATTACAACCAGCCTCGTATGACCAAACAGAAAAACTGAATTCTTTTTACATTTCTAACCCCGCAAGTCTTCTGTCCAGACGACTTTCCAATAAATCGTCCAAACGACTTACTTGAAAGTCGACTTACTTAAAAGTCGTCTGGTATAGTTCTTCTTAAAAATAATTTAAAATTTTTGTAAAAAATATTTTGATAAGTGAAAAATTGAAATCATGTAATTAACATATGTTTTAAGTCATATAAATTAAGATATAACAAAAGTGAATTGTTTTCAACATAGATGAGTGAAAGTAGTGAGTCATGATATTCTTTGGTTTAGGTTTTGACAAACATATGTTGTAGTATTGTATGTGTTCTTAGGGTTAGATTTTAGAAAGCATAAATGTTTTTTTTGAAAATTTTAAAATTTACCTAAGTGTGTTTATTTTTTTGTATAGTAAACACTATCTAAGTTTGATTTGATTTTATAACGTGTTTAATTAGTTAATTTAGTCAATTTAGTTTAGGGTTAAATTAGAGTGCGAGGCGACTTACTAGTAAGTCTTCGGTGAATATATTTCTTGTAGGCGACTTACTAGTAAGTCGTCTGATGTATAGTATTCAAAAGAAGACTTACTAGTAAGTCGTCCAAACCGGATCGAACCTTTAATTTTACCAATGTACTTTTAAACCTAACCGGATTATTTACCGGACATATATAAAATGAATTTTTTTTTTACTTTTCGCGATCTCCGTCGATTCTCTCTAATCCATCGTTCTCACCGCCGGTTATATCTCTACCGTTATCATCGTCGTTCTCACCACCGTTCTCAACGCCCCCTCCTCTATTTCAGATCTGAGAGGAAACCATAGCGCCGTTTCGCGTCTCATTCTCACCGCCGGTTCTCTGTGTACCCTAGCGCCGTTTCTCTCAGAGGCGTCTCATTGAACTCCGCCGCCGGTAAGTTATATCTCTTACTGTCAAGTCTCTATCAATTTATGACTTAAGGTGTATCTATAGTCGTTCTCACCGCGCTTCTTCTTTTCATGTCTATTTTTGCAGATCTATAACCGCTGTGTCGAAGGCAACTATATCTTCTCCGAATTTTCAGGTCGGCTTTAAAATGTTCTACTGGAAGTCTTCCAGACCTATAGTTAAAATGTTATACTGGATGGTTGTGTGTTTGAGTGGTAGTCTTTGATTGTTTTGCGGACAAAAAAATGGATATTCCAGAACTCCCCCGGAGGATACATACATTAGGGGAAGAGCCCCCCGCAGCGAAGAGCATTTTGTGGCTTACGGGTTGTTCGAAGTTGCATATTGCTTTAAAGAATGCTCTTGATGATGACGAATATAATGAGTTGAAGGGGTCAAAGTTGAGAGTTTTCATCAAGTTCCAAGAGCTGGAATTTGGTTGGGCTTCAAGGCTGGTTCACTACATACTCACTTTCCAGCTCAACATAAAGAAGAAGTATGAGATGATGTGTCTTGTTGGTCCACAACCTGTGAGGTTTTCACTGTTAGAGTTTGTAAACCTCACTGGTCTAAACTGCGAGTACATCGAGGACCTTGAGAGACCGAACTGTGTTGTTACAAAGGAGTTGGCTTAATTCTGAGAGATGTTGGGAGTTGATGTCGAAGCTGGGCCATCTACTCAGCAGATAATAAAAGCACTTGAGAGATGCGAAGGGTGGTCTCGGGATGATCGCAAGCGGCTCGGGCACCTTGCCATCTTGACTGGATACATTGAAGTGAGAAAGGACTCAACCCCTACACGGGCTAGTCTGGCAAGACTAGTGATGGAGTTAGAACGGCTTGAGAATTATCCATGGGGGAGAGTCGCGTTTAAGGTGCTGATGGACTCTCTGAAGGGCAAAGATATTACGGGTTGTTACACTATTGATGGGTTTGCACAAGCTCTCCAGGTCTGGGTGTACACAGATATGCCAGAATTGGGTGCTAATTATGGTAATCCCATACCAAACAGACCGTCTCCACCGATATTGGCTTACATGGGTGGCAAAGGACGCAGATGCTTTAAAGATGCTATCAGCAGACAGATATTTAAACTTCAATCCAAAAGACTTAGTAGAAGACTTATAATTAAGTCGTCTGGAAAGTCTTCCAGCTGGACGACTTAGTAGAAGACTTATAATTAAGTCGTCTGGAAAGACTATCCAGACGACTTAATTATAAGTCTTCTACGAAGTCTTTTCTTTCCATCTTTCTTAATCCGTCAAATATCTAAGTTCATATATTCTATTTACTACAGACTACGGTGATCAACTTTGTTCAGAAGGACATTAGTGAAATGTTTTCAAAATGGAACTCTGATGTTGAGGACCCGGCCGCGGAGAACATAATTAAAATCATGTTTAATGAGAGACCATGGAAGTGGACCATGGATTGCTGGGAAGTCACCGGTACTTGGGTAAATACAAAGCCGGCGGTTGTGAGTCCAGCGAAGAAAGAGGTTGTGGTGAAGGATCTCAGTCCAAGACCTGGAAGAAAGCTCGTAAAGAGACTACTGCTATGCCTTCTACAGAGGCACATGAAGAGGCTAGTGAAGAGGTTCCTACAGAGGCTCGTTCAGAGGTGACTACGACTGTTGGTGGGATGACCAAAGAGGATATTGAAAGATGTTTCAAGGACCTAGCTGATGCCATGAGGGAAGGGTTTGGAACGTGCCTTAAGGAGATCAAGTATCTGTCGGATAGGATGGAAGCTGTGGAGAAGAAGGTTGGTATCACCAAAAAAAGAAAAGGGACATCATCTAATGATCTTCAAAACACTACCTCTAATGATCCGCCTCCGCCTAAACCGGCGCACGAACCCGGGGTTAGTACCTCTCCCAACACCTCTCAGAAGATATTGACTAGACGAAGTCGTAAGAATAAGAACTAAAAGTTGGATTTTTTTTGTTTCTTGTATGTCAGAACATGTGTGCTTGTTTTATTTCTATTTTCGGATTTTGTATATGGATTTTGTTTTATGTTGGAAATGGATCTTTGGTGAATATTGTTTGAAATGGATCTTTGTTTATAGTGTATAAACACATCTTGTACATTGCAGAGTGAAAGTGTTAATGGGGCGAACGCGGGAAGGAAGAGCTTGCCGGAGGAACAAGCTCCAGATGTGTCCGGAACCGAGCTTAGTCTAATGATAGCAGATTTGACCAAGGATAAAGCTCCAGAACCGAGCATGGTTCCAGAACCGAGCATGGTTCAAGAACCGAGCATGGTTCAAGAACCGAGCATGGTTCTATTGGACAAACATGTACCCACTGTGGAGGATTTGCAGCACGAGGAAGCTAGATATCAGCAAAAGAGGGATGCTGCTTTGGCAATTTGCCGTGCAAAGAGTGATCGAACAAGGAAACTTGCTGTCTCACAGCAATCTTCTTATGTGGGAAACAGCACGGCCAAAGTGATCATTCCAAACAAAAAGCTTTTCCCAGGCTATAATCCTTTTCCACCACTTTACAAGAAGAAATTGAAGGAGCTCGCTGATTGGTTGAAAACTGATTCGTAAGTGATTGCTTTTTCCATAATAGAACACTAAAAGTCCAACTTGGTGGTATCAAACCCTCCGGACCTCCTTGGCCTGGCTGGAGGACTGTGTAAGTCTTATGCTACGACTTACTGGTAAGTCGTCTGGTAAGTCTTCTACATAGAAGACTTATCAGACGACTTAAAATCCTTGTAGTTACTATGTAGAAGACTTACAAGATGACTTACTGATAAGTCTACTTTGTAGACGACTTACCAAGAAAGTTGCGTAAGTCTTTCTACGAGACTTCTACCGCATCTAACTTATCAATAAGTCGTCTGATAAGTCTTCTATGTAGAAGACTTACTAGTAATTCGTCTGATATCTTCTGACTTGTATTATTTTATATGCAGCATATGGATGCTTGGATTAATGTGCTGAGGAAGAGGTAAGATGCTAAGCCACAAATCTTCAGGAGCGAGAGAATTTGCTTCCTTGATCATCTCTTTTCTCAGCAATGGAGAAGCAACTACAAGGATTTTAAGGACTAGGAGCTCGATCACAACGGTTTAGGAAGAAGACTCCCTGGTGGGGCATGGAATTATTATTCAGGCACTATACCATCATTTTGCCGATCGAACAAGTTTTGGGGGCGGATATTGATGATATCTATGCGCCAGTGAACCACAAGGACAGTCATTGGATTGCTATGTGGATATCAATCCCTAAGAGGCGCATAGTCGTCTGGGACAGCATTTGTAGCCATACCTCCCAAGAAGAACTCGATGTGATCATGGAACCTTTTCTCAACTTGGTCCCTTATCTGTTTTTTGAGTGCGCTCCCTCCGACGAACAGCGTGCCCAATACACCCTGGAGCCATTCACATATGAGAGACCGCAAGATATACCTCAGGCCCGATCTGGTGATTATGGCGTGTACGCTCTAAAGTACATTGTATGTCATGCTCTTGGGATGCCATTTAATAAAAAAGACTTTACTAAGAGAAACGGGAAGTCTATGAGGGATAAGATGGTGGTGGATATATTTAAAGAGCTTCCTGGCCAGCATGAGAAAGATAACGTGGACAATGATGAAAACCTGGCAACGTATGAGGAGTGATAAACAGGCTATGTTAGATTATTTTGTATGATAGATTAGGCTGATGTATGTTTTTGAACTTGATTATTTTGATGTGTGTTATGTATTAAGATTATGCCACGTTTATTTTAAATCGTCTGGAAAGTCGACTTAATTATAAGTCGTCTGAAAAATCTTCTGTGCAGTGACCTTTTGGAACCTTTCGGATAATATAAAAGGCATTCTTAAATTTGTTTGGTAGTGTAATTTGACAAAGAAATTGACACAGATAAGTTCATAATACATAAATTCTTAATGCATAAATTCATAAGACAAATTGATAAGATAAATACATAAGACAAATACATAAGTTCACACAGAAGGTCTTCTGGACGACTTACTTGAAGGTCTTCTGGAAGACTGAACACTGGACGACTAACTTGAAGGTCTTCTGGACGACTAACTTGAAGGTCTTCTGGAAAACTAAACACTGAACGACTAACTTGAAGGTCTTCTGGAAGACTAAACATTGGACGACTAAATTGAAGGTCTTCTGGACGATTTACTAGAAGGTCGTCCACGTCATTTCTTACATTGTGGTTTCGTATGGCCAGTTTCTTTGCAATTTGAGCATCTATAAACCATGTGTTGCTTCCGGGTTTGCGTCCTCTCATCCTGGATAGCTCCAACCAAGATTGCTATCTTGATTTCTTATGTCTCCCCGAACCACGCTTTACATCAGGAGAAAAGCATGTGCGTTCCTCTACTTGTTGTCCAACACAAGGATATATATTCTCTTAGTATCCTGTAAAAAAATAATCCTTTAAGTACACTGGACATACAAGTGTGGAGATATGTAAACCAGCATGTGCACCAGCAGCTATAGCATGAGAGCAATGTATTTTCTCCACTTGGTAGACACCACAATCACACTTTCCATGTTCCAAATCAACCATACAGTCCATTTTGCCACCTTTCACAAAGAATAGCCATCCATCAATTGGTTGGACCATCATCGTATCCGCTATCTTCTCTCGAACAGCAAGCAAGTATTCAACACCCCGACTATGTTGAGTTGGGAGACTCAAAGAATCTTCTCTTCTTTTCCAAAACCACCTTCCTAGCTTCTCCCTTATGAACTCCAACAGGAACTGAATCGGAAATCTTCTAGCTCACTTCAGTGCGGAGTTAATAGATTCAGCGATGTTGCTTGTTTTTATGTTGTACCTGTCCCCATGACAATAAACCCTTGACCATAGACTAACGTCGGCATTCACCAAATATGTTGCAAGGTCCGAGTTTGCACTTCGTATCTCAGCCATGTACCGGTCAAAATCTGAAACCGTATGAGCATAAGCAGCACCATTCACCAAGTACAAGAGATGTTTCCCTTTATACTTTTTGACAATGTTATCTTGAAGGTGATAATAACATATTCCTCGGGTTGCCCAAGGAAACACCTTATCACACGCACTTTTAATGGCCGTGTGCAGGTCGGAGACTATCACCAGAGGCTGCTCATCAGATACATAACTAGCCAATTTTTTGAAGAACCATTCCCAAGAAGGATCATCTTCAGCATCTACAATCCCAAAAGCCAATGGAAATATCTGAAAATTCCCATCTTGTGCGGCTGCAACTAACATAACACCTCCATACTTCCCACTAAGGTGAATCCCATCCACCACAATGACCCTTCTCTAATACTTAAAAGCTTTGATAGAAGCTCCAAAAGAGAGAAATAGATACTTAAATCTATTCTCAGAATCAAGTTCTATATCCATGATAGAATCGGCATTTGCTAAGGAGATTTGCTCGAGATATGATGGCAGACGCGAATACCCATCTTCTGTTGATCCTCTCACTAATGTTTGTGCATATAACAGTGCTCTGTATGAAGTGGTGTAATCAAGCATCATGCCAAACATGTTCTTCATTGCATCAGTGATATGCTGCGGATTCAACCCATCAATGATTCCAACACGATCAATGAAAAACCTACCAACATACTTTGGAGTATAGTGTCTCCGCTGAATGATTCGGTCTCACACTGAGCATGTATGTTTTTCCACATACTTTGTTACCCAAAATGTGTTTGTCCCATGTTTCACACTCGCTCTGATCTTCCATCGATAACCACTAACCCGACATGTTGCCACAAAGAGAGTTTTCGTTGACTTGTATATTCCGAAGGAGAACCTACGCCTCAATGCTGTCAACCGAAGCTCCGAAAGCAGTGCATCATTGCTAACAAAACTCTGGTTGACATAGATACTGTTACCATCCGATCTTCCTCCTTCAATAGCATATGTGTCTTTGAAATCTTCAAAACACATATCATCATCTTCTTCCTCATCCTCATCTTTAACCTTTCCATAAACACTGTAATCCTCACCATTCTGGTCCGCTTCAGCAATGATAGATATATCAGCATCCTCCTCCCCATCATCCTCCTCCCCATCCTCCTCCCCATCATGATTTTCATCTTCAACCAAATCATCATCATCTTCAAAACATTCATCAGCTTCATCATCTTCTTCCCTTTCCTCTGAAACTGTTTCCACCTTACTACGGCTTGATACACAAAGTCGTACTCCATGCGTTTTGGTTATCTCGAGCAAGTTTCAAACTTGTCTATCACTTGTAACATGAATAGGAGGGGTGTCTAGAGCCATTTGTTGCAACATTTCCACTGGTAGTGAGTAGGTTATCTCCATAGACTCTGTGCTCATGTCCAGGTTATAATCTTCTTGAGCCATTGCAACAAGTTCAGCATGTGTCGAACCTTCACTCAAAAAAACATTCTCGCTCCTTTGAAATTATTAACCACAAAATCCCAACAGCCATCTTTCAACAACCATTTTCCATACACTGCATGTAACTGATGCATCATCTGCAAAAATTCAAAATAAAACACATTAGTAAACATAGAGAAAATGAAAGTTTACTAAACATTGACGCAGACGACATACCAGTAAGCCGTCTGGAAGACTTAGACGACTTACCAGTAAGTCGTCCAAACAAATCATTTTGCAATTGACTTTTAAATGGAGCGACTTACTTGTAAGTCATCCAGCTTTGTTTGTTGAAAAAAAATCTAGACGACTTACTGGTAAGTTTTCTATGATAAACGAGTTAGTTTTACATTTGACCGAATGGGGTCAGATATTTGACTTTTCCTGGACGACTTACCAGTAAGTCGTCTCTGGGAAAACAAAAAACTCAATATTTTATGAAAGTTAAGACGACTTCCTTGTAAGTCGTCTCAAGTTAGTTTGCAATTAAAAAATGAAACTTAAATATTTAACTTTCCCAGACGAGTCCAGTTAGACGACTTACAAGAAAGTCGTCCGAGATAAGCAAGGTTTGACCAGAATCTCGGAAAAAAATCTGGACGACTTTGCTTATCCTGGACGACTTTCAAAGTCGTCTGACTGGACGACTTCCGTGTAATTCGTCTAGGAAAGTTAAATATATAAGTTTTATTTTCCAATTGCAAAACTAACATGAGAAGACTTACTTGTAAGTCGTCTAGCTTTAATAAAATATTGAAATTTTTGTTTTCCCAGAGACGACTTACTGGTAAGTCGTCCAGGAAAAGTCAAATATCTGACACAATTTGGTCAAATGCAAAACTAACTCGCTTATCCTGCATCGACTTACCAAGAAGTCCCTGTGGTATTCTCTAGATTTTTTTTAACAAACAAAGATGGACGACTTACAAGTAAGTCGTCCTTTTGACCAGAAAACTTACCCGTAAGTCTTCTACAGCCAGACGACTTACGGGGTAAGTCTTCTACGCGAACATATCTAGAAAAATTTTCAATTTCATACCTTAAACTAGTGAAATGACTTCCTTAGCACACATAAGTCTTCTCTAACCACCCAGAACCTCAAACGAAAGTAACCCACCAAGAATAGTATGCTTAAATGGCTCTATCAACCATAAAAAATTGATCAAAATCTTGAGTTTTTTGGATGAATATGGAGACAAAGTGAAAGAGATGTTGCTTTTAGTTCATAACAATTGAGAAAGATAGAATGTAAATCGATTTTAGGTGCATTAAGAGCTTCAAATTGGTTGTTCATGGTAGTTGAGGTATTGATAGCAGTGACAATCTTGTAAATACATGAAGATGAAGAGGTTGAGAGAATAAAAAACCTATTTTTGAACGAAAAAAGAAATTAATGGTATTTTCGTAAATAATGTGAATATGTGGGGTGAATAGGGCAAAACAAACATAAAAAGAAAATGTTAGTTTTGTGTTTGACTTTGAGTTTTAAGTCAAATTTGCAAAAAGCCCTTCTTTTTACATGTATTCATTCTAGTGTTAACATGATCATACAAATCAACCATCAGCTTAAAATATCAAAATAAATAAGGCCTGTTCCGAAACGTTCGCTGCGTCAGCGATAATCTACTAAAAATTCAACGCTCGCAACGGCAAATAAAAAAGCGGAGAATTGAAAAGGTGACGCTGCGATTAATTCCTTGAGTATTTCCGAGGATGTTGCTACCGCTGAAAAAAACAGCGATCACCGGAATAGCTTCTGTAATCAAACGCGGGTGACCCGCGGCATACTTTCCACACACTTCAGCGTCAAATTACTTAAAATTAAGGCTTATTTTGTACTCTTATCGCTGACGCAGCGACAACTTCCCGAACAGGCCTATATTATTACGGTATTACCACATGTGACAAAAAAAAAACCAACTAGTAATAATTGGATGAAAACTACTGGTGACATGAAATCAAATACTCAATACCCATAGTCTCAGTCTACCTATAGTAAGCGGGATTAGTGTCCTGATTTCCGGAAGATAAAGTAACATTAACCTAACTTTTATATTAATTAATTTAAATCTCCATAAAGCAATATTCATTTATTTATTTTTGAATTCTTAACTCACTCCTCCGCACAATCTTTCATAATGTAAAGGGAGACAGAGACACAGAGAGCATTTGCAGCCGACAGAAAGAACAATCTTGGTAGAAACAACAAAAGCATATGTGCAGGTCTTTGCGATAACATTGGTTTGCTAAATTCTGATAAGAAACATCAAAACCAAAAAGAAAAGTTTAGATCTGTTTTCTAAGAAGAGATCAAATGGGTGTTGTTACTGTTTCTGAGTCAAAGCAAAGTGTTTGTGGCAAAAGAGCATTTCGTCCAAGTTCAAGCATCAGACACACTCCTCAATGGTACTCATCTCTCACTTTCTTTCAGACAAGAAATATGTTAACGTTTTTGGCTTATGGGTCATTCAAAAGATAACAACTTTCATCAAATATGTGTATGTGTTTTCAAGGCCGGTCTCGGACGTTACGAGTGACTTAACCATAGAAGTCGGCTCTGCAAGCTTTTCACTTCACAAGGTAACGAACTTCAAACTAAACTAAGACACCAAGGTAATAATAAGTCTCTATTTTTTTGTCTTTCAGTTTCCTCTGGTCTCTCGGAGTGGAAGAATCAGGAAACTTCTTGTTGAATCAAAAGACACGAAGAACACATATAACCTCAACCTACCCGGAGTTCCCGGCGGCTCAGAGGCCTTTGAGCTCGCAGCGAAATTCTGCTACGGCGTCGTTCTACAGTTCACTTCGTCGAACATCGCGTCCTTGCGATGCGTGGCTCATTACCTGGAAATGACAGAGGAGTTATCAGAGAAGAATCTCGAGGTGAGAACAGAGGCTTACCTGAAAGACTCGGTCTTTAACGACATCTCGAACTCCATCACCGTTCTTCACTCCATCGAAAAGCTATTACCCGTAGCTGAAGAGATCAGCCTTGTCGGAAGGCTCGTGAACGCCATCGCTGTAAACGCTTGTAAAGAACAGCTCGTCTCTGGTTTGCTCAAGCTTGATCAGAAGTTCGAGAGGTTGGCGCCGGAGACAACGATGGAGAAACCTTCTGATTGGTGGGGAAGGTCTCTGCTCGTACTCAAGCTCGATTTCTTCCAGAGAGTTGTCTCCGCCATGAAATCCAAAGGTCTGAATCATGAGATCATCAGCGATATACTAATGAGCTACGCTCGCAAGTCGTTGCAGATCATCAGAGAACCGAGTCTCGTCAAAGGAAGCGTGGTTCTTGATTCTGATCTGCAGAAGAAACAACGAGTCATCCTCGAAGTTATCGTTGGTCTCCTCCCGACGCAAGCCAACAAAAGCTCGACACCTGTCTCGTTCCTATCGACCTTGCTGAAGACAGCTATAGGATCTGGAACCTCTGTCTCTTGTAGATCGGATCTTGAGAGAAGGATAAGCCACCAGCTGGACCAAGCGATTCTTGAAGACATCTTGATTCCGGCTAACGTCAGCGGCGCCATGTACGACACTGACTCGGTGCAGAGAATCTTCTCCATGTTCTTGAATCTTGACGAGTGTGACTACGAAGACGACGAAGACGGAGATGTGGTGCACGAGAGCGAGATGGCTATGTATGATTTCGAGGGGCCTGAGTCTCCGAAACAGAGCTCTATGTTCAAGGTCTCGAAGCTGATGGATAGTTATCTAGCTGAGGTGGCTCTCGACTCGAACCTCCCTCCTTTGAAGTTCATAGCTCTCGCTGAGCTTCTCCCGGACCATGCCCGCGTCGTCTGCGATAGTCTTTACCGAGCCATTGATATCTTCCTTAAGGTAACTGAAAAGCTAAGAGTATCTCCTTAAGGTGAGTTTTGGTTTGACTGTTTTCTTTCTTTTTTTTTTGGGTTGAGTTAGGTTCATCCAAACATGAAAGATTCAGAGCGTTACCGTCTCTGCAAGACAATAAGCTGTCAGAAACTGTCTCAAGACGCAAGCAGCCATGCAGCACAGAACGAGAGACTTCCTATCCAGATAGCTGTTCAAGTCTTGTTCTACGAACAGACGCGGCTCAAGAACACGATGACCAGTGGTGGTGGTGGTAGTGGTGCATGTGGTTCGAATCAGAGCCAGTTCTTCTTGTTCCCGGGACAGTTTCCCAACCGTTCGGGAAGCGGGATGGCAAGCGGGGCAATTTCGCCGCGGGACAACTACGCATCAGTGAGAAGAGAGAACAGAGAGCTTAGGCTTGAGGTTGCGAGGATGAGGATGAGGCTGACTGATCTCGAGAAGGATCATGTTTCGATGAAGAGAGAATTCGTGAAGCCGAGCAGAAGAACTCGTTATGGGCTGTTTAGGAAGCTCTCTAGAGGTCTGAACAAGTTGAACGCGATCATGTTGAGATTTAGAAGAAGCCAAAGTGTTGCCGGTAATGGTAAGCATACCGAGGAGAAGACAAACTCGGAGAAACGCTTCATGTTTCAGAAGAGAAGGTGTCACTCTGTATCTTGAATTTGTAATTTCTGATGCTTTTGTTGTATTCCTCAAAGGAGAGTGAAGTGTGTGTGTGTAAATTTATAATTTACATATATAATAGGGAGAGAGTTCATAATAGTTTTCTGGACTTGTTGGGACAAGATCTTGTGGATCATTTCTTTGAATGAAGTGAGTAGTAGTAACTTTAGTGATGGATCAAGATTCATGAAAAAAGAAGGAAAAGAAGAATAAACAGATTTTTTGGCTCTCTTGCATCATGGCCACGAACGGATCTAGACACTTTGGTAGTTGGGGGCACAGTGTTAAAAGTATCAAAAATAAAATTAGATTAAGGACACCTTTCATATTTTCCCCTAAACTGAAAAGAAATTTAACCAAATAATCTTAGATTATTAAGAAGAAACAAAAAAAAAAAAAAGAGAGTATGGGACACAGGATCCCATATCCATACTGTAACATCCCGGGCCCGGCCCAAAATGAAACCCAAGTACCACAGGTCCAAGAAGGAGAAACCCAAACCTTAACCCTAACCCCTCCCATTTCCTATAAAAGGGGCAGCCCTCCTAGTACAGCCACAAGAGAGACAGCAAGCGAAGCCTGCCCGACCGAACTCCGCCGCCGTCTCACGCCACCGCCGACCAGCCCCGCCGTCGCCGACCGCCCTTGCTTCGCCGTCGACCGGCCGCCCATGAGGCCGTCGATCCCGAGTCCCCAGCCGCCGTCTCCTTGATTCATTTTCCTATCACCATCTCAGATCTGAATCTTAAGGTAAACCTTAATCCCCACCTCTCTTCTTCCTCGAAAATAGCAGATCTGAAAACCTAAACCCTTCTTCCCTCCTTGTGTGACCCTTGTGGATTAGATCCGGAGAGGCGATCATCTTCTTCCCCAACCCTAGATCCAGATCTGCGACTACAACAAACTAAGGTGAGGACTTGGTTGTGAACTTGTCTCATGTTGAGTAATCCGTTAGGATATAGTCCTTTGTTAATCAGATTTAGATCTTGTGTGTTGTGGTGATGAGAACTGAGCTAGATCTAGGTTGATTGAGATGTGTGATATGTGTTGATATGATAAAGCACTTAGACATGCTAGGATGATAATGAAATGTTGTGCAAATGATGAGTATGAAAAATGAGTATGAGGAATGTGTATGAGAAATGAGTATGAAGATGAGAACGAGAATGAGAAAGTGAATGAGAAAGAGTATGTACCCTTGAGTTTGATTGATGTCCTGTTTGGACCACCGAGAACGGGTGGGCGTCTAGGGTGTAGGATGTGTAAGCCTGCGGGATAGTAGCCTAACACGAGGTACCCGCAGGGGCCCACGGGACAGTAGCCTAACACGAGGTATCCGTGGGCGAGATGAGATGAGCCTACCGCAAGATGCGGGATGGTGGAACGAGTATGGCGCCTAGGATCGAGTCAATGCCGAGTCGTGGCATAAATATGGCGTTAATGACCGGGCTGACAGAGCCGATGGGCCAACGTGCTACAACTCGGATAGCCATTTAGGAAGCTGAAGAGGGGGGACGGTTTTCCTTAAAGGGCGCCCCATTCAGGTAGGCCGGCACGAGGTGGGTCGTCTGTAAACGGCCATAGGTCCTTACGTCTAGGTTGATTGGTGTCGAGTCAAATTGTGATGAATGCTGCATAATAGTTCTTATTAGCTTATGACTGTGTTGACTGGTTGCTTTTCCTGAGCTGAATTCGTGGGTTCCTAGAGCCTGCCCTCACTGAGTCATTTGTACTCATCCCTCTTTCTTTTCAGGTATGGCCAGGAGGGAGTAGGAGTAGAAGTCCGTATGGTGCCGGTGTTTTCTTTGAAGTCCTTTTAATTTCAGTTCTGTTTTCCTTTCGGATTTCTTTAAGTTTTCGTTGAATGATCACCTTTTGAGATGGTTCGGTTTTATGTAAGACTATGCAAGTTTTTAATAAAGAGTTTTTAGACGAGATGAAAAAGGTTTAAGGTTTTGAGAAGGATCCTCGGGACAGGGATGTTACACATACACTTGTGTCCGTCCTATGGCTTAAGGGAAAGAAAGTGTCGTATTATCATACAGAAAATATAAGAGTGTTCTTATCTATTTCATGATTTAGATGAAACACGCAGATGGATAATCCACAAGGGTATATGGCATGTCGATGACTCCCTTATGTTTTTTACATCTTTCAATTCCTCTCCAACTATTAGGGTTCAAATGGTAACTGCGGTTTTGATAAGTGGTGCGAAACTAAAGTGCAGTATGGTACAATTGCGATTTATACGGTTTGCAAAACAAGTGTTGTTTTGATAGAAAAAGTAATGTGGTTTTGAGAAAAAAAATATAATGCACTTTTGATTAAAAATATATTAAAGTATATTAAAAATTTAATTTGTTTACTTAGTAAAATGTGATTATATTTTTTTAATAATTTGAAATATAAAAGTAATTTGAATAATTATTCTAATTGCATATTTTTTTTCTTTTTAATATAAAATTAATTACTAAAATTCTTTTCAAACAAAATACATATTAATTTTAAAAAAGTGTTCAATAACAAAGATAATAATATAAAACAAGAATAACATCAAATACTTTGATTTTTCCATAACATATTTATAGTATTATATTTTATTGTGTCATATGCATATTTTTAAAATATAATTATTATTACAAAGTAAATTTAAAATTCAGAGTCCATTAAAAAGTAAATTTAAAAAGAAGAGTTACAAATTAAAAACGCAATACTAATTGTTACAAAGTAAATAAAAAAATACACAGTTCATTACATAGCAATAACATATGTATTTACTATATTTTGGTTTATATTTAAAGTAATATTATAAAATTTTGTGTTAAAAATAAAATATTTTTTCTAAAACCATTGTTGTTAGCATAATTCATTGATCCGATGGTTACAACACGCTTCACATTTTCATTGCGTTTTTTCTTCAATAAATTATTTTGCTTAGTATGACTTCCGCGAGCGGGTTTCATTCTGTCTTTTTAAATAACCAAATGTTTTTTACGATTTTTCTGATTGGTGATATGCCTGAGGTTTTCCAAATAACCAAATAAAGTATCAAAAATGCATCGCTTTATGTCTCCAATTGCTACCTTAGTTTACCAAAATTCAACAATCTTTATCTAGTTCACTCTAAAGAACAAGCCAAATCAGTTATATTCTATTAAGAGTTCGAATAGTAACAGAGGATTGGATGGTGAATGACAAGAAGATTAGATAGTGTGGTATGGTTTAAGTGCGGTTGTACTAAAAACACATACTGCAGGATAAATGCGGTTTCTCTAAAAATGAGGTTCAAAACAATGGCTATGAACTGTAACAACATGTTTGATGGTGCGGGACAAGCGGATTGGTTAGTGCAGTGCGGTTTAAGTGTGGTTTGTATTAGAAAAACACATATTGCGGGAAAATGTTATTCATCTAAAAGAAACGGTTCAAATAATATGTGAATGGTGACAAAAATAATACATAGTGCGGTAAAAATGTCTGAATGTGACTATAAACAAAATAATGCAGGAAAAAATATACAATAATATTCTATTTGATATTATAAATATGTTTTACATATTTTTATAAAATACAAATAAATTACATTCAGAAGATAAGTTTATTTTATTGATTTTCCCATAACATATTTACAATATTATCTCTTACTAACGTCATATGTCCTCCATCTGTGAACATTTGAACTTCTTTTTTTCGTAAAATATTTGTGTTTCCTCGATGTCTTGACAACATAGGTGCATATAAAAAATGACACAAATATTATTAATATATATAGTATTATTTTAGTCATCTAAAGTACAAGTGCAATGCTTGATTAATTAATTGTAAAACTAAAATGAAAATAATAATAGATATATTAACAAAATAGTCAAAAGAAACACATGTTGAATACATTTTCAAAAAGAAAAATAAATTTATTAAAAAAATAAAGAAATTTTGTTTAAAACACATTTTAAATGCATAATTATTATTCAAACTTTTATTATTTGCATATTATAATTATGAATAGAACTTTATTAGTGATACAAAATCAACTATATTAAAATATAACAAAAAACAATTATAAGGAGAATAAATTTTCAGATAACTAACTTAAGTAAAAAACCTAATGTACTTAAATAGTGTTGTAAAACTAAGTAAATTACAAATTATAAATTAATAATTTAAGTTTGAGACAGGAAAAAATACATTTCTTTTGCTTGAAAAGAAAACGTGATTATACAAGAAAAAAAAAATAGAGAAAGCGATTGCATATGAGTGTGTATATTGTAGAGAAAGTGATCATTTTGATACACTGAGAAATGAATTGTGTGTATTGCATTGCAGATTATATGTGACTTTTCCAATATAGACATAATTTTTTAAAATATTTTTTGTTCTGAAAATATAATAAAATAATATAAAAGTCACAATCCCCTCCTATTATGGGTTAACTATGGGTAAGGTGTGTTCTTCTACCACCAGTACATCCAATCTTATCTATTTTTTATTATTTTAAAATCACAAAATATATAAAAAAAAAGAGGAGTTATAATAATTTTGTGCATGCATGCTGCTGTTTGTTGAACCACTAATAACACCCACACCTAATATATGAATGGTGACTCAAAAGTAATATATAGTGCGGAATAAATGCTTGAACAATGAATATAAAATAAATAGAATGGTTAAATATAAAAATAATATTCTATTTGATATATTAAATATATTTTTATATTTTTATAAAATAAAAATAAATTAAAATAAGAAGGTCAGTTTATTTATTCATTTTTCAATAACATATTTGCAATATTAACTTTTATTTACGTCATATGCCCTCTATCTATTACCTCAACTGTGTTCATATCATCCAAATCGGTATGAAAAACAGTCTTCCAGTGTGAATCCTCATGTCTGTGTCTTTATTTTAGCAAAATCTGTTTGAAAATTTTAATTTTAATAAAATTTTGCAATCTCATTGTAGGTATTATCACTTTATTTTGTACGTTAATACTATATTTTGGAAAATCACAAAGATTTTTTTTCTTCCAGACTCCAAAAGTCCTCTCTATAACTGAACGTAAAGAGGCGTGACATCAATTGAACAATTCTTCTTTGCTCTCTGAAGCAGGCCTATAGTTGAATGCAACATATGAAATCTGACAACTCGTGAAGACTTATTTGGAGCCAAAAATACGTGCTTGTTTGGATAACCGGAGACAGAGACATAATACTTTTCCATTGGAGGCAAAGAAAATTCAGGATCACTTTATTGTGTCATTGTGAGACAGGCTGTATCATGACAAGATTCTGGTGTTCAATTCCATATATATATGTAAATAGCATATTGCAATCACAGATTACCATGATATTCAACGATGCTTTATCGTGTTGACTCCAACATTCCTTATAATTCAGGTGGCACTTTTACACAAACATGAGTCCCATCCATAGCTCCAACTTATCCACTAAAAATGGATAAATTTCAGATGTATTTGAAGTCTTTTAGGTATCCGGTATAATTCTTTCCTTGCTAGAGTCTGATATAATTGCATGCAAGTAATTCTGTCGCTTTACGAACTTTTAAAATTTTGTTTTCACAGTCTCTTGATTTTGTCTAAATCTCAATTCAACATCTATTTAAACTTCATTGGGCCCGCATATCTGCAAAAATATAGCCACACATTCCTCGAGCTTACATTTGAAGTTGGTTATAGACCATAATTCGTTTGTAGCATGTTACATAATGTTCGAAAACATAGAAGTGATATTCATAGGAGTTGAAGACAAGCATCATCATTTTCTTGAAGTCGAGACCACTTCTTTCTCCACCCTAAATTTTCGTCTGTCCGGGCATTTGCTCTATGAAAATACTGATCATAATAACTCAAAGTGGATTGAATTATTAACTCCACAAAATGCCCATTTTCTAAATTCCACAACTCAATTATCTCTTCATAAGATAGTGTGTGGATATTTTGTGATCGCAACTGGCAAATACGAAATGCATGCAAATTAATGAGCATGAAAAATACTACATTAGACATATATAAATAATAATAAATAATGCATTAACATAACAGAATAATATAAATATTTTAAAACATTATAACATGACGACAACCATTAACACACCAAAATAATATTGAAATATTTTAAAACATTACAACATGACAACGCATTAACACACAAAATAATAATAATACTATATCACAATATTAAAACATGACAATCAGATCGCCAATATTCGTCACCTGAATCACTTTGATGCCTTTCATTCGGTTCTTTGGTAGTTTCACAAATATTGAACACTAGTAGAAAAAAATGATATAGACACGTTTTGGTCATATTGCACCAGTGACGTAGTTTGAATAAGTTACAAAATAGTCATAAAAAGTCACGAAACACTCAAACATGACAATTCGTGTATTTCTCGTGGCAAAGAAAAAACAAAGTGGTCACATATATTTTGTGACTAAAAGCATCCACGGTTTTTCACAAAAAAAATTATGGCTAAATTTACACGTTTACAAAACCTATATAAAATGTGACCATTTAAATCTCTAAACACCAAAAAAGACTTGTAAGCACTAAATTCTAAAACTAAAACAAAAAAAAAATTAATTTTTTTAATACTTTAACTTCAGATCTTAAATTTAAACTCAAATCCAGCACTTCAAATTTATACTCCACTTCCCAAACCCAAATCATGAATAAATACCCTAAACCTCATACTCCAAACCCAAAATTTAATTTTAAACTCTAAATTTATACTTTATAAATTTAAACACAAATATAAAATCAAAACTTAAAATCTAATATTTTATAAACTTTAATCCTAAATCTTACATTTATATCCTAAATATCATAACATATACGCTACACTTTAAATATAGGAACAATTGGGCCAGTATCCATTTGAGAGGCCTATATTGGCATTGTATCTATTGATTGACATAAGTCAATTAGGTCATACCATTTGCCAATCAGAATGACGAGAATGCCCTTCAGTCTCCTTCTCTTCAACCTACGTTTCTTCCCCTCTCGTCTGACATCCTCTTTCATCTGGTCCCACCTGTTTTTCAGACTCCACCTCTTTATTTTTACATCATTTTTTCTCTTATCATTTTTCTTCCTAGTCCACCTCTGGTCCAACTTATTTTTTTCTTCTCTTTCATTTCTAAGTTAATATTATAGATAAGAAAAAACAAAACCCAATTTTAAGATTAGTTTTCCATCATTTTGAATTAGATCCAAACAAACCTTGATGAAATTTTAATAACTTTTTATTAAGATCTCAAAAAACCAACAGAAAAAAACTAAAAATTCAATAAAGAAAGTAAGTGTGTGGTAGTGATCTTAAACAGAATGAAACCCTGGTAAAGATTTTTTCTATGTATATAACTAACAACAAGATAACTCATTGATGAATTTCCATCAAACACTTAACATTTTTTTGTTAACGACTAAACATATTTTTAACATGTTACAACTTTTGTTAACATGAAATACTATCTTTTACACGCTACGAATTTTGTTATCAAGTTATATTTATTTATAGAGCTTTAAACAAATCATTAACTTAATAATAAACTATATAATTTAGTATTATTTATCAATTTAATACATTATTTAATGGAAAAACGATATAGTTAACCAGCTAATATTAAAGTTAACGAGCAAAATAAAAAAATTTACCATGTTATAAAACAAGTTAGCATGTTAACAATAATTGTATCGTATAACAAATATATTTACTTTTATATATATGTTTTAACGTGCTAACATTAATGTTAGTTTGAGAACACAAACAATGATAAAGATCAAAACAAAATTATTTAGAACCAGATGTGGATACACAAATAAAATTATCTGAGAAAAAAAATTATGGTTGCTACCAAGTTCTTGTTCTGTTTCAGATATATGTAGGGTTTTGATTCACGGTAACCAGAAACGAAAAAAAAAACAAAAGAACGATAGATTAGTAGAAATTCACAAAAATATGTGCAATTTGGTTGATTTATTTCAATTCAATTACAGATTCAAGAAGAAATGAAATTAAAGATAAAGTGGAAGAAGAAAGATGGCGTGAAGCTAGAGGAAGAAGAATACCAAAATGAGAAAGATACCTCACTTGAGACAGCTGGATGTAGCACTGCAAATAGGGTTTAGGGGTATTTTGGGGAAAGGAATAGTGCAGTTTAATTAGAAGGGTAAGTGCCAAATTAGGGGTGTGGTTATGGGTATAGAGGCCAATTTTCCCTTAAATATATACCCAAAACTTTATACTCCAAACCCAAACTAAACTATCAAAATTAAAGTGATAAGTATTTAATAAATCTTATATACTCTATATATGTATTCTTAAACATTTTGTCAATATCCGTTACAAAATGTATTATATATGATAATTTTAACTTAAAATAATAATTATTTTGTTAAAATGATTGAGACACGAGTAATTATTTTAGTTAGGGACGGGTTATTGAGAGGTTAATGTTATAGAGAATTTATACTTATTTTCTATGTATTTTTCAATGCAAAGTTTCAAACACACAGATAAAACACCACAGTTTCATTGATATTCTAAAATAATTCTCTGATTGGCCTATACTATAATAACACGGATCAACAATATCAACCATTTGATTGGAAAAAATCAACGGATCAGATGTTTTGTTTTTCTTCCTCTCTGTCATTTCTAAACTGATTCTCTGATTGGTCCATACTTTAATAAAGCGGATCACAATACCAACCATTAGATTGGACAAAATCAGTGGACTAGATCTTTTGATTTTCTTCGTCTCTCTCCTTTCTATTCTCCGCTTTCTCTGCGTCTTCTTTCATTCCCTTCTCTCCAGTCCTTTGATTTGGCAAAGTCCAATAGTGTTCTCGTGATTCTTCTTCTTTTTCCCTTTTCCACTGCTAACTAAATTTATCTTATAGAACTGGAGGATCTGAAAAACCGGTTCTAAGGATGATGAAGAATACGACGACGAAGAGCTTGCGCGGAGGTGTAGTAGGAGACCAATGTGGAGAAACGCATCACCATCCGACAAAGGAGAAGGAGGAGGCAGAAGAAGCTTGGTGGTGAAGGAGGGAGAAGCTTGACGGCAGAGGAAGAAGCTTATCAACACTCAGTCACATGTATGTATGTATGTATGTATATTTTTGTCACTCTGTTGATAAAGCACAAATTCCAACTGATCAAAGAATAGATTTACTGTTGGACCATTCTTGATTAGAATGCCAACTCTACTCGATCTTTCTTAAATCAGTGATTAAATCCTCCAACACATCCTCTTCTCTATACTGGAAACTTCACTCCTTTATCATCAATCGAATCCATATCTATGGATGAGTGAAGATTGACTCCAATCTAGAAAAGGATCTGTGCATAACCATTGTAGAAAGAGAACTGATTCAAGTACAACGGGATTTTGAAAGAAATTGAGAAAGAGGAGAAAATCTAAAACTAACACAGTCTGATCAAAAGATCAGAACTTTATTAATATCAAGCCAAATCAGAGATAGAAGATCAAAACTTGAAGAACCGCTTTGATTGGCTTGATAAACACCACAAAAGGTCGCCTTAGCGAAAACGAAAGTCTCCAAATAGAAATAGAAATTCGCCTAGCGAAAGAAAAAGTCAATCACATGGATTGAATATTTTACAAAAAAAAAAAAGAAAAAGAAGTCTCATCTCCTTCTCCGTGAAAGATTGTAGTGAGAGAACGGAGAAAAGGAGAGAGATGTATGTATATGTTTGTAAATATGCAATTTATGTATCAGATATACATACAAATTTAGTTTTTAAGATTTTCTCTAGTTTAATTAATTTTTTTTTATTTGGTAATAGCTACATTTGACTGAGTTAGCCACAATGGTTCTGTGTCATCTTCGTGACTATTTTAGTTACGCTTTTAATTGTGATCACATCGTGTCTATTTTGGTAACGATTTGACAGGGGCAATTTTGGTCACAATCGTATACACACGTTCTTTTCGTGACTAACCATGACTATTTCGTCCTATAGTCATGAAAAATATGACATAGTCATGAAAATTTCCATATCTATTTCACAGTTTTCTACTAGTGTGAATAGACCTCCACTTCTAGATCTTTGTGATGTGCTTCCAGATTTAAAATAATTAATGAAACCGATATTAGCTGATGGTGATTGGTGGATCTTGGGTGAAATATCTATGTTTCCACCTTCTGAATAATTTTTTTGAGTATTCATCAAACTTCCAACTTGATTTCCAACTGTAAATCCGAACTGCACATTTGTTGGTGTTGTTCCAGAAGAGCCGGCTTGCTGAAAATTTGATGCTTGTTCACCAGGATGAAAGTTTTGTGGAATGTTCAATTGCTGAGGATATAGTGGTTTACTACATAGTTGAAAATTTAGAGGTGTGTTCCAACTAAGACCATTTGGAGGTATACCTCATGGTTGAGCATTTGGTGGTGTCCCTCAATAATGAAGGATGTGTATCAGCGTTGAGGTTACCACGATACTTTCGTTTTCTTGGGCTTCAGAAACATTATTTTGAGGTATGTCGGCATCATCAGTATCTGAAAAACCATGCAAGTCATCTTCTTATGTTCCTTGATTCAATAGTTGTTGTCTTTATTGGCATGACGACTGTTGAGGTTGCTAATAAATATCATGTAATACAAAATATCAAACCATCACATCCCAAAACTGTGGTGAGTCTTTTAAAAGATCTTGTTATTTTGCATCCCTTATAAAATTTTAACATGTATAAACATCATAGTTGTGTTGGCTATATTTATTATATATATTTTTGAATTGAATGTTAAATTGAATTCAAAGAAAAAATGTATTTACATTATTTTTTTTTTGTTTTGAATGTTATATATATATATATATATATATATATATATTTTTTTTTTTTTTTTACTCATGTAATTTTTGCCATGATCCTTTGGAGACTAGAAGTCACCTGTTCTTTGAATGCCAATATTCTGCGCAAATCTGGGAGGCTCTAATGAGAGGAGTAATGGGAAGTAAGTACATTGTGAACTGGGAGAGGCTCATTGATCTTATTGCCAGAGGATCAAACTGGAGTAAAGTACAGATCTTCATTGCAAGATATGTTTTACAATCGACAGTTCATGCTATATGGGTTGAGAGAAACAGGCGAAGGCGTGGAGAAACTCCATCTCCATTGACTCTTTTGATCAAAAGGATAGATAAAAACATGAGAATAAGTTCAGCATCATTAGGAAGAAGGAAGATAAAGAGCTGAAGGAAGAAATAGCAGTTTGGTTCGCAACTCGTTTGCAAGCTTATAGGAGGATATAAAGTTTTTTTTTTATTATGAGAAAAGATTTACATAGGTCACACTTGATGTGTTATATTATTTATTTACTGCAATTAAAAATATTATTACCGATTCATGAGTTTCCCACCAATTATCAAATTTTCCGGATCAACCGTTATACAAGTAGAAGTCATAAGAAACTTCTACCTTGTATATGCTTTTTTGAAATCAACAAGTTTGTTTTTTTAAATGCGTAATTTGTATTCAAAATAAATGCACAGTTGAATTTTTCAAATATGCACTCTCTCCCAAAAACCATAGGATCTTGAAGAGTATAATCGTTCACAGAAGAAAATGCTTGATCAAACAACTCAATCTCAGCATGGTCTAAAAATTTAAAATATTTTATAGTCAATTTTAAATTTTGCCTAAACATACATAAATAAAATGACTGCTAGAAATTTACAATAAAATTTCTTACTCTTGATGTAGTCTCATTGTGAACATTTGAACTTTCTTTGTCCTAAAAGATTTGTATTTCCTCGATGTCTTGGCGACATAGGTGCATATAAAAATGATACAAACATTACTAATATATATAATACTATTTTGGTCATCTAAAATACAAGTGTAATGTTTCATTAATTAATTGTAAATATAAATTAAAATGGAAATGTAATAGATATATTAATCAAAATAGACAAAAGAAACACATAGTTAATACATTTTCAAAAATAAAAAAAAATTATTAAAAAAATAAAGAAATTTTGTTTAAAAATATTTTAAACACATAATAAATATTCAAACTTTTATTAATTGCAGATTATGATTAGGAATATAACTTTATTAGTGATGCAAAATCAACTGTATTAAAATATAACAATTTTTTTAAAAAGAATAAATTTTCAGATAACTAACTTAGGTAAAAATCCAATGTACTTAAATAGTGTTGTAAAACTAAGTAAATTACAAATTATAAATTAATAATTTAAGTTTCAAACAGGAAAAAATACATTTATTTTTCTTGAAAAGAAAACACGATTGCACAAGAAAAATAAAAGAGAAAAAGATTGCAGATGAGTGTGTGTATTGTAGCAAAAGCGATTACTTTGATAGGCTTTTTGCAAAAGTAACTCAAAACTTGGAGTCAAACAGAAAACTAACCTTTTCTTTTGACTCATTTTTTTTTTGAGATTTTCACCCCACACCTGCATTTTATCTACTTAAAATGCCATTAACTTTTTTTTTCGAAAATGGCTTCTTTACTGTCTCAACCTCATCTTCTTCAATTATTTACAACAGTACCACTACCATGAATAGTTCAACAACCTTGTACTAACTGTTTGGAGCTTTTAATGCCCTTTAATGCACGTAAATCTCTTTACACTCTCTCTGTTTCAATTGTTATGAACTAAAAACAACATTTCTTTCACTTTCTCTCCATATTCATCCAAAAAACTCAAGCTTTTGATTCAAAATATTTTATGGTTGACAGAGCCATATTTCTTTCGCTTTGACTTACGGTTGCTTTCGTTTGAGGTTAAGGTGGTTGGAGAAGACCCGGTGCAAACGAAGTCATCTCACCTAGTTTAAAGTATGAATTTGAATTTTTTCAAGATCGTTCGTAGAAGACTTACTAGTAAGTCATCCGTATGTAGAAGACTTCATCGATAAATCTTCGGTCAAACGGACGACTTAAACTAAGTCGTCGGCTTTGTTTGTTAAAAAACTCGGGCGACTTATATATAAGTCGCCTACGAAACGGCTAGTTTTGCATTTGGCCAGAATCGTGTCGGATCTTTGACTATTTACGGGCGACTAATAATTCAGTCGCCTCTCGAAAGTTAAAATTTCAATATTTTATTAAACTAGGCGACTTACGTGTAAGTCGTCTTAGGTTAGTTTTGTAATTGAAAAATAAAACTTCATCGTTTAACTTTTACCGCATCTACATAATATAAAGTCGTCCGACGAAGACTTAATTTAAAGTCGTCCGGGAAAGCAAAGTCGCCCGAATTTTTCCCAATTTTCTGGTCAAACCTTGCTTATCGGACGACCTTAAATTAGGTCGTCTAGCTGGGCGACTTTCAATTAAGTCGCCCGAGAAAGTTAAAATTTCAAGTTTTATTTTTCAATTACAAAACTAACCTAAGATTTAACTTACACGTAAGTCGCCTAGTTTGAATAAAATATTGATATTTTAACTTTCCCAGACGACTGAATTATAAGTCGCCCGTAAATAGTCAAAGATCTGACACGAAGTCGTCAAATGCAAAACTAGCCCGCTGTAGACGATTTATATATAAGTCGCCCGAGTTTTTTAACAACAAGCCGGACGACTTAGAATTAAGTCGCCCGCTTTAATTTTAAATTGCAAAGTGACCTCTTTAGGCGACTTACCTTTAAGTCTTACGGGCGACTTATTTCAAGTCGTCTGCGGCAATGTTTATTGAACTTCTTCATTTTCTATATTTACTAATGTGTTTTATTTTGAATATTTGCAGATGATTTGTCAGTTACATGCAGTTTATGGAGAATGGTTGTTGAGAGATTGCCGTTGGGATTTTGTGGTTGATGATCTCAAAGGAGCAAAATTGTTTTTATTGAATGAAGATTCAACACATGCTGAACTTGTTGCAATGGCTCAAGAAGATTATAACCCGGACATGAGAACGTGGTGTGGAGATTAGCTACTCATTACCGCGAAATGATGATGGCTCCGGCAGTCCTCCCATTCATGTTACAAGTGATAGACAAGTTCGAACTTGCTCGAGATACTCAAAACGCATAGAGTATGTCTTTGTGTATCGCCGCAGCAAGGTGGAAACGGTTTGAGAAAAGGGATAATGATGAAGCTGGTGAATGGGAAGAAGATGTTGGTGATGATGAAGCTGGTGAATGGGAAGAAGATGTTGGTGATAATGATGAAGCTGATGAATGGGAAGAAGATGTTGGTGATAATGAGTTTGTTGAAGATGAAAATCAAGATGGGGAGGAGGAAAATGGGGAGGAGGATGCTGATAACTCTATTGTTGGTGAAACGGATCAGAATGGTGGGGATTACAGTCTTTATGGAAAGGTTCAAGATGAGGACGAGGAAGATGATGATAATATTTGTTTTGAAGAAATGGAAAAGACATATGCTAAGACAAATGCTATTGAAGGAGGAAAATCGGATGGTACCAGTATCTATGTCAACCAGAGTTTTGTTAGCAAGGATGCACTGCTTTCAGAGCTGCGGTTGGCAGCGATGAGGTAGGTTTTCTTCAGAATATACAAATCAACGAAAACTCTCCTTGTGGCAACATGTCGGGTTAGCGGTTGTGGATGGAAGATCAGAGCGAGTGTGAAACATGGGACAAACACGTTTTGGGTAACAAAGTATGTGGAAAAACATTTATGCTCAGTGGGAGACCGAATCGCTCAGCGGAGACACTGTACTCCGAAGTATGTTGGTAGTCTTTTCATTGATCGTGTTGGAATCATTGATGGGATAACTCCGCAGCATATCACGATGCAATGAGGAACATGTTTGGCATGGAGCTTGATTACACCACTTCATACGCACTGTTATATGCACAAACATTGGTGAGAGGATCAGCGAAGAAGGGTATTCGCCCGGCATCATATCTCGAGCAAATCTCCATTGCAAATCCTGATTCTATCACGGCTATAGAACTTGATTCTATGAAAAGATTTAAGTATATATTTCTCTTTTGGAGCTTCTATAAAAGGTTTTAAGTATCGAGAAGGGTCATTGTGGTGGATGGAACTCACCTAAGTGGAAAGTATGGAGGTGTTATGTTAGTTGCAGCCGCACAAGATGGCAATTTTCAGATATTCCCATTGGCTTTGGGATCGTGGATGCTGAAGATGAACCTTCTTGGGAATGGTTTTCACAAAATTGGCTAGTTGTATATCTCATGACAAGCCTCGGTGATAGTCTCCGACCGCACGCCGCCATTAAAAGTGCGTGTGATAAGGTGTTTCCTTGGGCAACTCGAGGAATATGTTATTATCACCTTCAAGATAACATTGTCAAAAAGTTTAAAGGGAAACATCTCATGTACTTGGTGAAAGGGCTGCTTATGCTCACACGGTTTACGATTTTGACCGGTACATGGCTGAGATACGGAGTGCAAACCCGAACTTGCAACGATTTGGAGAATGCCGACGCCAGCATATGGTCAAGGGTTTATTGTAAGGGGAACAGGTATAACATAAAACAAGCAACATCGCTGAATCTATTAATTCCGCGACTGAAGCGAGCAAGAGGATTTCGATTCCGTTCTGCTGGAGTTCATAAGGCGAAGTTAGGAAAATGGTATTGAAAAGGAGACAAGATGCATTGAGTCCCACAACTCAACATAGCCGGGTGTTGAATACTTGCTTGCTGTTCGAACAGAGATAGCGGATAATGATGACGGTCCAACCAATTGATGGATGGCGATTCTTTGTCAAAGGTGGCAAAATGGACTGTGTGGTTGATTTGGAACATGCAAAGTGTGATTGTGGTGTCTATGGAGTGGAGAAAATACCTTGCTCTCATGCTATAGCTGCTGGAACACATATTCGTTTGCATATCTCCACAATTGTATGTCCGGTGTACTCAAAGAATTATTTGTATGCAGGATACTCGAGAGAATATATATCCTATCGTGTCACAACATATTGAGGAACGAGAATGCTTTCCTCCGGCGTAAAGCGTGGTCCGGGAGACAGAAGAAATCAAGATGGCAATCTTGGTTGGAGCTATCTAGGATGAGAGGACACAAACCCGGAAGAAACAGGCAAGGAGATGCTCAAACTGCAAGGAAACTGGCCATCTGAAGCCACAATGTACACAACCAGTTGATTAGTTGTCGGGCGACCTAACTTTAAGTCGTCGGTCTTGATTACCGTCGGGCGACTTATAATTGTTCGGGCGACTTATATATAAGTCGTCCGGTGTATTTTATTTTTAGGCGACCTTCTACTAAGTCGTCCGGTGTATTTTATTTTTAGGCGACCTTCTACTAAGTCGTCCGGTGTATTTTATTTTTAGACGACCTTCTACTAAGTCGTCCAGTGTATTTTATTTTTAGACTACCTTCTACTAAGTCGTCCAGTGTATTTTATTTTTATACTACCTTCTACTGAGAGATAACATATTTTTAGACTACCTTCTACTGAGAGATAACATATTCCAAAATGTAGATCTTTGTTACGTCATTGTTCGGGCGACTTATAATTGTTCGACGACTTATAATTGTTCTCGACGACTTATAATTGTTCGGGCGACTTATAATTGTTCGGGCGACTTATAATTGTTCGGGCGACTTATAATTGTTCTGGACGACTTATAATTCATATTCATCTCACCAAAACATGAAAGACAATTATAAGCTGTGACAATAAGAATCACATAATATAAAACCAAGATCAAAGGAAAACTGGTTTGAAAAACCAGAAAATATGTTTCAAAAGACATAACCATAATATAAAAAACATTAAACTTGAAGAGATTAAGAAAGCAAAGACGTTAATCAAACATCTGTGGCTCATTCAACTTGTACCAATCGATGTAAGGAATCTGAACATCAGCCACCTTGGCCTCTGCGCGCACAAGTTCGAAATCTAGCTGCTTCTTTTTCTCTTTGCTAAATGGGTTCTTCTTGAAAAGTTCATTCATGAGTTCCAGCTTACCTTGTATGCGCGACACTTCAAGCTCTTCAACATGTTTCTTGGCGATGGCATCATTTAGTTGCTTGTACATAAAGAGCTTGGCTCGGTAATGCTCGATGGTAGCCTCAACTCCCTTGTTGAATGCCTCTTCTATAGAAGAACCATGATCTTCAACCATGGGAGCCTTGAGTTTAAGGTCTTTGTTGAATGCCATACTGAGATTTTGATCACGGATGTTAATAGATCGAAATTATTAGAAACAGATAGATCTAAACAAAATTTATATAAAACGGATACAAAGAAAAAGGATAGATCTACTTACTTAGCTAATATTGGGAGAGACTAAATTGGAGAAGAAGAGAGATGATAGTAAGAGATGAAATCATTAACTATACAGTTTATATAGAAGAGGATGTGATCAAGAGTCATGTCTTTTCACATTCCTAATAAACTTTTCAAATTACTAATCGAAATTAATATATTAAAAAGAATTTAAAGTCGTCTACAAATATTAGAATTCAAAGTCGTCTACAAATTTGTAAGTCGTCCAGCTGGAAGACCTTCCAGACGACTTATTTGTAAGTCGTCCAGCTGGAAGACCTTCCGCATCTAACTTATTTGTAAGTCGTCCAGCTGGAAGACCTTCCGCACGACTTATTTGTAAGTCGTCCAGCTGGAAGACCTTCCAGACGACTTATTTGTAAGTCGTCCCAGCTGGAAGACCTTCCAGACGACTTATTTGTAAGTCGTCCAGCTGGAAGACCTTCCAGACGACTTATTTGTAAGTCGTCCCATGCTTTAAAAGCTTAGTCAAAATCATAAAAGCTTTAAAAGTTTAAATGTAATATCTTTTACACTAACTGATAAACACTACAATGACATACATGCCCACGAATCTAATAATACATGCCCACGAACTTATCACCATCCACATTTTCTTTCAAATGCTGATCAAGAAGCTCCGTCCATATATCCAGCGCCATTTTATCCCTCATATTCTTCGCGTTGGCCCTAGCAAAGTCTTTAGAGTTAAAGGGGACTCCAAGAGCATGACATTCAATGTACTTTTTAGATGACGCCACAATCACCATTGTTGGCCGTGGGTACATCTTGTCTCTCATATGTGTATGGCTCCAACCCGTATTTGACCAGATTTCGCCGGTGGCAGCGCACTCAACAAGCAGATAAGGGACCATCTCGAGAAAAGGCTGCATTATCTCATCCCATGCTTCGGTGTCAGAGCTGAAGGTATGCTGTCCCGCGACTATGTGCCTCTTAGGGATCGATATCCAAATAGCAACCCAATGAGCGTTCTTCAAGTTCAGCGCATAGATATCATCAATGTCCTCCCCACACCTTCTTTGATTGGCAAAATGAAGGTATTGATCCGTCATAAAATTCCACGCCCACCGGTAGAGCTCTTCCTAAACCTTTGTGATCGGTACGGATAATTTGAAGAACTCATACTGGTCTCTCCAAGACTGGGAAAAGTTGTGATCCAGAAGCACATTCGCCGCTCCGAAAGCTTGTGGGTTCTCCGATACCTCTGCCTCAGCACATTAATCCAAGCATCTATATGCTGCATATAAAATAATACAAGTTAGAAGATACGGGCGACTTAAATATAAGTCGTCCGGAAAGTAGTCTACTTGGACAACTTTGTAGGCGACTTTCGGGCGACTTATCTTTAAGTCGCCCTAAATATATCGCCCGAAAGTAGTCTACTTGGACAACTTTGTAGGCGACTTTCGGGCGACTTATATTTAACGACGACAAAGATAAGTCGTCACGGAAAGTCGCCTACTTGACGACTTTGTAGACGACTTTCGGGCGACCTATATTTAAGTCCGCATCGACAAAGATACAAGATAAGCGAAGACTTACGCAGTCTTCCAGCCATTCTCGGCAGTCCGAGGATGTGATACCACCAAGTTTGTGATGTACGTGGTTTTCATCATGCTTAGTGAAATAATGACTGCAAACAATAAAGCAATCACTTACGGATCAGAAATAATCAGTTTTGGTAGACTAAATCAAGCTATTATGGGTAAAGCAATCACTTACGGATCAGTTTTCAACCAACCAGCGAAGTTCCTTCAACTTAGGTTTGTTTATCGCCGAAATGGATTATAGCTGCCACTTTATCTTTATTTTTCTCTGCGTATAAGGAGATATCTGCGTGGGAGAAGGTTTCCTTGCTCGTTCACTCCTTGCACGCACGAAGCAAGGGGAGCTATTTTGTCCAATACAACCAGGCTCGGTTGCACGGTGGTCGACGCCGGTTGTTGATCGGTGGAAGCGACGCCGGTTGTTGATCGGTGGAAGCGGCCTTCGGTTGTTGATCGGTGGAAGCGACGCCGGTTGGTCAGTGGAAGTGACAGCAACAATCTCTTTGGAGGAGACACCATCTGCTTTATCCGCAAGATCTTATTTCCAGCGTTAGCCTCATCGCGAATTTCTCTGCATTAAAAGTTGCACACTAGTTAACCACGGGCGACTTAAATAAAAGTTATGCGGGCGTCTAGTTGACCATGGACGACTTAATTTTAAGTCGTCCATGGTCAACTAGTCGCCCGCATTAACTTACATTTAAGTCGCCCATGGTCAACTAGTCGCCCGCATTAACTTACATTTAAGTCGCCCGGAAAACTAGTTAACCCCGACGACTTAATTCTTGTTGGGAGAGGATTTGATACTAACCTCGGATTGTTTGGCTTGAGGGGTAGGTTGTTTCTTTTGAAGAGTAGGCTTTTGGTTTGAGGAGTAGGCTTTTGGTTTGAGGAGTAGGCTGTTTCTCTTGAGGAGTAGGCTTTTGGTTTGAGGAGTAGGCTTTTGGTTTGAGGAGTAGGCTTTTGGTTTGAGGAGTAGGCTGTTTCTCTTGAGGAGTAGGCTGTTTCTCTTGAGGGGTAGCCTGATTGGTGACACCAACCTTCTTCTCCATAGCTTCCACCCTATCGGACAACTTCCTAATCTCCTTGATGCACTTCCTAAACCCTTCTTTCATGCAGTCAACTAGCCCTTCTTTCATGCAGTCAACTACGCCCTGAACATATTTTCCAACTCCTCTCTAGTCACCCAACTAGCCTCTTCTCTAGCCTCTGTAGGAGCCTCTTTAGGAGCCTCTTTAGGAGCCTCTTTAGGAGCCTCTTTAGGAGCCTCTTTAGGAGCCTCTTTAGGAGCCCCTTCTGAGCTTTCTTGAGAGGTCTTGGATTGTCTTCCTCCTCCTCCACCACAACCATCTCTATCTCTTTGGTTTTCTTAGTACCAGTGACTTCCCAGCAATCCTTGGTCCACTTCCACGGTCTCCGATCATACATGACTTTAATGATGTTCTCCGCGGGCACGTCCTCAACCTCAGAGTCCCATTTTGGCCACATTTCACTAATGTCCTTCTCAACAAAGTTGATCACGCGGGTCTGCAGTAAATAGAAGAATCGAGTTAGATATTTGAAAAAAAGACTAAATAGGCGACTTAATTAAGTCGTGCGGAAGGTCGCCCACTGGAAGACCTTCCGGACGACTTATATATAGTCGTCCTCCCATTCGTCCAGCTGGAAGACCTTCCAGACGACTTAATTAAGTCGTCTGGAAGGTCGTCCAGCTGGAAGACCTTCCAGACGACTTATATATAGTCGTCTACTAAGTCGTCCAGCTGGAAGACCTTCCAGACGACTTATATATAGTCGTCTACTAAGTCGTCCAGCTGGAAGACCTTCCGGGCGACTTAATTAAGTAGATACCTGTCTCAAGATAGCTTCTTTCATTGATCTGCGGCCTCTGCTGCCCCCGTAAGCCAGTATCGGTGGAGACGGACTGTTTCCTCTGGGACCACCAATACTAGCACCCAATTCGGCATAGCTGTGTACACCTGCACTGAAGAACTTGTATAAACCCATCCACGGTGTAACAGCCAAGAATATCTTTGTTCCACAAAGAGTCCATCAGCAACTTAAACGCGACTCTCCCCATGGATAATTCTCAAACCGTTCTAAATCCATCACTAGCCTTGCCGGACTAGATCGTGTAGCGGTTGAAAACTTTCTCCCTTCAATGAATCCAGTGAAGATGGAAAGGTACGCGAGCCGCCATGCATCTTCCGTGGACCAATCCTTGCATCTCTTCTTTGCTATTATCGATCGTAGTTGGCCCAGCTTCGGATGAACTCCCAAAGACGCCTGTAAAGAAACCATCTCTTTGGTAACTTTACATTTTGGTGTCTCAAGGTCCTCGATGTACTTTCGCGGTTTAGACCGGTGAGGTTTTCAAACTCTAACGGTGAAAACCTCAAAGGTTCTCGGACCAACGAGACCACATCTCATACTTCTTCTTAATGTCCAAATGAAACCGAAAGCATGTAGTGAACCAGCCTTGAAGCCCAACCAAATCCCTGCTCCTTGAACTTGATGAAAACTCCCAAACTCGACTCCTTGAGCTCTTCAAATTCTTCATCGGTAAGAGCTTCCCTAAGAGCAAGATGCAACTTGTTATTATCCGTATGATACTAAATGCTATTGTGGGCTTCGGCTCTTCCCCTAATGTGTATAACCTACGGGGAGTTCGGAATATCCATCCTTTTGTCTGCAAAATAATCAAAGACAACAATAGAGATAAGCTAAACAAGCTAAATCTAACAAGAACACCTGAAAAGTCGAACACAAGCTAAATCAATCACGCTTTATCAGTAACTCCGCATCTAATTTAGATATAAGTCGTTCGAAAGTCGCCCAACCGACGATTTAGTGACGACTTAGATTTAAGTCGCCCGAAAGTCGCCCAACCGACGACTTATATTTAGGTCGCCTATTAAGTCGCCAGCTTGAAGACCTTCCGCATCTAATTTAAATTACAAGTCTTCCAAGAGAAAAATTAAGTGGACCTGATTAGTAGCGTAAGGAGTACTCGCCATTGCGGTTATAGATCTGAAAAATAAGCGTGAAACGGTGAGAATGAGTAAATTGATAGAGACAACGCTTTATGTTCATCTTTTCCTCGAGATTGATGACTTACCGGCGTTAGGGTTTACTGAGAAACGGCTTCACGGTTCTGACGGCTAGGGTTTAGAAGCGGCGCTAGTGTTTAGAAGCGGCGGTGAGATAGTGTTGGTGAGCACGGTGGAGAGGGCGACGGGGAAGCGGGCGGCTAGGGTTTAGAGGAAGCGGCGCTAGGGTTAAGCGGCGAAACGGTGAGAATGAAGTGAGATAGATAGCGGCGTTGAGGGCGATGGTTTGTTCGGAAATAGTGGAAGCGGCTAGGGTTTAGAGGAAGCGGCTAGGGTTAAGCGGCGAAACGGTGAGAATGAAGTGAGATAGATAGCGGCGTTGAGGGCGATGGTTTGTTCGGAATAGTGGGAATTCAAATCGCCTTTGATATCGCGGTGAGAGAGAAGCTGTTAGGTTAGGGTTTCTAAATTTCGAAAAATGAACAAAAAAAATCACCTTATATATGGGTAAATAATCCGGTTAGCTTTAAAAGTACGCTGGTAAAATTTAAGGTTTGGTCCGGTTTAGGCGACTTATTCGGCTCATAATGTACATCGAAGACTAAATATTTAGTCGTCTGCTTACGTAAGACTAAATATTAAGTCGCCCTGCACTCTAAAATGAACCCCTAAACTAAAATGACTAAATTAACTAACTAACCACATTATAAAATCAAATTATACTTCAATAGTGTTTAATATACACGAAATGAACACGCTTATGTAATTTTTAAATTTTTCAAAAGCGGTTTTAATGCTTTCCAAATCTAACCCTAAGAACATATACAATACTACAACATATGTTGATGAAAGTTAAACTAAAGAATATCATGACTCACTACTTTCACTCATCTATCTTTGAAAACAATTGAAATTTGTTATATCTTAATTTATATCTCTTAATACATATGTTCATTACATAATTCCCATTTTTCACTTATCAAAATATTTTTACAAAATTTTTAAATTATGTTTAAGAATAACTGCCCGTGACGACTTTCGAGGGGTAGAAGCGTAAAAAATTCCGTTTTTGTTTGTTCACAAGGGATAGTTGTAATTTCAATACTTTTGTGCTATTTCTTTGCTCACCCAAGATTCTTTGGCCACTCCAAGTTTTGAGTCACACTTGGCAATTCTCCCTACTTTGATACACTGAGAAATAAATTGTGTTTATTGCAGATTCTACGTGTCTTTCTTATATAGGCATGATTTTTTAAATTTTTACTTTTTTGAAAATAATAAAAATAATGTAAAATCACAAACCACTGCTATTGTGCGTAAACTAGAGGTGCGTTTCATCTTCTGACACCAGCATATGCAATATTATCTATTTTTATCATAATTTAAAAATCACAAAATACAAACAAAAAATAGAGTTGAGTGGTAATAATTTTGGGCCCACATGCTGGTGTTTATTTGACCACTAACAACACATACACCCAATACGTCAATGGTGACTCAAAAGTAATATATAGTACGGAAAAATGTTTGAATAGTGATTATAAAATAAATAATATGGGAATATATAAAAATAATATTCTATTTGATATATAAAATATATTTTAAATATTTTTATAAGATAAGTTTATTTTATTCATTTTCCCATAACATATTTGCTATATAAGCTCTTATTTACGCCATATGTCCTCCATTTGTTACCTTAACTGTGTTCATATCATCCAAATCGGTATAAAAACAGCTTTCAAATGTGTGTTGAATCCTTCTGTCTATGTCATTACTTTAGCAAAATCTGCTTATTATAATTATATAATCTCATTGTAGGCATTATCAATCTCTTATGTACGTTAATACTATATCATGGAAAATCACAAAGGATCCTCTTGATAACTGAACGTAATGACACATGATATCAATTGAACAATTCTTCTTTACTCCGTGGTGCAGGCCCATATTTGAACAGTGACATATGATATCTGACACATTGTTTCGTGATGACTTATTTGGAGCGAAAAATTATTGCATATTTGGATAACCCAAGTCAGCGTAATAATTTTCCATTGGAAGAAAAGGAAATTCAGGCTCTCTTACTTGTGCCATTATGAGAATGGTTGTGTCATGACAAGATTCTTGTGCTCAGTTCCATATAAATGTGAATAGCATATTGAAATTAGAGATTTCCTTGATATTCAACAATGCATTATCTTCTCGATTATAATATTTTTCTCAATACATTCCTTAAACTTCATGGTCTCCACATATTCGCAATAATATAACCACACTATTCTTAATTCTTCTATTTGAAGTTGATTGTACACCATAATTTGTTTGTAGCATGTTACATAATGTTTGGAAACATGGAAGTAAAATTCCAGAATTTGAAAACAAGCAGCGTCATCTTTTCGAAGTCGAGACCATATATTTCTCTATCCTAAACCTTTGTTTTTCCAGCAATCTGCCCTATGAAAATATAGATCACAAAAACTTAAAGTGAATTGAATTTTTAACTAATAAAATTGTTAATTTTCTAAACTCAATTTTTCATTCATAAGATAGCTTGTGGATGTTTTGTGATTGTAATGGCAGATGTGAAAAACTTGTAAATTAAAAAAATGAAAAATACTTCATTAGATATATATAAAAAATAATAATAACACATTAACACACCAAAATAATATATAATATTTTAAAAAAATACAACATGACAAGTCACTAACATAAAACAATAATAATAATAATAATAATAATAATAATAATAATAATAATAATAATAATATATTACAACATTAAAATATAACCATTAGCTAATATTTATCTCTTACATCACTTTGCTGACCTTCATTAAAGTTTTTATTACGTTCTTCTGTAGTTCCCCAATATTGAATAGACCTCTACGCCTCGTTTTTTGTGATGTGCTTTCAGATTCAAAATAATTCGTGAAACTGATATTAAGTGATGATGTTTTGTGGATCCTGGGTGAAGTATCTATGCTGACACCTTCTGAATATTTTTTTGTTGAGTATTCCTAGGACATTAAACTTGATTTCCAATTGTAAATATGAACTGAACATTTGTTGGTGTTGTTCTAGAGGAGCCAGTTCAACGTAAATTCAATGCATGTTGACCTGAATGAAAATTTTGTGGAATGTTCCATTGTTAAAGATACGGTGGCGTACTCCATTATTGAGCATTTGGAGATGTGTTCCAACATAGACCATTTGGAGGTAAACCCTATGGTTGAGCTATATTTATTATAATATTTCAGATAATACAATTAAAATTTTTTTACCCATCACGAGCCTTCCACCATTATTCTGATGGTGGTCTACAAGTCAAGAACGATTAAACCTAAAATTTTGTCTAAATAATATATAACTAAAATGACTGCTACGGATATACAATAAAATTTCTTATTTTTGATATTGTCTCATTGTGAACATTTGAGCTTCTTTGTCCTAAAGGATTTGAGTTTTCTCGACGTTATCTGCATAGAAAATTGACACAAACATTATTAATATATATAATACTATTTTTGTCATCTAAAATACAATTGTAATGTTTCATTAATTAATTTTATTCTTTGATTAAATATGGAAAAATATAATAGATATATTAATCAAAATATTCAAAGAAACACATATTTAATACATTTTTAACAGGAACACGTATTATTATTTTTTTGAAACAGAAAGAAGTTTTATTTAAAGATATATTTTAAACACATAAGAAACATTCAAAATTTTGTTATTTGCAGATTATGATTAGGAAAAATTGTATCTTTAGTGATGAAAAATCAACTATATTAATATATAATAAGTAAACTTATAAAGAGAATAAAATTTCAGATAACTAGGCGACGTAAAAAACCTAATGTAGTTAAATAGTATTGTAAAAACTAAGTATATTACAAACTACAAATTAATTGTTTAAGTTTCAGACAAAAAAATACCTTCTGTTGCTGAAAATAGAAAGTGATTACATCAAAAATAAAAAAAGAGAAAGTGATTTGATAGCTTTGATAAATTTAGACGAGTGTGTGTATTGCAGAATTTTCCTTCCTTATATATAGGTGAATTTTTTCTTGGTTTTGAAAATAATTAAAAGAAGATAAAAACACAACCACTTATTTTACCTACATGGCTCGAGTGTGGTTCAGTGTCTCACAACATAACATGCATTCTTATTTATTTATTTATTAATTTAACAATTGCACAAAACAAACAAAAAATAGAGAGTGAACTTTATAGTGTGGTGACAAAATCCGACCCGCACTGTGATGTCTACTTAACCACTCTCAAAACAGTCAGAGCCTAAATGTATATATTGAACTGCATCAGGAATAGGAAAGCTAATGCTAAAGAATAGACTTTGACTTTACCCAACATATTGAGCATCTCCAATTCATTACTTTTTTGTCATTATAATAGCATTTAAAAGTAAACTCCTTCTAATTTAATGTTATTTCTTCTTCTAAAATAGAGATTTCAATTTTTCTCTCTCTTATATTTAGAGAAAGAAATAACAATTTATATTTTTTTTACTCTGCATTTAGAATAATATTTTTATAGGAGAATACATTGGATTAAATCACATATTTATTATAGAAGTTCTCTATTTTAGCAAAATAGCAAAATACATTTGAAATGGGCTAATGGGAAAACAAAAATTTAGGTAGAAATTAAGTTAAACAAGTTATTTCCTCAAAAAGTTGTTTTGGAAGACATAGGTGGTTCTATCATAGATGGTTCGTGTTATACTCCTAGATGCCTTCGAAATACAGTAAATGTGGATATGGGTTATAAAGCCTCGTAGCCTTCAGATTCGGGCAATATACACAATTTAATCCTATCATGAAAGTTATCCTATTAAGAAGCTATACTTCTACACATAGAGAGCTGCATATGCATTTGTTTCATCCCTAGTGGACAAATAAACAACTATGGTTATTAAAGAACTTCAGAATCAGCCCCGACATTTGATACTATTTTTTATGAAAAACTTCAGTAAATGCTTCGACTGATGCATTTGAACGTCTCTAAGATGCTTTACCGGCTGTAGATTCTATTACAACTTCTAAAATGATACAACTTCCTCAGACACTACCATCACTTATTCTGCCCTTGATGAAGCCCTCATCACATATAACTCATCTAGAATCTTCAGGTTTCTTTAGAAGTCAACGAAAATAAGTTTGGTAACTTAATTTTATTTTTATACTCTTTATCTTGGAATCATCTCCACTTATTTTATGTAAATTCACAATAAGTAATAATGAATCTCAAAATTCACTCAGAAATAGGATACAGTGTATAAGAAAGAGTTTCGGAAAAGCGTATAGATTAACCATTGTATATGAAAATGTATATTTGATTGATAATGTTATTGCAATAGCTATGAAATACAGTTGGTATCTAAGAACAAGATATTACAAAGGTATTGAGACTAAAGGTTTGCTATCAAAGAATTTGGATCCCCTTTTTCTTGTTCCTGGTTCTTCTTTTGTAGGTCTTTGAGAGGTGGATCGTAACGGTCACGTGATCTCAGGCAAGTATCATGAACATTTATGATTGTGTTTAATGCCTTGACCTCTGTTATGTTTTTTTTTTGAATATGTTAGCTCGGCACTGATTATACTCCCATCTCGGGATGGGCCTTGACAACCTTTATGTGCATATTGTCTTGTCCTAGACCTTTTAGAGACACTGATTTT
Source organism: Brassica carinata (assembly GCA_016771965.1). Taxonomy (NCBI): domain Eukaryota; kingdom Viridiplantae; phylum Streptophyta; class Magnoliopsida; order Brassicales; family Brassicaceae; genus Brassica; species Brassica carinata. The sequence continues at coordinate 12,516,871 of CM028691.1, read as the reverse complement.
TGGACTGGGTTTTGAGTGGGGTGAAAAGAGAATAGAGGACCAATATGCTCTTTTGGATCAAAATGATTTGTTTGAAGATTCATTTTCACAAATGAGCGGAAATGGGAGATCGATCAAACCAACTACAAGAATTCAAAAATGCTTTATACTACAGTACATCATCGTGAAAACCAGAGTCTACGAAACCTAGGTGGTCATGAAAAATTCTTATGTTTTATGAACCTACAATTTGGATCTAAAGTTGTGATTGGCAAAGTTGCCATCAAGCATAATCTTATGTCATAGTCTTTATACTCATCCATCTTGTTGATGTCGTGACTATATATTGTTTAGTAAATGGATCGCTAGGTTGTCAAAATATTTGATGTATATATTATGATTATACGATTTGACATTAGTTGTCAATGGTCTTATATCGTCTTTTAATGTGATGGGACTTACCATTGTAGCGATTATTCTGAGCTTGAACTATAGATGATTGACTATCACATTGTACTCCTATTGATAGCACAAGTTTTTCCGCATCGGAATATCTTCCAGAAAAGACTCAAAGACATTCAACTTCTTCAGTTGCCTTGTATAATGCAATGAACTCAGATTCCATTGGGAATCTGGAGGATACTATTTGTTTGGTAGATTTCTATGATAGTAATATCTTTACTAGTAAAAAGGACAAATCTACTTGTTAATTAAGTGTTTAGAACATGATATCTATTTAGCATTGCATTGTCCTTCCAAAATTGTTGGTTCGTTAAAATAGTGTAACCAATAACTTTGGGTATATCATATGTAAATTAGTTTTTTTTTTTTTTTGTTATAGTTTTGCAATGTTTGTAACTTAGATTACTTGTACAACAACTTAGTACGTTTACTGCATTTGCTAGATCTGGTTTAGTACAGTTATCAATTATATTAGACTTTCGATCATATATGCATACTGATTTTGTGATACTGATTCACCTGGATTTTAGTTCTAGTGAAGTTGAGGATCTAGTTGAGTTTTTACCGTAATATTAAAATAATTTTAAAGCCCATGCATATTGTTTCACCATAATGGTTACGGGATAAAATGATTTCACCATAAATTTTGTGATATGAATCATAAAGATAACATTTACCCGTCCGATAACTTTTATGTCAAATTTTCTTCTGAACATGTTTTTTTTTATTTATTATGTTTTTATTTCTTCCAATAATGAGCATATACTCTCTCACACATACACACACACACACACATATATATATATATATATATATATATATATATGAAATCGTGTTAAAGAAAGCTTTCAACATTCAATCTGTTTAATGATATAGGCTAAATGTGGTTTCGCAACATGCTTGACTACTATTGACAGCATGATCTCTTAAGATGAATGTGGTTTCCGCATAAGAGCATGATTAACCCGATTTAAGAACCGGTTCTTAATTTTTTTAGTTAAAAGTTAAGAAATAATTTCTTATATTCTGCTAAGAATCCCGGATTAATCATAGTCTACATACCACAAAGATATCTCGCTATCTTGTCTAGGGGGGGGATGATGCCAGACCCACCTGTTTCTATCTCACCATGCAATTCTAGACGCATGAGTTTTCTGTCACCATGCAGTGCCAGACCCACCTGTTTCTATAAACCCACGTCATTTTCTAGTCTTCGGTTTCTCTTCAAATCAAGGCACACGTGACACTTTTTGAACTCTAAGCAGATGTTTCTTTTTCCCCTTCTTTAAACCCATGTCATTTTCAAGTCTTCAGTTTCTCTTTGAAATAAGGTACACGTGATACTTTAATGAAACTCTAAAACTTTTGTGTAAGAGGTGGAGTGTTCGATGAATCCCTCTTCAGTTCATGTTTCTCGTGTTCCAAAAAAAAAAAACAAAAAACGTTCATTTTTCTTATTTATTAATTTAAAGGTTCATTAATGTGTTTTTTTCTTTAATCCCCACAGTTTACAGACCGGTTCTCAATACACCAAAATGTGTGTTCTTTCAGGATCATTTTTTGTATTTTTGAGAAACACAGATTTATTTTATCCTGAAGCATGATCACCAATATAAAACACATGAGTCTTTTGAATTTCATAGAAAAAAACAAAACAAGTGATTAGAAACAAAATCACATGACAACAAATGAAAACAACTGGAAGAAAAAACAAATAAAACCAGGTACCCTGGCGCAGAAAAAGGTAAACCCCTTCACATAAAAGTAAAGTAGTAGAAGACGCAATGACATAAAGAGGAAACATGCGGTGAATCCCAACGCCAATTGCTTGAGGAACATCAGTATGATCATCTGTAGATCTCCAATCAAATTGATGCACTAAGTTAGCTAAAGCCAATTCAATCAGCACCACAGCGAATGATATCGCTGGGCAAATTCTTCTTCCTGCACCAAACGGAATAAAATGAAAATTCTGACCCCGGAAGTCAACAGACTATCTAAATGCCTCTCCGGTCTAAACAACTCTGCGTCTGGTCCCCACGTTGCAGCCTCTCTCTCAATGGCCCAAGCATTGATAATAGCATGTGTACCAGTTGGTATATAGTAATCTCTTAATCGGACATCATGTGTTGATTCATGAGGAACCAACAATGGAACTGGAGGATGTAGCCTCATTGTCTCTTTGATCACAGCTTTTAAGTATTTCATATCTTGAATTTTTTCTTCGAATACATTCGATTTGCCCTTACAAATCCCACGGACTTCTTTTTGAAGTATGTTCAGACACTCTGGGTGACGTAAAAGCTCTGTCATTGCCCATTCCATAACTGCAAAAGATGTGTTCGTACCACCCACAAAAATATTCTGAAAAGTGAAAACAAAAACAAGAAATATGAATTAAGGTTATGTACTAAAACTTCATTGAATCTGATTTTCGATTTTATTACCATGATAATAGCATTTATGCTTATTCGGTCGATTTCAAACCCGATGCTCCTCTCTCTCTGAATTGCTAGCAATACATGGACAAAGTCATTCTTATCTCCGCTGCCATCTGTATGATCTTGTACAACTCTCTCTAAGAATTCATCAAAATCATTTTTCGTGTTTTCTACTTCAGCATCCAAACCACTGATCCAATCAATCCATGCAAGCCATGGCTCAAAAGTCCCGACACTAAATGAGCCCATCAACTTCTCGAACCTCGCTGTTAACTCCATAAAATCCGTGTCACCACCGTATTTATTTCCAAAAGCAACTCTACATCTAACATCGTCAGTTAAACCCGCCACTAGCTTGGTTAGATTAATCCGCGAAGAACTTGATGATTTCCTGATCTTTTCCATCACTATTCTGATCTCTTCTTTTCGTACGTCTTGAAAGGACCTTACCATTTTGTTGCTTAGGAGATGAAGAACACACACACTCTTCTTTTGTCTCCAATACTCTCCATAAGGAGCTAAGGCTACATCACGCCCGTCGTAGTGCAGCTTTCGGAAGATTTTTTTTTTTTTAAAAAATTGAAATTTTATTCAACCCAAGAACGAGGATAAAGATCAGATTACAAGCCAATTTCGTACAGAATAATCCGAGTTAATCTATTACAATCACAGCTTCTCCCACCCACTAAGCTCGGCACATTTTCACTGCTTCGCTAAGAAACCAGTAGAAGCCAGACCTGGCCGGAAAGAACCTCCTTGCGCATAGGAGCACTCGCCGGTGAGACAGAACAGCCCAGGATCTCAAACATATCGGACAGGAAGAGAGATGACGGAGAGAAGCAAAGGAGAAAATAAGAGAGAGGAGGAGAGGCTCCTCCGGCGCCGGCACGCGCCGCCAACGCCGGAGAGAAGAGACGCACGCGCTGTTAGAGTTGGTTCACGGGAAGAGAGAGGGTGGAGAAGATAAGGGGAGAGAGAGAGGGTTCCTATGAAGAACAATATTTCGGAAGATTTTCGATCGTGGACGGCTTGCAAAAACGCGGTCGTGCGTCTTCAAAATATCTTGAGCCGCGTCCGCTGAAGAGACTACAAGAACAGGGACACAGCCAAAGTGAAGGAGCATGAGAGGACCATAACGATGGCTGAGAAAGCATAGTGATCGGTGAGGGTAGCGGCCGAGCTGATGAAGGTTCCCGATAACCGGAAATGTCGGTGGTGACCTTGGTGTACTGCTTTTCTTATCTGTTGACTGGTTTTAAAGAAGAGAATGGTAACACAAACTAGTGTCAATTAAAGAAGTATCATCATCATCTCTTTGATCACAGCTTTTAAGTATTTCATATCTTGAATTTTTCTTCGAATACATTCGATTTGCCCTTACAAATCCACGGACTTCTTTTTGAAGTATGTTCAGACACTCTGGGTGACGTAAAAGCTCTGTCATTGCCCATTCCATAACTGCAAAAGATGTGTTCGTACCACCCACAAAAATATTCTGAAAAGTGAAAACAAAACAAGAAATATGAATTAAGGTTATGTACTAAAACTTCATTGAATCTGATTTTCGATTTTATTACCATGATAATAGCATTTATGCTTATTCGGTCGATTTCAAACCCGATGCTCCTCTCTCTGAATTGCTAGCAATACATGGACAAAGTCATTCTTATCTCCGCTGCCATCTGTATGATCTTGTACAACTCTCTCTAAGAATTCATCAAAATCATTTTTCGTGTTTTCTACTTCAGCATCCAAACCACTGATCCAATCAATCCATGCAAGCCATGGCTCAAAAGTCCCGACACTAAATGAGCCCATCAACTTCTCGAACCTCGCTGTTAACTCCATAAAATCCGTGTCACCACCGTATTTATTTCCAAAAGCAACTCTACATCTAACATCGTCAGTTAAACCCGCCACTAGCTTGGTTAGATTAATCCGCGAAGAACTTGATGATTTCCTGATCTTTTCCATCACTATTCTGATCTCTTCTTTTCGTACGTCTTGAAAGGACCTTACCATTTTGTTGCTTAGGAGATGAAGAACACACACACTCTTCTTTTGTCTCCAATACTCTCCATAAGGAGCTAAGGCTACATCACGCCCGTCGTAGTGCAGCTTTCGGAAGATTTTTTTTTTTTTAAAAAATTGAAATTTTATTCAACCCAAGAACGAGGATAAAGATCAGATTACAAGCCAATTTCGTACAGAATAATCCGAGTTAATCTATTACAATCACAGCTTCTCCCACCCACTAAGCTCGGCACATTTTCACTGCTTCGCTAAGAAACCAGTAGAAGCCAGACCTGGCCGGAAAGAACCTCCTTGCGCATAGGAGCACTCGCCGGTGAGACAGAACAGCCCAGGATCTCAAACATATCGGACAGGAAGAGATGACGGAGAGAAGCAAAGGAGAAAATAAGAGAGAGGAGGAGGCTCCTCCGGCGCCGGCACGCGCCGCCAACGCCGGAGAGAAGAGACGCACGCGCTGTTAGAGTTGGTTCACGGGAAGAGAGAGGGTGGAGAAGATAAGGGGGAGAGAGAGAGAGGGTTCCTATGAAGAACAATATTTCGGAAGATTTTCGATCGTGGACGGCTTGCAAAAACGCGGTCGTGCGTCTTCAAAATATCTTGAGCCGCGTCCGCTGAAGAGACTACAAGAACAGGGACACAGCCAAAGTGAAGGAGCATGAGAGGACCATAACGATGGCTGAGAAAGCATAGTGATCGGTGAGGGTAGCGGCCGAGCTGATGAAGGTTCCCGATAACCGGAAATGTCGGTGGTGACCTTGGTGTACTGCTTTTCTTATCTGTTGACTGGTTTTTAAAGAAGAGAATGGTAACACAAACTAGTGTCAATTAAAGAAGTATCATCATCATCATCATTTGCATCTCTTAATTCTTAGGAGTCTTCAAGAATTTTTTCTTGTGAATTTTGTTTTTCTTTTGGATTTAGGTATATATAAGCCAAGTTTATCTACAGTAAGTGTTTTCTGTCCACTTAACTTGTTTTATCATCAAGACTAAAAAATATGGTTATATGTTGCCAACAGTTAAAAATGTTATATGATTATTAAATGTTTATTCTTACAAACATGCAAGTGATCGAGAATATCCACATAGAATTTAAAAATTACCAATGGATATTTACTTTTATTGTAAAAAAATATTTCAAAAAACTGAAAAATTAACTTAAAATATATACTCAATCTTGGAAAATTATAATAAAATCATCTGACAATAAATTTTAAAATATTTTCTAAGGAATACAAGAATTTCAGAAAAAAAATATTAAGTTTAAAACACATAAGATTTTAAAAATTAAAGTTATATATTATTTAGAATGTTCAGATAAATTTTAAAACACCAATAAAATATGTCAATCAGCATCTTAATGTAATATTGATAGAATATTAAAAATCCAGATAAATATAATTCTTTCAAATAAATTAAAATCTTTATCAAATTATATAAATTAACAAAGGGAAAAAATCCTTAAAAATTAACTTATATTAGTATATAAAATTTAAGAATATAATCCATTGAAAATATCTACATAAGTTAAAATCACTAATAAAAATATAACAAATATTATCTAAATTTCTTTCTATATTTCCAAAAAAGGAAAATTATTTCAAAAATCTATAAATCAGTATCGAATAAATTAATCTAACAAATATGAAAATCATTAGAAAGAAATATATTATTATATATAATAAATCTTTAAAACCTAAAATAAAATAAACTAAAATTTTAAAAAAAAAAATCTTAAAGAATACTAGTATTACAAGGAAAAAAATAAGATTATTTGTATTTACGAAATATAAGATTTTAAAAATAAAATTTCTGTATTATTGAGTATGTTTACCTATTTAAAAACACCAGTTAAAATATGAAAAATTTTAATCTTAATCAAATCTTTATAGAATATTAAAATGTCAAAATGAAAATTTATACCATATAATGTAAACTTAATATTATCACAACTCTCAAAATATGTCAAATCAATATCTTAAGTTAATATTTAGGGAATATCAAAATTTCTAAAAATATTTCTTTCAAAATATATGAAACTTTGTATTCAGTAATGTAAACTAAGAAGCGATAACTCTGTCGTTACTAGAGGAAGATCAACTCGGTAAAATCGTCTATCTATATTGCTGGCAAAATAACTCAGTCGTTCTAAAAGAAGTCCAGAGACTATGCATTCCTATTGATACCCTTCCTTTCCGGTACCTAGGGCTTCTCCTCACAACAAAATCAATGACTGGAGCTGACTCTGAACCTCTTATTGATAATATTAGATCAAAATTTATGTCTTGGACGAGTAGAGCTCTTCCATCGTGGGTCGCCTTCAGCTTATAAACTCGATGAATATGAGCATAACTAACTTCTGGTGCTTGGTTTTAGACTTCCTAAAAGGTGCCTTGAATAAATTGAGAGAATGTGTAGTGTCTTTTTCTTCTCTGGTGCACCAGACTCCAACAAGCAAGCCAAAGTAGCTTGGGAAGATGTCTGCAAACAGAAGTCTGAGGGGGCTTGGAATACGATCTATGTATGACTTCGTGTCGCGTGTTTTCACTGAGTTTAATCTAGAGAATGCTTGCCAACTCGGCTCCCTCTTGGTTGCATAGACACTGACAAGTCTCTTGCGGCGACTCTGTTTTGGGATGTAAGTGATCAATATGCAGGTTCGTGGATTTGGTGGAAGCTACTGAAAATTCGAGGACAATCTGCAGAGTTCTTACGCTCGGAGATTGTAGATGGCAAGAACACACTCTATTTTGGTTTGATAATTGGTCAACCATGGAAAGACTTATTGATATCGTTGGCGAATCAGGCACTAGAATACTGGGTATTAGTCGCTATGCAATGGTCCCCAATGCAGCTTCTTCTGCACAGTGGAACCTAAGACGATGCTGTCGTTATCAACTACGTGCGATGATAACCAGCATCTCTTTTGTTCCACCGCAGGCCGAGGGTGCAGGAAGAGATCATATCCTATGGCGGCAAGATAATAAGGATTACAAAACTTGGTTCTCATCTTAAAGAACTTGGGAAAAAATTCGGCAGAAAAGTAATGTAGTGGACTGTAGCGCATTGGTTTGGTTTCCACAGGCCATTCCTTGGTTTTCCTGCATTGTATGGTTGGATTTTCAAAACCGGCTATCAACAGGGGATCTTACAAGAATATGCGAAGAGAACAACATGTTGCATATGTGGCGAGCCAAATGAGACTCGAGATCATCTATTTTTTTTTTGCCTGTCCGTACTCATAGACATTTGAACAGAGCTTACAAAGGCCATTCTGCCACGTCCAACACCTGACTGGAACTTTGCAGTGACAACACTCTCTCTCTAGGCACTGTTACTGACCTGTGCCTCCTCTGTGACATTCCAGACTTTCCATAGAGTTTAGTGTGAGCGAAATAGCAGGAAGCATAAAACACCAATCTTACAGCTTCAGAATTCATACGAACAATGGATAGGCTTGTTCGTGACAGGATGACATGATGATTAGACGGCTGGAGAGAAACATCTAGGCTCATCTCCGACAAAAGTTCTATTTTCCCAAGTTCTATCCTCCAAGTTTTGTGATCTTACCAAAGTTTTACTATTGTAAACGTTTTTTCTTTTATTTATAAATTAATTTAAATTTCAACAAAAATTATCAAAGGAAAAATCATTATACATCAACTTGATATTAGTATATAAAAGTTAAGACTAAGCCATTGAGAATATCTACATAAGTTAAAATCACTAATAAAAATATAACAAACATTACCTTCATTTCTGTCCATATATCCAAAAAATGAAATTTTTTTCAAAAGTCTAAATATCATTATCAAATAAATTAAACTAACAAATATGAAAATCATTAGAAAGAAATATATTATTATATATAATAAATCTTTAAAACCTAAAATAAAATAAACTAAAATTTTAAAAAAAATCTTAAAGAATACTAGTATTACAAGGAAAAAATAAGATTATTTGTATTTACGAAATATAAGATTTTAAAAATTAAAGTTATATATTATTTAGAATGTTCAGATAAATTTTAAAACACCAATAAAATATGTCAATCAGCATCTTAATGTAATATTGATAGAATATTAAAAAATCCAGATAAATATAATTCTTTCAAATAAATTAAAATCTTTATCAAATTATATAAATTAACAAAGGGAAAAATCATTATACATCAACTTGATATTAGTATATAAAAGTTAAGACTAAGCCATTGAGAATATCTACATAAGTTAAAATCACTAATAAAAATATAACAAACATTACCTTCATTTCTGTCCATATATCCAAAAAAATGAAATTTTTTTTCAAAAGTCTAAATATCATTATCAAATAAATTAAACTAACAAATATGAAAATCATTAGAAAGAAATATATTATTATATATAATAAATCTTTAAAACCTAAAATAAAATAAACTAAAATTTTAAAAAAAAAAATCTTAAAGAATACTAGTATTACAAGGAAAAAAATAAGATTATTTGTATTTACGAAATATAAGATTTTAAAAATAAAATTTTTATATTATTGAGAATGTTTACCTATTTAAAAACACCAATTAAAATATGAAATATCCTAATCTTAGTTAAATCTTTATAGAATATTAAAATGTCAAAAATGAAAATTTATACCATATAATGTAAACTTAATATTATCACAACTCTCAAAATATGTCAAATCAATATCTTAAGTTAATATTTAGGGAATATCAAAATTTCTAAAAAATATTTCTTTCAAAATATATGAAACTTTGTATTCAGTAATGTAAACTAAGAAACGATAACTCTGTCGTTACTAGAGGAAGATCAACTCGGTAAAATCGTCTATCTATATTGCTGGCAAAATAACTCAGTCGTTCCTAAAAGAAGTCCAGAGACTATGCATTCCTATTGATACCCTTCCTTTCCGGTACCTAGGGCTTCTCCTCACAACAAAATCAATGACTGGAGCTGACTACGAACCTCTTATTGATAATATTAGATCAAAATTTATGTCTTGGACGAGTAGAGCTCTTCCATACGTGGGTCGCCTTCAGCTTATAAACTCGATGAATATGAGCATAACTAACTTCTGGTGCTTGGTTTTAGACTTCCTAAAAGGTGCCTTGAATAAATTGAGAGAATGTGTAGTGTCTTTTTCTTCTCTGGTGCACCAGACTCCAACAAGCAAGCCAAAGTAGCTTGGGAAGATGTCTGCAAACAGAAGTCTGAGGGGGGCTTGGAATACGATCTATGTATGACTCGTGTCGTGTTTTTTCACTGAGTTTAATCTAGAGAATGCTTGCCAACTCCGGCTCCCTCTTGGTTGCATAGACACTGACAAGTCTCTTGCGACGACTCTGTTTTTGGGATGTAAGTGATCAATATGCAGGTTCGTGGATTTGGTGGAAGCTACTGAAAATTCGAGGACAATCTGCAGAGTTCTTACGCTCGGAGATTGTAGATGGCAAGAACACACTCTATTTTGGTTTGATAATTGGTCAACCATGGAAAGACTTATTGATATCGTTGGCGAATCAGGCACTAGAATACTGGGTATTAGTCGCTATGCAATGGTCCCCAATGCAGCTTCTTCTGCACAGTGGAACCTAAGACGATGCTGTCGTTATCAACTACGTGCGATGATAACCAGCATCTCTTTTGTTCCACCGCAGGCCGAGGGTGCAGGAAGAGATCATATCCTATGGCGGCAAGATAATAAGGATTACAAAACTTGGTTCTCATCTTAAAGAACTTGGGAAAAAATTCGGCAGAAAAGTAATGTAGTGGACTGTAGCGCATTGGTTTGGTTTCCACAGGCCATTCCTTGGTTTTCCTGCATTGTATGGTTGGATTTTCAAAACCGGCTATCAACAGGGGATCTTACAAGAATATGCGAAGAGAACAACATGTTGCATATGTGGCGAGCCAAATGAGACTCGAGATCATCTATTTTTTTTTTGCCTGTCCGTACTCATAGACATTTGAACAGAGCTTACAAAGGCCATTCTGCCACGTCCAACACCTGACTGGAACTTTGCAGTGACAACACTCTCTCTCCTAGGCGTACTGTTACTGACCTGTGCCTCCTTCGGCTGACATTCCAGACTTTCCATAGAGTTTAGTGTGAGCGAAATAGCAGGAAGCATAAAAACACCAATCTTACAGCTTCAGAATTCATACGAACAATGGATAGGCTTGTTCGTGACAGGATGACATGATGATTAGACGGCTGGAGAGAAACATCTAGGCTCATCTCCGACAAAAGTTCTATTTTCCCAAGTTCTATCCTCCAAGTTTTGTGATCTTACCAAAGTTTTACTATTGTAAACGTTTTTTCTTTTATTTATAAATTAATTTAAATTTCAACAAAAAAATTATCAAAGGAAAAAATCATTAAAGTTAACTTGATATAAAAAATTGAGGCTATAATTTATTGGGAATATTCATTCAGAATTTAAAACAGCTAATCAAGATATGATAAATCATTAAAATGTCAATATTTTCAGGAATAAATTGTTTATTTTAAAATCCAGATGAAGACCATTAATCAAAATTCTTGTATAATAGATAAAAAATTATTTCTTTCAAATAAATAAAAAATATATCCAATAATGTAAACTAACAAAGTGAAAAAGTCACTAATGATAACTAGATATTACTATATAAAAGTTAAGGTTATGAGTTATTGAGAATATTCATATAGAATTTATAACCACTAATCAAAATATGACAAATCATCATGTTAATTTATTACTCCCTCTGTTTCTAAAAGATGCATATTTTAGATTTTTTACACTTATTAAGAAAAACATAAAATTTTGATTACCAATGCATTGTTTTTCTTAATTAACAATTCTCCATAATTTTAAACCAATAAGATTTTAGTAGATATAATTATATTTTTGGAAATGTACAATTTTTCATTAATTAATGTATTGAAAATGTAAAAAATGTATCTTTTTAAAACGAAAGATTTTTCTAAAACATGGATCTTTTAGAAACGGATGGAGTATTTTAAAATGCCAATTTTTCAAAAAAAAAAAACAAATTGTTTATTTCAAGAACGCAGATGAAAACCTCTAGTTAAAATTCTTGTGTAATACACGAGCCTCTGCTCTTTTAGAATCATTTATGTGTTTCTGGAAGAAGACAATGTATATTGATAAACATGATCACCGATATAAACGTGAGTTATTTAAATAAATGATAGCAAAGACACTCCTTGAATTTGAGAGAGAAAGCAAAATAACAGAATTGGAAAAATGGGATACTTTAAACTTTTGTTTGTCATAATAGGATTTTTCATACTTTTGACAATTTTGGACATGTTTTACCCTTCTTTAATGGGAAAAGTAGTAAATTAAATTTTAAAAATGTAAAAAAATATGAAAACTGTTGGAAACATAAGTATGACACAATATATATGTTTAAACTTTTTTAAAAAATAGAATTATATTTTATTTTATCTTCTAGCTATAGTTAGAATACTCATTCTGGTAATCTACCTAGTTTATATGTCCAATTCTATGTTTTAAACATAGATATATCAAGGGTATATACCGTAAACTAACATTTCTTCTATATTCTAGCAAAGATAGAATCGATTACGTTATAATCAAGAAAGATGTCTTCAATCTACCTACAGCTTGATAACGATATATAGCCACAACTCAATAATATAGCTTGATTATATTACGTGCTGCCTTTTACCTTATACGACGCCTATAGGAAGAATACGATTCTCACCTACTATAAGGTGTTCTGCCTAGGTAGTATACATATTCTAGGCAAATCGTGAAAAATATGGAAACTTTCATATTTAGTTAAAGAAGTTTCCTAAATCTAAACTAAATCTTCCCTAAATCTCTAAAAAAATATGTGTGAATATTTTCTCCACGTTCTTCTCCTCCTCCTTCTCCCACGATCTTTTTCTCTTTGTTTGTGTTTTTCTCTTCTTCATCCACCAAGTCATCTCTTCTCTCTATCAATACAAAATGGTCCTAATCTATGTTAAATCTGGTGAATGGATGTCTAGTTGCAGTGAAGAGTGGAGTTTCGTGGTAGACAAAGCAAGGCCTGGTCGAATGTTAACATTAGAAACTACTACTCCATTGAAAAGCTCAAGAGGATCGTGTGTCAGGATTATGGGGTGGACCATAATGTTCTTAATTCCGAGTTCGGTTATTCGGTGGTGAATGAAAGGGGAAATCCTCCAATTATTATCACCAATGATCGGCAAGCATCTAACTTTGTGGCGTATGCAAAGAGGGATTCATCTACTACCTTGTGTGTCACGTTCTCTGGTTCGGGTGTAAATCCAAAATAACGAGTCAATATCTATTTGAATAAGGAGCCGTGTGATTCAAGTAATGTTGAGGGTGAAGAAGTTCCTGAGATAAATCAAGCAGAGTTCATGAAGCCGTCAAAGGAGTCGTGTGATAGAAGGAAGGATCATGTCGCTGCGGATGGTTGCGGTGATGCTGGTTTAAGGAGTGGAAACATTGGAGATTCTCAAAACAATGGAGAGAGTGAAAAAGATGGTCGATCTTGGAGAGGAGATTTATTGAAGAAGAATCGAATTATCAGAAGTAAAGAGGTGCTGAAGGCAACAATGGAAATTTTGGCTATGAAGAATAATTTCGATTACACTATTCTCAAATCCACGAGAAAATGGTGGTATGCTCGATGTAAGGATGCATTATGCAACTGGACTGTGTGTGCGGAAGGTCTGGATGGGTCTACATATTTCATGATCAACCAGTGCGAGGGAAGACATTCATGTGCTCCTTCAAAGAAAAGCAAATTTGGAAAAACAGCATCGGTAAGAACAATTGGGAGTCTGATACAACATCGATATGGTGATGCCAACGATGGCCCAAAAGCAAATGACATTGTTCAATTTATGAGATTGGAGCATAGTTGTGAGATTACTTATTGGCACGCTTGGGAAGCTCGTGAGTTTGCTATTGCAGCTGCTAGAGGTATACCAGATCGCAGTTATGCTAAAATACCATCATATTTGCATATGCTTAAAGAAGCTAATCCTGGTACGCATACTCACTATGAGATTAATGAGAAGGGGAGATTCATGTATCTATTTATGTCGTTTGGGCAATCAGTTAGAGGATTCTACAATGCAATGCGAAGGATGATTGTTGTTGATGGAACCTTTCTGAAAAATAAATACAGAGGAGTTCTACTTGTAGCTACTGATGTAGATGGTAACTCTAATATGTATCCGATTGCATTTGGAGTTGTTGATTCAGAGAATGATGATTCATGGGGGTGGTTCTTCAGACAGTTGAAAGCGGTTATTGCTGATTGTCAAGACTTAGCTTTTGTCTCAGATAGAAATGTGTCTATTGCTAAAGCAATTGGGACTGTCTACTCTCAATCAGCACATGGAATTTGCATTCATCACTTGTTGACCAATGTGGGTGCATTTTTCAAGACAAAAGGGTTCACTGCCTTAGTTGAAAAGGCTTCACGGGCATATAGGTATACTGAATTTGAAGAACGTATCACCAAAATTTTTGATATGAGTCATGAGCTTGGATGATATCTACGGGAGGCTGATGTGCGCAAATGGGCTCGTTCTCTGTTCCCTGGATCCAGGTACGACATTAGGACCACAAACCTTGCAGAATCAATTAATTCAGTTCTGAGAGTACCTAGAGAATATCCGGTTATTCCTTTGATAGATAGTATAAGAGAACTGTTGACTCGATGGTTCTATGAACGTCGCTTGGTAAGCTCTAAGCATCTTGATCCTTTAACCGCTAAGGTGGAGAAAAAATTGATAGGAGAATTGTGAAGGCAAAAGGGTTTCAGGTTTACAAGATCGACAACGTCAAATCGGTTGTCAAAGGAGACATATATGATTGTTATGTTGATTTGGAAAGAAGAACATGCACATGTGGGAAGTACGATATAGGAAAAAGTCCTTGCCGACACGCCATTCCTGTAATTTATTCACGAGGTATGGATGTATAAACACATTAACTTGGGACCTATTTATTTTTGGTATTTTCAGCATATAGACTCCAATCAATCATTTTTTTTGTTGACACAGGTATGGAAGTGCACAGATTTACTGACGCCTTATACAACACTACAGCGTGGAGAACCGCCTATACGGAATGCATTAATCCAATAGCAGTTCCAGAGACTGAATGGAAGGTCCCAGCTGAGATTAAACTTGCAAGGGTTTTACCACTAGAGACAAGAAAGGGTGCTGGTCGACCAGTAAAGAGAAGGTATGAATCAGTAGAAGACAAGATAAAATCTTCTCAAGGATCAAGAAAGAATAAAAAGCACAAGTGCAGCCGTTGTGGTACCCAAGGCCACAAGAGAGAAACATGCGATTTATCCATCTAGTTTGTTTTGTGTGTTCTTCTGTCTCTGTGTTTTTCTTCTTATTGATATTCTGTTTAAGAACCTATTTGGCCATTTGGTATTTGCTAAACTCTTGAGACAAATCGATCTATGTTAGTGACAATTTGGTATTTGCAAAATTATTGGTTCTAGTAAATGATAATCAACAAGAAACATAGTCTTAAACTTGTTTGAAAAAATTGAGGCAGCACATGAAGATCATGCAAACATAAGGTACATGAAGACCACCACCAAAAAACACAGGAACAAAGCTTTTATGATCCTTAATTCCCTAATGCATTCTATGGTCTTCTCTTCACAACGTGCAATTGCATCTTCCATCTCTTCAATTCTACCCTCATGGCGTTTCATCATGGTCTCACCAGCTCTCATTGATTTCTGAAACTCGGAATTGTCAACGAGCAGCACGTCAAACAGGTCCTGGAAGTCTTCAATTTCCTCAACAACTGACTTATCAGTCCATTTGAACAAGTGGGTTTTGTCTTCATCATTAACATCCAATAACCAGTTAGATTGAAACGAAGACATAAGTATATGATTATACGACTAACCTTCTCAGATCCCATCAGACAAGAATGAAATAATCTTCCCGGATTTTTAACTATTTTTGAAGTGAATCGAGACACTGCCTCACCACAATTGCATCTTGTAGGAATTCCGCGTTGTTTGACGAGTCGATCTCTTTAATTGGATAAAGAATTGACCGAAGACATGATTGACTCGATCTCCAAAGTTTCACAGCTGTAATTCTCTCTGTCGAGGAAGAATGAGGAAGAAAAGGGAGTAGGTCAAAAAAATTTAGCAAAACTACGTCGTTTCATACTCCCATGACATGTACTTTGTACTTTGTCTTTGAATCCTCTAAATTGGTTTAAAACATGAAGCAAAGAAAGTGGACTGACGTACATAATTAGTGACCAATGTACATAAATAGTGAATAAATAGATGTCATGTGTGTTTAGGGTTATGGTTTGGATTTTGGTTAGAGTTAAGGGCTTGTTTACGGTTCGTTTAGGGTTTAGGTAGGGTTTGTTTAGGGTTTGTTTTGGTCTGCAGGTTTTAGGATCTTGTACCACACTATTCTTTTCAGAAAATCAAACAAGACAAACAGGAAACACCA
This sequence comes from Brassica carinata, assembly GCA_016771965.1. Classification (NCBI taxonomy): domain Eukaryota; kingdom Viridiplantae; phylum Streptophyta; class Magnoliopsida; order Brassicales; family Brassicaceae; genus Brassica; species Brassica carinata. The sequence goes on along the minus strand of CM028691.1, from coordinate 12,500,462 downwards.
AAGATAATCCATAGAAAAACCAAAGCTAGAGTTGTCACATTATTCCATAAAAGCATAAGCTAGAGTTTTTGCACATAATTTCTAGAAAAATCAAACCACTAATTGGACACATAATCAGTCATCTTCGAGGTCAAAGACCTCAGACCTCTCCCATACATATCGTGTCATAGCCTCAGCGTAATTGCACTACAAGAAAAAGTGGTATTGATAGCACATTATGATAGTCTTGTTTTCCGAACTGCTATGAAAAATAAAATAAAAATCATAGTTTACATTAATAGCAGTTTATTAACGCTGTTGTGTAAAATTAGTAAGCGGGAAGAAAAAATCACTAATACCGCCAATATTTAGGTGAAAATTAGACACGCACCAAGACATAACTTTTTCTTTTCTTTTCGATAGCACAATATGATAGCATTGTTTTGAGAATTGCAATGAAAAATCAATTTCTAATCTTTGAAATCTTAAACCTAAACATGTTTTAAACCCTAAACTCTAAACATAAACCTTAAAACTCTAATCTTTTCATAACATAACCTGAAATCATAAATTTAAACTCAAAGTTATTCCTTCTAATCTTAATATTTAACTTCCAAAACACTAACCTTAAATCCTTAGTCAAACTCTATACCCTAAACTCTATAATTACTCTATACATAAAATCTTATACTCCAAATTATAAATATAAACACTAACATATTATATTCAACTCCCCTACTGTTCATACTTTAGTTCCAAATCATAAACTGCAATTCAAAAGTTAGTTATTTTCAAAATCTAATCTCAAAATCTTAAAACTAACCCTTAACATTACACTTCAGACCCTAAAACTCTACATCCAAATCACAATCTGAATATTAATCTAATATTTTTCCAACATAAACATCAAACCTTAATATAAACTATCAATTTATTATTTTCAAAATATAAACCCAAATATCACCCTAACTCCAAACCCCATATACTTAAATTCATAAATTCAAATACAAATCTAATATTCTCTACTTAAATCTAAAATCTCAAAGAATTATCATTACACTCAAATTTTCAAAATAATACAAATTTTAAACCGAACCCCAAATTTTTACTCACAACATAAATATTGATCTTAAGACTTTATTCAATACGATAACTAACATCTAACACTGTGCTTAAATCTCTAAACTCTAAACTTATACTCTATATTCAAAGCATAATCTTAATATTAACCTTATGTTTTCAAACTTAAAAACCAAAACTCTATTTCTTAAACCCTTAACTTCATTTATTTTATTTTAACACTAAATTTTAATTCCAAAATTTAAACTTAAACCCTATGATATATATCATAAACTCTGAACTCTATTATGTACTCAAATATCAATCACAAAGTTTAACTTTTTAACTATAAATTTAAGGGAAGATTACTAAAATAACATGAAATCATGTTATTATTACTAGAATAACCTATAACTTTTTTTAATTACTAGATTGTTTTGTATACCCAGAATGCCTTTATTTCATTTGTTAACAAAAAGATAATTACAGAAGATGCCATTAATATTTTTGTCATATCATCAAAATATTAATTATTTTCGAAATAGGTAAATAAGTATGCCACAAAAGTATGACTTGACGGCAGGTTTATTAATCTCTGGCAGATTTATTTCCTCACACAAACTTATTGTGGCAGACTTCATATCGTAACGGACTTCCATAGAAAAGTCTACCATACACGATGGCAGATTTAGTTACGTTCGTAGATTTGTTTTCTGTTGACAAATTTTTTATGGCAGATTTTTTTCTTATGATAGCAGACTTATAATATGTGATAGACTTTTATACTGGCATGCACACTTATCAAAACATAGTTAAATACTTTCAGAAAGAAGTCTACCATACGTTACAATAGATTTATTTACGTTGGCAGATTTGTTTTTGGCTGGCAGATTTTATATGACAGATTTTTGCTGTATGATAGCAGGTTTTTAATATGTGGAAGACTTTTCCACATCCAATGAAATTTTTCTTGTAGACTTTTCTTTGTTTGGCAGATTATTTTATATTTGAGGTAGCAGACATATATTTTCTTCGTTTACAAACGACAAACTTTTCGAATAAATATACTTAGCAGACTTATAAATTAATAATAGAACTAACTCTATATCATAGCATATTTTTATGTACGTTATAGCAGACTTTTACAAATTATATGTAGTAACAAACTTTTTAACTTGGCAAACCTGTTTTATGTAAATATTGTTTCTTGTCTAAAACAGATGGTACCAGCCAGGGATGGAACTGTTGTTCTGCAGTGCTTGTTTCAGATGAAGCATGAGAGCATAGTTGTTCACCTCCAGAGTTCTCAGCTGTTCCTGGTATTGAGTAACCATTTTGGTATGTAATAATAAACAGTTTCTATTTCTTATAAGTACACAAACAATATATCACTCTACATATGTCACGTAATAGAGAGCTCACTATAAAACAGATTCAGGTGGTGCTGCTGGCTCAAAGCTCTCACTATATCGTATTTTCAATCGCCAATCACGAATAGAACTCAGATATCAAACCGGAGAGAGGAGCTTCTGGTTTCTCATTTTAAACACAGCTTCTTGCTCCTCGTTCTCTCTCTTCTTTCTCTCTATCGAGCTGCATTTCGGGTTTTTGGTCTTGAGGTGATAGAGAAGGTTCTAGGGAGCGAGGACCAGAGCTAATCCAGGCATGTAAAAGACACTGAGACACACTTGATCGTTTCTTGTTCATGGACCAGAAACGCAGTCTTCTGATGTGTCAAGATCACCATGCCTGTTGAATAAATCCCTGAGTAGCGGCACCCTAAAGCTATCTTCAATACATACAACAGAGAAAGAGTTGGAGATTAGAAGGTCTAGAATGGTAAAGTAGTTCAACAGCAGCCTGAATGATTCCATTACCTTGCGTGGCATCATTCAAAGAAGCTCCATCATCAAAATCAAATGGTCCCGTTAGCTACAACCTTGCTGGATATGTTTTTGCACTGTTTGATTTAGTCATCTCTCTGTAAAAAGTGTAAATAATTTACAATGTAGTTAGGAAAACATATGTTGAAATCGAAATTACCAAACCTACAATGATATAGACAATTAGTAGTGTATAATTATGAAACTGAGATGCAACGAAATCCTTATTACTATCAATTAAGAACACAACTACGAACTCTGGAGCAAGGTAAAATCCAATTCCATGAACAGATTGAAGCGCATACGAGTTTGTACTACTGAAGAAATCAACAAAAATAAGAGTAAAAAGTCGCTTACATTATATTGAACTCTCGATTTCAGAAACTTAATTTTGGGTCGTCGATTTGCCTCTCGAATTCACGTTCCCTTTGTGAATCTGGAGGTTTTAGTGATAGAAAACGGTGCTACAAAGTCGGAATCAAGGAGAAATCAAATCACAAACGAATGAACCTTGATTGTTGAAGAATTGACAATTTAGGATCTAGGATTCATGTCTAATGAGAAGGGGCGGGGGAATCGTGGAAAAATAATGAGAAAGGGGAAACTGATAACTTATATTTTTTGGCTAAGGTTTTTTTTTTAAGTGTTTAATGAGAGATGGGGATATTTGTGTACTATAGTATCATATTTTTCTTTTCTTTTTTTGGGTGTGTTACTCTAATCATTTCTCATAAAATGTATGTTATTCTAACTAATATCTCTAAATTTAAATCTTTAAATTTAATATTGTGAATTATACAATTTTGATGTTTTCTCAAAATATTTTTTTTCTTACGAAAATATAAAACACAACATACAATAGAAAACAATAGTATTAAAAGAAGAAAAAGAAAATAGCTTTAAAAATCTGACTGGTAAACATAAAGGACCAATCACATACAAATGCGCAGATAGCTAATATTGACCACTGATTAATTTGTTGAAGGGTCCAGATTCATCCTACTTCTTCTTCTCTCTCTCGTCTCGTTTGTTTCCACTTTCCACTTTCCACATTTCACAAGTCTCATTTTCTCTGTGATTCATCTTGCTTCTTCCTCTCTCTCTCTCTCTCTCTGGTATCTCCAATTCACCACCAAACCTCGTCCATGGTTTAAAGGTAACCACTTCCCATCCTTCTCCTTTTCTCTACCCGGAGCCAACACGCTCATCACCACCCACCACCACCTTCTTTGTGACTCTTTCGACGAGTCTGAACATCGTCGCCATCGTCATGGTCTCGAGATCGTCTCCATAGTCACCTGTCTCAAGCTCGCAGCGTCTCGCTCCGCCGTCACCGTCTCGAGCTCCCTCCGTCGTCACCGTCTCGAGCTCCTTCCATCGTCCCCGTCTCGAGCTCCCTCTGTCGTCATCGTCTCGAGCTCGCTCCATCGTCAACGGCCTCGAGCTCGCTCTGTCACCACCACTCTCGAACTCGCCCCAAAATTCTTCGATGGAGAGAATACAGATGAAGACTGTGAGAAAATAGAGCTGGAGGAGGAAGGAGGCGGGCAGTTCACGACGGTGAGAAGGTAGATCCGGCTGGAGGAGGAAGGTCTCAAGGCGGCTGGAGGCAAGGCTCGTGGAAACTGTCTCTTTTTTTTAGGTTTAGTTTTTTTTTTTTAGGTTTGGTTTATTGTAAACCAATTTGGGCAGATGTGTTGGTTTAATTTTTTTAATTGTGGTTTACTTTTGTAAACCGAAATTTATTCGTAATTCCATTTTAATTTATAAATAAATATATTTTATTTATTTTTAATTATAAATCATTTTCGAATTTGACAAAAAAATCATTTTCGGATTAATTTTTTTTAATTATAACGGTACCCAATAATAACGAGCTATGAGAAATGCTATTATATAGTTTACAGACAATAGTACTTACAGAACTGCTATAATATAGGGAGACTTATTATACATACGCTTCAATAACGCTTAACAATGACATATCATAGCTTTTTCTTACGCTAAAAAAATCCATTTTTCTTGTAGTGATGAGATCGTGTGCTGCCTCCCATAAGTCCACACCAAGCTTCTGTCTGCAACCCATAATGATTTCGTCATCCACTAAACCGAGGTCGAGACCAAGCAGATGGCATTCCAAGTGCTTGAGCCAGATGCACCGCAATCACAACAAGACTTGTTCAATCTCATCTTCATAGGCACATCCATGATAGAATATCTGAGAGGAGTAGGCTTACGTCTTTCGAGTGGTCCAACGGCCTTCACTATCCTAGGAATCATAGCGATAAACTTCTCAACGTATTGTCTATTCTTTCCCCGACTGCAATCAAAGACTTCCACTTTTTTTTCAATGATGTTGACGCAGACACCAACCCAGTGATTACCTGCGTTGGACATAACTAAATTTGTAAATGAAGAAATGTAAACTAGGATGAGGAGTGAATGATTACCATTTACAAACAGAGGAAAGTAGAGACGATCAACATTGACACCCCAAACTTGATCAGTCCGTCCATGAGATGGAATCTCTCCTCTGCCGTACCCAAGAAGAAAATCAGGCAATTGATAGGCTTTTTGTTACGTGTAAACTTGTTGTATGCAGCGAGTTGGAGGCGAGAACATAGCACTCATGAAAGCAACACGGCTTGGGGTCCAACGGTGTAAAGTAGTGTTCACTCGCCATATAAACATAAATGCATCCATTTCCTGAATATCCATAATGAAAATAAGCTAAGGTAGCAACGAAGAAGTGTTACAAAGATAAATTCACCAAATTAGTAGAAGATATCCTTACCTCGTTTCCAAGCCATTTCCCGGCACTTACTATCCTTGTAGCTACAGCCAAATTTAAGATTGACGGACCAATTGGTAAACGATTGATTCAAAGCCCATTCCGTGAATCCTTTACATGATTCCTCGGAGAAATTATACGATGACCCAAGGAGAACTATCTAGAGGCAATGGTGAATCGCTAAGCTGAAGCTTACTTTTTCCTTTATACCATTTCTTCCACTGTGACGGTGGAGCTGTATCTTTTTCTTTCTTTAATGGTTTAGCTTTTGAACCTCGGACTGAAGTCATTGGAGTCCACCAGTCATCTTCCTTATTGGTTTGAGATGGATCAAAGTCGGGCACATACGACGCCTGAGAAAGCCCTTCAACGCCTTGCGTAGCCATCCCGCGAATGATATCATCTGCTTGACTAAAATTCACATTGTATGGACTTTGGGATTCTTTCTGTTATGTCACAATAAATAATCAATTAACAGCATAATATTAAGCAGTAAATCCATTACATGAACATTACAAATAGTTTCAGTATTTCATACACCAAACACAAGCATTACATTAATATCTTACCAAGAGTTCACAACCATTACATAAATTTAAAAACAAGACACTTACAAACCAATGACACTTACACACCAAGCAAACTTCCAAACCGAGATAATATAGAACACATCTAGTTCCTGGCCGATACCGTAGATGACACTAACACAACAACCACGTAAAACATATAATAAACAAGCCAAATTAACATTTAAGAGAGTGGTGCAGACTAGTTTTTCTTTACCCCGCGTTTGGACCTACTCAACGATGACTGTGAAGCAGATGGCTTGCTCGGTGATGGCTTGCTCGGTGAAGGGTCTCCAAGCTCAACTTAAACGTTTGCTTCCTTACGTGAATCTCTAAGCTCTGCCTTCATTTGCTCAAATTTCTCAGACATCTGTTTCTGTAGCCTCTCTTCCATTCCAGAGAAATTCTGCTGAAACAAATGTGTCACAAAAGCCTTCATGTCTTCATTAAAAGGCGCTTGCTTTGGTCCAATAGAGAGAACCTTATGCTTCCTTTTCTCCATACCACGATCCGGAAGCCTATTCTTTCCCATTTTAGATGTCACATCTAGGTTGGTTGATCCTCTTGGAGTCTGAAGGTCTTCATCACTCTCAGCTTCTTCATCATTCCCATTTTCTTCAACATTCCCAGCTTCTTCAACATTCACAGCTTCGTCATCAAGATCTAAAGAAATCTCCGGAGTGTTTTCAAACTCCCAAATATCCTCACTGAAGTTATGCTTCGTCCTTATCAACTCCTTCAGAACAATGATTCTATCATCCTCAACATCATCAGCTCTGCGATAATATGAACTATCGACAACGTCCATATTCCCTTTCCATGAGATGTATGAAAAAGTGACATCCTACACAAGAAAGGTAAAGAAAGTTAGATCCTAAAAATCATTTCAAAACAGATGAAGGCATCTTAAATAGAATTAATTACCTCGTTTGTGAAGATGCTCTGCAATCGAATGATCTCGTTATATGACACCTTCGCAGCTCCCGTCCAGTTTATGCATCTAGGACCATCCTTAAATCCCTTATCCAGTTTTTTACCACAGAGCTTTCCAATCTTTGGTACATCTTCCATTTCCCAAATCTGCAAGGCGTAGTAGAATCCATCTAACACGTAACTAGTAGTCTTCTCAGATAGGAACTCACGTGTTTTGGCTACTAACTCGCAGAGGTAGTCATAAGCAGCAACTCCCCAAGGATACCTTCAAAGCTTCTCAAGATCCATGACCACCTTGATGTATTTGAGGGGGATATTAGCCTTCTCATCTCTCGCTAAAACCACATACATAATGATGCAAAGGTAGACTAATCTTATGCGACCTGCATTACGCCACTTCTTAACAGCATTCTTGTGCTTATTCCACAGGTTGAAGATTTTAATTCCTTCTTTTTTCCTCAATACCTTGCTCCAGAAACCACCATCATCATCGCAGTCATTGAACTCCTCAAGTGAGATACTAGTATCGCATTGAAGCCCGGTTATTGCGTGGAACTCTTGCAGTGAAAATTGAAGTGGTCTCCTCGCAAAGACAAACCAGAGCTCGTACATTTTTAAGTCACCAGCTCCCTACACAAGAAGCTGTGTATCACTCTCGCGGAGTACCCAAGACCATACTCATGCAGCTTAAAAATCTGATTAAAAACCGATCTTTCTTCACTTCATTCAACTCCTTTGGCAGCCATTTGACCAACTTTCTCATAATGTAGTCGATCTTGCAGTTGTTATTGATCTGAATCACTTGGGTCTCCTCACCCTCCTTAAATATCCGCTTTGGTAACTCCCCTGACATACCTACAATCAAAGCAAAACATTGTTAGTTCAAGTAACTAGCAGAAACATCAACATATCAGTCAACATGTTAAAGTATCAATATCATCGAAGAACAACTAGTCAACATTACAGTCGGACAACAACTAGCTCAAGACTCGAATTTTCCCCCTTTCCAAAACCCTAAATCGATATTCTACAAATACAATAAAAAACAGTAACATGCATGACTTAATTAGAGTGTATAAGATGATTTATCAACCCATAAAACAAATTTAGTTTAAGAAAGATGAGAAATCAGGTTTACAAAAATTTAGGGTTAAGAGAATCAATAGACGAAATTTCATACCTATTGTGAAGAAACGTGAGATTTTGATGAAACTGACCAAAGAACACTTCAATTTCGTGATGAACTGTCCGGTGAAACTTCTTGAGGAAGAATAAAGAAGATTTCGTTGTTTAGTGTGTGAGAACGAAGAGAAGGATGACGAAAACGAGGATAGTATGTGAAAACGAAGAGGAGAACAAAGGATTTACTCCAAGAAAGAGTGTATCGCCATTGATGGAGTGGAGAGCTTCGGTGGAGAAGACAAAGTAAAAAGGGTAAAGTTAACCGATAATACCCTACTTACCTTTACCGTCTTTATTTTTTTTTACTTTTTTTTTTATTTTCTAATTAATCTAAATTTTAATCAATTTCGAAAAATAATATGTGTTATTCTAATTCATATTAATATATTTTTAAGGGTATTCTGGTATTTACAGGATTTAAAATCCTAGTTCCCTAAAAAATCTACTAGAAATCCTATTGTGACAAATCCTAGTTCAAAGTGTCATATTTTTCCAATTTTCTCAATAAGAAATCATATGACAATATATGAAAACAACTTTAGGCAAGAAAGACAAATAAAACAAGATAGCCTGGCGCAGAAAAAGGTAACGCCCCTCACCTAATGTAAATAACTAAACACCCCAATAAACCCAATAAGTCCGGGTGTTCAGATATCCGTTCAGACTTGGATCAAGTATTTGGATTTTTGGTATATTTTAAATATTGGGGTCTAGAAATCGTTCGAAAATGTTAGTCCATATTCAATTATTTCGGGTCAAGTTCAGATATTTAGATTTTGAAAAAAATCATAATTTCTATTGCTCAAGTTTCTTGTACGTAAAAAGTAATCATTAACTTAACTTATTTTCTAATTTTTATAGGTTGGACAATTAATAGGTTTCAAGATAAAATTATGAAAATAGAAAGACACTACTATGGTTATTGTCCTGAGAATTTAGATGCAATTTTTTTGCATAAAACAAGAAACTTGACATTCATTTTAAGTGAGTAGTAAATGATTTTGTCCGCAATTATATGTATATTATATGATCTTGTGTCATGTTCAGCATCAATATAAATATTTTGAATAAAGGAGAAAAATAAACTAGGAATATAGAGTTAAGTATACATACGTTCGATTATCTTCGAATATCCATTCGGGTATAGATATTACCTGTTCAGATTTGGATATCCAATCTCTCCTAACTCAATACACGTCTTGGTATTTTGTTACTACGGTTCGAATTTTAGTTTAATTTTTTGGGTCAGATTCGGATACGGGTTTGTGTATCAGATAAAATGCCGAGGCATATACCCCAAGTCAAGCAGGAGAAGATACAATGGCATAAAGAGGGAACATGCAGTGAATCCCAATGATAAGTGATTCAGGAACATCAGTCTGATCAACTGTAAATCTCCAATCAAATTGATGAACTAAGTTAGCGACCCACCTCATTTAGCACCAGGGCGGATGATATTGCTGGGCTTAATTCTTCTTCCTGCACCAAACGGAATCTAAATCCTTTCGGTCTAAACAACTCTTTGTCATGTCTTTACATTCACGAAGCTTGTTCAGATACTCTGGGAGACGTAGAAGCTCTGTCATTGCCCATTTCATAACAGTGAACCATGTGTATGTACCACCCAAAAATATTCTGAAAGTGAAAACCAAAACAAGAAATATTAACTAGGGTTATGGGCTAAAACTTATATTGAATCTGTGCATTGCTTGTCATTATGTGGTGCATTATGTACATGCTTGTTTGGTGTGGTGCAGTAGGGTCGTGTTTGTTTATGTTAGAGATAGACTTTACAAGGAGTTCTTTAATTGAGTTGTTTACCATCATATACCTCATTGAGTGACTTTCATATTATTTAGTCCCTCTTTCTTGCCTTTTAAGATGAGCTCACCAAGTAGTTAGATATATGGATGGTTTGGCATTTTGGGATGATCACGATTATTATTTCGGTTTTATACAATTTTCTAGCTAAAATATTTGGTTACTGAATTTATATATGTTTTATTTCGGATTATTAGTAATTTAATTTTATGATTCAATTTAGTTCGGTTAAATGGTTACTGATAGAAGAATTATTAATTGTAACAATATAATTAATATTAATAAGTTGATAATTGTACCAGTATAATTCAGTCTTGTAGACATTAGGTTAAGTAGCGTTGCGTTCTCGAGAGAGGATGAATCACATTTTACTTTGTGATATCAGAGCGGGCTTTGTCTGACCCTGACCTGCGACAGCGATTAGGACTCGATTATCAGTAGTTTTCAATTTCTTCCATGGATTGGGAGTTTAAAAAAAAAATGAAACCCTTCTATCCATGATTATTCGATTAATCCTTAGCGTTTTTGACCTTTTTTGCACAAGAAGACCAAGTTTTCATATTTTTATTTATGTTCTTTTTTAATATATTCTTTCTATCTATCGATTCAAAGAGACGTTCTAGAAGAAATTTGAAGAACGTTTTGTGGTATTTCTGAGCAATGGTTACTAGATCATTTCCATTGTTTCTAGGGGTGGACGTTCGGATACCTATTCGGATTCGGTTCGGTTTGAATCTATTCGGGTTTCAGGTTTTCGGGATCATTCGGGTATTTCTAAATTTCGGTTCGGGTTAGGTTCGGATATTTGCGGGTTCGGTTCAGGTTCGGATAACCCATTTAAATTATTTTTAAATTTTTCAAATTCATTATATATACTTTAAATTTTTGAAAATCTATATACAAAATAATATATTACATATAAATTTGAATAACATATGTCAAAATACCTAATCTTAACATATAAATTGGGTTTTTTAAAAAATATTTGGATAGAAAATCAATAGATATTTAAGTATTTTTGGTGTTTTAAGTATACTTTAGCTATTTTAGACATTTACTTTTGACTATTTGTATATATTTTTAAAATATTTTGGAAAACTTAAAAGTATCTTATATATTTTGGATGTTCGTAATATACATTACATCTAAAAATAATTAATATATTTAGATATATAAATGTATTTCGGATACATTCGGATACCCGAAATATTTCGGTTCGGATAGGGTTTGGTTTCGGTTCTTTAAATATCAAAATTTTGAACTCGTTCGGATATTTAAACAATTTCGGTTCGGGTTCGGTGCTACTTTTCCGGATTGGGTTTGGTTCAATTCTTCAGATTCGGATTTTTTGCCCAGCCCTAGTTGTTTCTATGGCTTTTTCACAATTTTCTTCAGAGTTGTTGAAGTTCTTTTCGGGTTCTGTTTAGAATTTGCCTTGAATTCTAGTTAAATGGGGGATAATTTTAAGAGAGAATTGGAAAAAGGGACATTTTAAACTTTTCTTTGTCTCTTTAGGACTTTTCATATTTTTGACAATTCTGGACACATTTTACCCTTCGTTCATGGAAAAAAATACTAAACTTAACTTTAAAAATGTAAAAAAATATCAAAACTATTGAAAACATAAGTATAATAATTTATATGTTTAATTTTTTTTTAGAAAATGTGGAACCATGTTTTATTTTGTCTTCTACCTTTGGTTAGAATACACATTCCCATGATCTACTTTGTCTATATATCGGACTCTAAGTTTTATACAAGGATATACCCAGGATATATAATGTAAACTACTCTTTCTTGTATAACATATCTAACCTAGATTTGGTTACATTACAATCTAGCAAGATGTCTTAAGTGTACCTAAAAATATAAAACGACATATAGCCGCTGCTCTATGCTGTACCTTACGTAATATTTGTGTAATAACCATGTTCTGCCTTTTACCTTTTGTGACGCTTAAGGAACAATAGGCTTCCCACCTACTCTAAAGTGTTCTGGGTGAGGTAGGATACATACTATATGGAAATCCGAAAATTATGGAAACTTCCATATTCGGTTATAGATGTTTCCATAAATCTCTCAGAGAATATTTTCTCCAAGTTTTTCTCCTCCTCCCACGATCCCCTTCTCTTTGTGTGTCTGTGAAGTTCATCGACCTATTTTCTCTTCTCTCTTCTGTCATCAAATCGACATGGTTCTAATCTATGTTAAATCTGGTGAATGGATGTCTAATTCCAGTGAGGAGTGGAGTTTCATGGTAGACAAAGAAAGGCGTGGTCGAATGGTAACATTAGAAACTACTACTCTGTTGGAGCAGCTCAAGATCATGGTGTGTGAGGATTATGGGGTGGAACCTAATGCCGTTAATGCCGAAGTTCAGTTATGAGATGGTGAATCAAAGAGGAATCCTCCCATTGTTATCACCAATGATCGACAAGTATCTAATTTTGTGGGCTATGCGAAGAAGGGTTCGTTTACAACCTTGTGTGTCACGCTCTCTAGTAGTGGTGTAAATCAAAAGGAACGAGTCAATATCGATTTGAATAAGGCACCTTGTGATTCAAGTAATGTTGAGGATGAGGAAGTTCTGAAATAAATCCAGCAGACTTTGTCAAACCGTCAAAGGAGTCTTGTGATAGAAGGAAGGATCATGTATCTGCGGATGGTTGCGGTGATGCTGGTTTAAGGAGTGAAAATAAAGGAGATGGTGAAAACAATGGAGATAGTGAAAGGGATGGTCGATCTTCAAGAGGAGATTTCAGAAGAAGGATCAAATTTTCAGAAGTAAAAGGGTTCTGAAGGCAAGAATGGAAATTTGGGCGATGAACCATAATTTCGATTACACTATTCTCAAATCCACGAAAATGGTGGTATGCTCGATGTAAGGATGCATTATGCAACTGGACTGTGTGTGCGGAAGGTCTGGATGGGTCTACATATTTCATGATCAACAAATGCGAGGGAAGACATTCATGTGCTCCTTCAAAGAAAAGCAAATTTGGAAAAACAGCATCGGTAAGAACAATTGGGAGTCTGATACAACATCGATTTGATGATACCAATGATGGCCCAAAAGCAAACGAAATCATTCAATTTATGAGATTGGAGCATAGTTGTGAGATCACTTATTGGCACGCTTGGGAAGCTCGTGAGTTTGCAATTGCAGCTGCTAGAGGTATACCAGATCACGCTTATGCTAAAATACCGAGATACTTGCATATGATTAAGAAGCTAATCCTGGTACGCATACTCACTATGAGATTAATGAGAAGGGAGATTCATGTATCTATTTATGTTGTTTGGGCAATCAGTTAGAGGATTCTACAATGCAATGCTAAGGATGATTGTTGTTGATGGAACTTTTCTGAAAAATAAATACAAAGGAGTTCTACATGTTGCTACTGCTGTTGATGGTAACTCTAATTTGTATCCGATTGCATTTGGAGTTGTTGATTCAGAGAATGATGATTCATGGGGGTGGGTTTTCAGACAGCTGAAAGTGGTGGTTGCTGACTCTAAGGACTTAGCTTTTGTTTCCGATAGAAATGCATCGATTGCTAAAGCAATTGGGACTGTCTACCCTCGATCAGCACATGGAATTTGCATTCACCACTTATTGACCAATGTGGTTAAGTCTTTTAAGACAAAGGGGTTGACTGCCTTGGTCGAACAGGCTTCAAAGGCATATAGGTACAATGAATTTCAGGAACGTATCACCTAAATTTTGATATGAGTCCTGAGCTTGGAAGATATCTACAGGAAGCTAATGTGCTAAAATGGACTCGTTCTTTCTTCCCTGGTTCCAGGTATGACATTAGGACCACAAACCTTGCAGAATCAATTAATTCAGTTCTGAGAGTACCTAGAGAATATCCGATTATTCCTTTGCTGGATAGTATAAGGGAATTTTTGACTCGATGGTTCTATGAACGCCGCTTGGTAAGCTCTAAGCATCTTGATCCTTTAACCGCTAAGGTGGAGAAAAGATTGATAGGAGAATTGTAAAGGCAAAAGGATTTCAGGTTTACCAGATTGACAACTTCAGATCGATTGTGAAAGGAGACATATATGATTGTCATGTTGATTTGGAAAGAAGAACATGCACATGTGGGAAGTACGATATTGGAAAAATACCTTGCCGACATGCCATTCCTGCAATTTATTCACGACATATGGAAGTACATGAACTTATTCCTGCAACTTGGGACCTATTTATGTTCGGTTATGTCAGCATATAGATCCTAATGAATCTTGGTTTTTCTTGACACAGGTATGGAAGTACACAGATTTACTGATGATGTATACACCACTACAACATGGAGAACTGCATATGCGGAATCCATTAATCCAATAGCAGTCCCGGAGACTGACTGGAATGTCCCAGCTGAGGTCAACTTTGTAAAGGTTTTACCACCAGAGTCAAGAAAGAGTGCAGGTCGACCAGTAAAGAGAAGGTATGAAACTGTAGAAGACAAGATAAAATCTTCTCAAGGATCAAGAAAGAATCAAAAGCACAAGTGCAGCCGTTGTGGTACCCAAGGCCACAAGAGAGAAACATGCATTTATCCATCTAGTTTGTTTTGTGTGTTCTTCTTTCTCTGTTTTTATTATTTTTCTTGAGACAAATCGATCTTTGATAAAGAACCTATTAGACAATTTGATATTTGCAACACTCTTGAGACAAATCGATCTATGTTGGTGGAAGTTTTGTTGTTCTACTAAATAATCACCATGAAAGAACAAGATCCATAATTTGAAAAAAAAAAGCAGAACAACCAATTGAGGCAGCCCGTGACTTTCATGCATAGATAAAGTAGATGAAAAATATCAGCAAACAACACACAAACAAAGCTTTTATGATCCTTAATTCCCTAATGCATTCTATGGTCTTCTCTTGGCAACGCCTGACAGCATCTTCCATCTCTTCAATTCTACCCTCATGGCGTTTCATCATGGTCTCACCAGCTCTCATTGATTTCTGAAACTCGAATTGTCAACGAGCAAAGACGTCAAACAGGTCCCCGAAGTCTTCAATTTCTCAACAACTGACTTATCAGTCCATTTGAACAAGTGGGTTTTGTCTTCATCATTAACATCCAATAACCAGTTAGATTGAAACGAAGACATAAGTATATGATTATACGACTAACCTTCTCAGATCCCATCGACAAGAATGAAATAATCTTCCGGATTTTTAACTATTTTTGAAGTGAATCGAGACACTGCCTCACCACAATTGCATCTTGTAGGAATTCAGCGTTGTTTGGCAAGTCGATCTCTTTAATTGATAAAGAATTGACCGAAGACATGATTGACTCGATCTCCAAAGTTTCACAGCTGTAATTCTCTCGTCGAGGAAGAATGAGGAAGAAAAGGGAGTAGGTCAAAAAAATTTAGCAAAACTACGTCGTTTCATACTCCCATGACATGTACTTTGTACTTTGTCTTTGAATCCTCTAAATTGGTTTAAAACATGAAGCAAAGAAAGTGGACTGACGTACATAATTAGTGACCAATGTACATAAATAGTGAATAAATAGATGTCATGTGTGTTTAGGGTTATGGTTTGGATTTTGGTTAGAGTTAAGGGCTTGTTTACGGTTCGTTTAGGGTTTAGGTAGGGTTTGTTTAGGGTTTGTTTTGGTCTGCAGGTTTTAGGATCTTGTACCACACTATTCTTTTCAGAAAATCAAACAAGACAAACAGGAAACACCAAAGATAATCCATAGAAAACCAAAGCTAGAGTTGTCACATTATTCCATAAAAGCATAAGCTAGAGTTTTTGCACATAATTTCTAGAAAAATCAAACCACTAATTGGACACATAATCAGTCATCTTCGAGGTCAAAGACCTCAGACCTCTCCCATACATATCGTGTCATAGCCTCAGCGTAATTGCACTACAAGAAAAAGTGGTATTGATAGCACATTATGATAGTCTTGTTTTCCGAACTGCTATGAAAAATAAAATAAAAATCATAGTTTACATTAATAGCAGTTTATTAACGCTGTTGTGTAAAATTAGTAAGCGGGAAGAAAAAATCACTAATACCGCCAATATTTAGGTGAAAATTAGACACGCACCAAGACATAACTTTTTCTTTTCTTTTCGATAGCACAATATGATAGCATTGTTTTGAGAATTGCAATGAAAAATCAATTTCTAATCTTTGAAATCTTAAACCTAAACATGTTTTAAACCCTAAACTCTAAACATAAACCTTAAAACTCTAATCTTTTCATAACATAACCTGAAATCATAAATTTAAACTCAAAGTTATTCCTTCTAATCTTAATATTTAACTTCCAAAACACTAACCTTAAATCCTTAGTCAAACTCTATACCCTAAACTCTATAATTACTCTATACATAAAATCTTATACTCCAAATTA
Organism: Brassica carinata; assembly: GCA_016771965.1. Lineage (NCBI taxonomy): Eukaryota > Viridiplantae > Streptophyta > Magnoliopsida > Brassicales > Brassicaceae > Brassica > Brassica carinata. The sequence goes on along the minus strand of CM028691.1, from coordinate 12,483,855 downwards.
TAAATATAAACACTAACATATTATATTCAACTCCCCTACTGTTCATACTTTAGTTCCAAATCATAAACTGCAATTCAAAAGTTAGTTATTTTCAAAATCTAATCTCAAAATCTTAAAACTAACCCTTAACATTACACTTCAGACCCTAAAACTCTACATCCAAATCACAATCTGAATATTAATCTAATATTTTTCCAACATAAACATCAAACCTTAATATAAACTATCAATTTATTATTTTCAAAATATAAACCCAAATATCACCCTAACTCCAAACCCCATATACTTAAATTCATAAATTCAAATACAAATCTAATATTCTCTACTTAAATCTAAAATCTCAAAGAATTATCATTACACTCAAATTTTCAAAATAATACAAATTTTAAACCGAACCCCAAATTTTTACTCACAACATAAATATTGATCTTAAGACTTTATTCAATACGATAACTAACATCTAACACTGTGCTTAAATCTCTAAACTCTAAACTTATACTCTATATTCAAAGCATAATCTTAATATTAACCTTATGTTTTCAAACTTAAAAACCAAAACTCTATTTCTTAAACCCTTAACTTCATTTATTTTATTTTAACACTAAATTTTAATTCCAAAATTTAAACTTAAACCCTATGATATATATCATAAACTCTGAACTCTATTATGTACTCAAATATCAATCACAAAGTTTAACTTTTTAACTATAAATTTAAGGGAAGATTACTAAAATAACATGAAATCATGTTATTATTACTAGAATAACCTATAACTTTTTTTAATTACTAGATTGTTTTGTATACCCAGAATGCCTTTATTTCATTTGTTAACAAAAAAGATAATTACAGAAGATGCCATTAATATTTTTTGTCATATCATCAAAAATATTAATTATTTTCGAAATAGGTAAATAAGTATGCCACAAAAAGTATGACTTGACGGCAGGTTTATTAATCTCTGGCAGATTTATTTCCTCACACAAACTTATTGTGGCAGACTTCATATCGTAACGGACTTCCATAGAAAAGTCTACCATACACGATGGCAGATTTAGTTACGTTCGTAGATTTGTTTTCTGTTGACAAATTTTTTATGGCAGATTTTTTTCTTATGATAGCAGACTTATAATATGTGATAGACTTTTATACTGGCATGCACACTTATCAAAACATAGTTAAATACTTTCAGAAAGAAGTCTACCATACGTTACAATAGATTTATTTACGTTGGCAGATTTGTTTTTGGCTGGCAGATTTTATATGACAGATTTTTGCTGTATGATAGCAGGTTTTTAATATGTGGAAGACTTTTCCACATCCAATGAAATTTTTCTTGTAGACTTTTCTTTGTTTGGCAGATTATTTTATATTTGAGGTAGCAGACATATATTTTCTTCGTTTACAAACGACAAACTTTTCGAATAAATATACTTAGCAGACTTATAAATTAATAATAGAACTAACTCTATATCATAGCATATTTTTATATGCGTTATAGCAGACTTTTACAAATTATATGTAGTAACAAACTTTTAACTTGGCAAACCTGTTTTATGTAAATATTGTTTCTTGTCTAAAACAGATGGTACCAGCCAGGGATGGAACTGTTGTTCTGCAGTGCTTGTTTCAGATGAAGCATGAGAGCATAGTTGTTCACCTCGAGTTCTCAGTGTTCCGGTATTGAGTAACCATTTTGGTATGTAATAATAAACAGTTTCTATTTCTTATAAGTACACAAACAATATATCACTCTACATATGTCACGTAATAGAGAGCTCACTATAAAACAGATTCAGGTGGTGCTGCTGGCTCAAAGCTCTCACTATATCGTATTTTCAATCGCTCAATCACGGAATAGAACTCAGATATCAAACCGGAGAGAGGAGCTTCTGGTTTCTCATTTTAAACACAGCTTCTTGCTCCTCGTTCTCTCTCTTCTTTCTCTCTATCGAGCTGCATTTCGGGTTTTTGGTCTTGAGGTGATAGAGAAGGTTCTAGGGAGCGAGGACCAGAGCTAATCCAGGCATGTAAAAGACACTGAGACACACTTGATCGTTTCTTGTTCATGGACCAGAAGCGCAGTCTTCTGATGTGTCAAGATCACCATGCCTGTTGAATAAATCCTGGAGTAGCGGCACCCTAAAGCTATCTTCAATACATACAACAGAGAAAGAGTTGGAGATTAGAAGGTCTAGAATGGTAAAGTAGTTCAACAGCAGCCTGAATGATTCCATTACCTTGCGTGGCATCATTCAAAGAAGCTCCATCATCAAAATCAAATGGTCCCGTTAGCTACAACCTTGCTGGATATGTTTTTGCACTGTTTGATTTAGTCATCTCTCTGTAAAAGTGTAAATAATTTACAATGTAGTTAGGAAAACATATGTTGAAATCGAAATTACCAAACCTACAATGATATAGACAATTAGTAGTGTATAATTATGAAACTGAGATGCAACGAAATCCTTATTACTATCAATTAAGAACACAACTACGAACTCTGGAGCAAGGTAAAATCCAATTCCATGAACAGATTGAAGCGCATACGAGTTTGTACTACTGAAGAAATCAACAAAAATAAGAGTAAAAAGTAAACACATTATATTGAACTCTCGATTTCAGAAACTTAATTTTGGTCGTCGATTTGCCTCTCAATTCCGTTCCTTTGTGAATCTGGAGGTTTTAGTGATAGAAAACGGTGCTACAAAGTGAATCAAGGAGAAATCAAATCACAAACGAATGAACCTTGATTGTTGAAGAATTGACAATTTAGGATCTAGGATTCATGTCTAATGAGAAGGGCGGGGAATCGTGGAAAAATAATGAGAAAGGGGAAACTGATAACTTATATTTTTGGCTAAGGTTTTTTAAGTGTTTAATGAGAGATGGGGATATTTGTGTACTATAGTATCATATTTTTCTTTTCTTTTTGGGTGTGTTACTCTAATCATTTCTCATAAAATGTATGTTATTCTAACTAATATCTCTAAATTTAAATCTTTAAATTTAATATTGTGAATTATACAATTTTGATGTTTTCTCAAAATATTTTTTTTCTTACGAAAATATAAAACACAACATACAATAGAAAACAATAGTATTAAAAGAAGAAAAAAGAAAATAGCTTTAAAAATCTGACTGGTAAACATAAAGGACCAATCACATACAAATGCGCAGATAGCTAATATTGACCACTGATTAATTTGTTGAAGGGTCCAGATTCATCCTACTTCTTCTTCTCTCTCTCGTCTCGTTTGTTTCCACTTTCCACTTTCCACATTTCACAAGTCTCATTTTCTCTGTGATTCATCTTGCTTCTTCCTCTCTCTCTCTCTCTCTCTGGTATCTCCAATTCACCACCAAACCTCGTCCATGGTTTAAAGGTAACCACTTCCCATCCTTCTCCTTTTCTCTACCCGGAGCCAACACGCTCATCACCACCCACCACCACCTTCTTTGTGACTCTTTCGACGAGTCTGAACATCGTCGCCATCGTCATGGTCTCGAGATCGTCTCCATAGTCACCTGTCTCAAGCTCGCAGCGTCTCGCTCCGCCGTCACCGTCTCGAGCTCCTCCGTCGTCACCGTCTCGAGCTCCTTCCATCGTCCCCGTCTCGAGCTCCCTCTGTCGTCATCGTCTCGAGCTCGCTCCATCGTCAACGGCCTCGAGCTCGCTCTGTCACCACCACTCTCGAACTCGCCCCAAAATTCTTCGATGGAGAGAATACAGATGAAGACTGTGAGAAAATAGAGCTGGAGGAGGAAGGAGGCGGGCAGTTCACGACGGTGAGAAGGTAGATCCGGCTGGAGGAGGAAGGTCTCAAGGCGGCTGGAGGCAAGGCTCGTGGAAACTGTCTCTTTTTTTTAGGTTTAGTTTTTTTTTTTTAGGTTTGGTTTATTGTAAACCAATTTGGGCAGATGTGTTGGTTTAATTTTTTTAATTGTGGTTTACTTTTGTAAACCGAAATTTATTCGTAATTCCATTTTAATTTATAAATAAATATATTTTATTTATTTTTAATTATAAATCATTTTCGAATTTGACAAAAAAATCATTTTCGGATTAATTTTTTTTAATTATAACGGTACCCAATAATAACGAGCTATGAGAAATGCTATTATATAGTTTACAGACAATAGTACTTACAGAACTGCTATAATATAGGGGAGACTTATTATAGCTCGGGCAGACATAGCGGTTTCAATAACGCTAACAATGACATATCATAGCTTTTTTTCTTACGCTAAAAAAATCCATTTTTCTTGTAGTGATGAGATCGTGTGCTGCCTCCCATAAGTCCACACCAAGCTTACATGCGCAACCCATAATGATTTAGTCATCCACTAAACCGAGGTCGAGACCAAGCAGATGGCATTCCAAGTGCTTGAGCGCGTATGCACCGCAATCACAACAAGACTTGTTCAATCTCATCTTCATAGGCACATCCATGATAGAATATGCTGAGAGGAGTAGCTGCTTCTGTCTTTCGGGTGGTCCAACGGCCTTCACTATCCTAGGAATCATAGCAGTAAACTTCTCAACGTATTGTCTATTCTTTCCCCGACTGCAATCAAAGACTTCCACTTTTTTTTCAATGATGTTGACGCAGACACCAACCCGTGATTACCTGCGTTGGACATAACTAAATTTGTAAATGAAGAAATGTAAACTAGGATGAGGAGTGAATGATTACCATTTACAAGCGAGAGGAAAGTAGAGGCGATCAACATTGACACCCAAACTTGATCAGTCCGTCCATGAGATGGAATCTCTCCTCTGCCGTACCCAAGAAGAAAATCAGGCAATTGATAGGCTTTTTTGTTACGTGTAAACTTGTTGTATGCAGCTTCGAGTTGGAGGCAGAACATAGCACTCATGAAAGCAACACGGCTTGGGGTCCAACGGTGTAAAGTAGTGTTCACTCGCCATATAAACATAAATGCATCCATTTCCTGAATATCCATAATGAAAATAAGCTAAGGTAGCAACGAAGAAGTGTTACAAAGATAAATTCACCAAATTAGTAGAAGATATCCTTACCTCGTTTCCAAGCCATTTCCCGGCACTTACTATCCTTGTAGCTACAGCCAAATTTAAGATTGACGGACCAATTGGTAAACGTATTGGATTCAAAGCCCATTCCGTGAATCCTTTACATGATTCCTCGGAGAAATTATACAGTGACCCTTGCGGAGAACTATCTAGAGGCAATGGTGAATCGCTAAGCTGAAGCTTACTTTTTCCTTTATACCATTTCTTCCACTGTGACGGCGGTGGAGCTGTATCTTTTTCTTTCTTTAATGGTTTAGCTTTTGAACCTCGGACTGAAGTCATTGGAGTCCACCAGTCATCTTCCTTATTGGTTTGAGATGGATCAAAGTCGGCACATACGACCGAGAAAGCCCTTCAACGCCTTTATGTAGCCATCCCGCGAATGATATCATCTGCTTGACTAAAATTCACATTGTATGGACTTTGGGATTCTTTCTGTTATGTCACAATAAATAATCAATTAACAGCATAATATTAAGCAGTAAATCCATTACATGAACATTACAAATAGTTTCAGTATTTCATACACCAAACACAAGCATTACATTAATATCTTACCAAGAGTTCACAACCATTACATAAATTTAAAAACAAGACACTTACAAACCAATGACACTTACACACCAAGCAAACTTCCAAACCGAGATAATATAGAACACATCTAGTTCCTGGCCGATACCGTAGATGACACTAACACAACAACCACGTAAAACATATAATAAACAAGCCAAATTAACATTTAAGAGAGTGGTGCAGACTAGTTTTTCTTTACCCCGCGTTTGGACCTACTCAACGATGACTGTGAAGCAGATGGCTTGCTCGGTGATGGCTTGCTCGGTGAAGGGTCTCCAAGCTCAACTTAAACGTTTGCTTCCTTCGTGAATCTCTAAGCTCTGCCTTCATTTGCTCAATTTCTCAGACATCTGTTTCTGTAGCCTCTTCCATTCCGAGAAATTCTGCTGAAACAAATGTGTCACAAAAGCCTTCATGTCTTCATTAAAAGGCTTGCTTTGGTCCAATAGAGAACCTTATGCTTCCTTTTCTCCATACCACGATCCGAAGCCTATTCTTTCCCATTTTAGATGTCACATCTAGGTTGGTTGATCCTCTTGGAGTCTGAAGGTCTTCATCACTCTCAGCTTCTTCATCATTCCCATTTTCTTCAACATTCCCAGCTTCTTCAACATTCACAGCTTAGTCATCAAGATCTAAAGAAATCTCCGAGTGTTTTCAAACTCCCAAATATCCTCACTGAAGTTATGCTTCGTCCTTATCAACTCCTTGAACAATGATTCTATCATCCTCAACATCATCAGCTCTGCGATAATATGAACTATCGACAACGTCCATATTCCCTTTCCATGAGATGTATGAAAAGTGACATCCTACACAAGAAAGGTAAAGAAAGTTAGATCCTAAAATCATTTCAAAACAGATGAAGGCATCTTAAATAGAATTAATTACCTCGCTTGTGAAGATGCTCTGCAATCGAATGATCTCGTTATATGACACCTTCGCAGCTCCGTCCGGTTTATGCATCTAGGACCATCCTTAAATCCCTTATCCAGTTTTTTACCACAGAGCTTTCCAATCTTTGGTACATCTTCCATTTCCCAAATCTGCAAGTAGTAGAATCCATCTAACACGTAACTAGTAGTCTTCTCAGATAGGAACTCACGTGTTTTGGCTACTAACTCGCAGAGGTAGTCATAAGCAGCAACTCCCCAAGGATACCTTCAAAGCTTCTCAAGATCCATGACCACCTTGATGTATTTGAGGGGATATTAGCCTTCTCATCTCTCGCTAAAACCACATACATAATGATGCAAAGGTAGACTAATCTTATGCGACCTGCATTACGCCACTTCTTAACAGCATTCTTGTGCTTATTCCACAGGTTGAAGATTTTAATTCCTTCTTTTTTCCTCAATACCTTGCTCCAGAAACCACCATCATCATCGCAGTCATTGAACTCCTCAAGTGAGATACTAGTATCGCATTGAAGCCGGTTATTGCGTGGAACTCTTGCAGTGAAAATTGAAGTGGTCTCCTCGCAAAGACAAACCAGAGCTCGTACATTTTTAAGTCACCAGCTCCCTACACAAGAAGCTGTGTATCACTCTCGCGGAGTACCCAAGACCATACTCATGCAGCTTAAAAATCTGATTAAAAACCGATCTTTCTTCACTTCATTCAACTCCTTTGGCAGCCATTTGACCAACTTTCTCATAATGTAGTCGATCTTGCAGTTGTTATTGATCTGAATCACTTGGGTCTCCTCACCCTCCTTAAATATCCGCTTTGGTAACTCCCGACATACCTACAATCAAAGCAAAACATTGTTAGTTCAAGTAACTAGCAGAAACATCAACATATCAGTCAACATGTTAAAGTATCAATATCATCGAAGAACAACTAGTCAACATTACAGTCGGACAACAACTAGCTCAAGACTCGAATTTTCCCCCTTTCCAAAACCCTAAATCGATATTCTACAAATACAATAAAAACAGTAACATGCATGACTTAATTAGAGTGTATAAGATGATTTATCAACCCATAAAACAAATTTAGTTTAAGAAAGATGAGAAATCAGGTTTACAAAAATTTAGGGTTAAGAGAATCAATAGACGAAATTTCATACCTATTGTGAAGAAACGTGAGATTTTGATGAAACTGACCAAAGAACACTTCAATTTCGTGATGAACTGTCCGTGAAACTTCTTGAGGAAGAATAAAGAAGATTTCGTTGTTTAGTGTGAGAACGAAGAGAAGGATGACTAAAACGAGGATAGTATGTGAAAACGAAGAGGAGAACAAAGGATTTACTCCAAGAAAGAGTGTATCGCCATTGATGGAGTGGAGAGCTTGATTGGAGAAGACAAAGTAAAAGGGTAAAGTTAACCGATAATACCCTACTTACCTTTACCGTCTTTATTTTTTTACTTTTTTTATTTTCTAATTAATCTAAATTTTAATCAATTTCGAAAAATAATATGTGTTATTCTAATTCATATTAATATATTTTTAAGGGTATTCTGGTATTTACAGGATTTAAAATCCTAGTTCCCTTAAAAATCTACTAGAAATCCTATTGTGACAAATCCTAGTTCAAAGTGTCATATTTTTCCAATTTTCTCAATAAGAAATCATATGACAATATATGAAAACAACTTTAGGCAAGAAAGACAAATAAAACAAGATAGCCTGGCGCAGAAAAGGTAACGCCCTCACCTAATGTAAATAACTAAACACCCCAATAAACCCAATAAGTCCGGGTGTTCAGATATCCGTTCAGACTTGGATCAAGTATTTGGATTTTTGGTATATTTTAAATATTGGGGTCTAGAAATCGTTCGAAAATGTTAGTCCATATTCAATTATTTCGGGTCAAGTTCAGATATTTAGATTTTGAAAAAAATCATAATTTCTATTGCTCAAGTTTCTTATGCGTAAAAGTAATCATTAACTTAACTTATTTTCTAATTTTTATAGGTTGGACAATTAATAGGTTTCAAGATAAAATTATGAAAATAGAAAGACACTACTATGGTTATTGTCCTGAGAATTTAGATGCAATTTTTTTGCATAAAACAAGAAACTTGACATTCATTTTAAGTGAGTAGTAAATGATTTTGTCCGCAATTATATGTATATTATATGATCTTGTGTCATGTTCAGCATCAATATAAATATTTTGAATAAAGGAGAAAAATAAACTAGGAATATAGAGTTAAGTATACATACGTTCGATTATCTTCGAATATCCATTCGGGTATAGATATTACCTGTTCAGATTTGGATATCCAATCTCTCCTAACTCAATACACGTCTTGGTATTTTGTTACTACGGTTCGAATTTTAGTTTAATTTTTTGGGTCAGATTAGGATCACGGGTTTGTGTATCAGATAAAATGCCGAGGCATATACCCCAAGTCAAGCAGGAGAAGATACAATGGCATAAAGAGGGAACATGCAGTGAATCCCAATGATAAGTGATTCAGGAACATCAGTCTGATCAACTGTAAATCTCCAATCAAATTGATGAACTAAGTTAGCGACCCACCTCATTTAGCACCAGGGCGGATGATATTGCTGGGCGAATTCTTCTTCCTGCACCAAACGGAATCTAAATCCCTTTCCGGTCTAAACAACTCTTTGTCATGTCTTTACATTCACGAAGCTTGTTCAGATACTCTGGGAGACGTAGAAGCTCTGTCATTGCCCATTTCATAACAGTGAACCATGTGTATGTACCACCCAAAAATATTCTGAAAGTGAAAACCAAAACAAGAAATATTAACTAGGGTTATGGGCTAAAACTTATATTGAATCTGTGCATTGCTTGTCATTATGTGGTGCATTATGTACATGCTTGTTTGGTGTGGTGCAGTAGGGGTCGTGTTTGTTTATGTTAGAGATAGACTTTACAAGGAGTTCTTTAATTGAGTTGTTTACCATCATATACCTCATTGAGTGACTTTCATATTATTTAGTCCCTCTTTCTTGCCTTTTTAAGATGAGCTCACCAAGTAGTTAGATATATGGATGGTTTGGCATTTTGGGATGATCACGATTATTATTTCGGTTTTATACGAATTTTCTAGCTAAAATATTTGGTTACTGAATTTATATATGTTTTATTTCGGATTATTAGTAATTTAATTTTATGATTCAATTTAGTTCGGTTAAATGGTTACTGATAGAAGAATTATTAATTGTAACAATATAATTAATATTAATAAGTTGATAATTGTACCAGTATAATTCAGTCTTGTAGACATTAGGTTAAGTAGCGTTGCGTTCTCGAGAGAGGATGAATCACATTTTACTTTGTGATATCAGAGCGGGCTTTGTCTGACCCTGACCTGCGACAGCGATTAGGACTCGATTATCAGTAGTTTTCAATTTCTTCCATGGATTGGGAGTTTAAAAAAAAAATGAAACCCTTCTATCCATGATTATTCGATTAATCCTTAGCGTTTTTGACCTTTTTTGCACAAGAAGACCAAGTTTTCATATTTTTATTTATGTTCTTTTTAATATATTCTTTCTATCTATCGATTCAAAGAGACGTTCTAGAAGAAATTTGAAGAACGTTTTGTGGTATTTCTGAGCAATGGTTACTAGATCATTTCCATTGTTTCTAGGGTGGGCGTTCGGATACCTATTCGATTCGGTTCGGTTTGAATCTATTCGGTTCAGGTTTTCGATCATTCGGTATTTCTAAATTTCGGTTCGGGTTAGGTTCGATATTTTATGGTTCGTTCAGGTTCGATAACCCATTTAAATTATTTTTAAATTTTTCAAATTCATTATATATACTTTAAATTTTTGAAAATCTATATACAAAATAATATATTACATATAAATTTGAATAACATATGTCAAAATACCTAATCTTAACATATAAATTGGGTTTTTAAAATATTTGGATAGAAAATCAATAGATATTTAAGTATTTTTGGTGTTTTAAGTATACTTTAGCTATTTTAGACATTTACTTTTGACTATTTGTATATATTTTTAAAATATTTTGGAAAACTTAAAAGTATCTTATATATTTTGGATGTTCGTAATATACATTACATCTAAAAATAATTAATATATTTAGATATATAAATGTATTTCGGATACATTCGGATACCCGAAATATTTCGGTTCGGATAGGGTTTGGTTTCGGTTCTTTAAATATCAAAATTTTGAACTTCGTTCGGATATTTAAACAATTTCGGTTCGGTTCGGTGCTACTTTTCGGATTGGGTTTGGTTCAATTCTTCAGATTCGGAATTTTTGCCCAGCCCTAGTTGTTTCTATGGCTTTTTCACAATTTTCTTCAGAGTTGTTGAAGTTCTTTTCGGGTTCTGTTTAGAATTTGCCTTGAATTCTAGTTAAATGGGGGATAATTTTAAGAGAGAATTGGAAAAAGGGACATTTTAAACTTTTCTTTGTCTCTTTAGGACTTTTCATATTTTTGACAATTCTGGACACATTTTACCCTTCGTTCATGGAAAAAATACTAAACTTAACTTTAAAAATGTAAAAAATATCAAAACTATTGAAAACATAAGTATAATAATTTATATGTTTAATTTTTTTAGAAAATGTGGAACCATGTTTTATTTTGTCTTCTACCTTTGGTTAGAATACACATTCCCATGATCTACTTTGTCTATATATCGGACTCTAAGTTTTATACAAGGATATACCCAGGATATATAATGTAAACTACTCTTTCTTGTATAACATATCTAACCTAGATTTGGTTACATTACAATCTAGCAAGATGTCTTAAGTGTACCTAAAAATATAAAACGACATATAGCCGCTGCTCTATGCTGTACCTTACGTAATATTTGTGTAATAACCATGTTCTGCCTTTTACCTTTTGTGACGCTTAAGGAACAATAGGCTTCCCACCTACTCTAAAGTGTTCTGGGTGAGGTAGGATACATACTATATGGAAATCCGAAAATTATGGAAACTTCCATATTCGGTTATAGATGTTTCCATAAATCTCTCAGAGAATATTTTCTCCAAGTTTTTCTCCTCCTCCCACGATCCCCTTCTCTTTGTGTGTCTGTGAAGTTCATCGACCTATTTTCTCTTCTCTCTTCTGTCTATCAAATCGACATGGTTCTAATCTATGTTAAATCTGGTGAATGGATGTCTAATTCCAGTGAGGAGTGGAGTTTCATGGTAGACAAAGAAAGGCGTGGTCGAATGGTAACATTAGAAACTACTACTCTGTTGGAGCAGCTCAAGATCATGGTGTGTGAGGATTATGGGGTGGAACCTAATGCCGTTAATGCCGAGTTCAGTTATGAGATGGTGAATCAAAGAGGGAATCCTCCCATTGTTATCACCAATGATCGACAAGTATCTAATTTTGTGGGCTATGCGAAGAAGGGTTCGTTTACAACCTTGTGTGTCACGTTCTCTAGTAGTGGTGTAAATCAAAAGGAACGAGTCAATATCGATTTGAATAAGGCACCTTGTGATTCAAGTAATGTTGAGGATGAGGAAGTTCCTGAAATAAATCCAGCAGACTTTGTCAAACCGTCAAAGGAGTCTTGTGATAGAAGGAAGGATCATGTATCTGCGGATGGTTGCGGTGATGCTGGTTTAAGGAGTGAAAATAAAGGAGATGGTGAAAACAATGGAGATAGTGAAAGGGATGGTCGATCTTCAAGAGGAGATTTCGTAAAGAAGGATCAAATTTTCAGAAGTAAAAGGGTTCTGAAGGCAAGAATGGAAATTTGGGCGATGAACCATAATTTCGATTACGTTGTACAGAAATCTACAAAAAAAATGGTGGTAAATTCGATGTAAGGATACATTGTGCAACTGGTCTGTGCGTGCGGGATGTCTGGATGGGTCTACATATTTCATGATCAACAAATGCGAGGGAAGACATTCATGTGCTCCTTCAAAGAAAAGCAACTTCGGAAAAACAGCATCGGCCAGAACAATTGGGAGTCTGATACAACATCGATTTGATGATACCAATGATGGCCCAAAAGCAAACGAAATCATTCAATTTATGAGATTGGAGCATAGTTGTGAGATCACTTATTGGCACGCTTGGGAAGCTCGTGAGTTTGCAATTGCAGCTGCTAGAGGTATACCAGATCACAGTTATGCTAAAATACCGAGATACTTGCATATGATTAAGAAGCTAATCCTGGTACGCATAATCACTATGAAACTGATGAGAATGGGAGATTCATGTATCTATTTATGTTGTTTGGGCAATCAGTTAGAGGATTCTACAATGCAATGCGTCGGGTGATTGTTGTTGATGGAACTTTTCTGAAAAATAAATACAAAGGAGTTCTACATGTTGCTACTGCTGTTGATGGTAACTCTAATTTGTATCCGATTGCATTTGGAGTTGTTGATTCAGAGAATGATGATTCATGGGGGTGGGTTTTTCAGACAGCTGAAAGTGGTGGTTGCTGACTCTAAGGACTTAGCTTTTGTTTCCGATAGAAATGCATCGATTGCTAAAGCAATTGGGACTGTCTACCCTCGATCAGCACATGGAATTTGCATTCACCACTTATTGACCAATGTGGTTAAGTCTTTTAAGACAAAGGGGTTGACTGCCTTGGTCGAACAGGCTTCAAAGGCATATAGGTACAATGAATTTCAGGAACGTATCACCTAAATTTTTGATATGAGTCCTGAGCTTGGAAGATATCTACAGGAAGCTAATGTGCGAAAATGGACTCGTTCTTTCTTCCCTGGTTCCAGGTATGACATTAGGACCACAAACCCCGCAGAGTCGATAAATTATCTTCTGAGAATACCTAGAGAATATCCGATTATTCCTTTGCTGGATAGTATAAGGGAATTTTTGACTCGATGGTTCTACGAGCGTCACCTGTTAAGCTCGAAGCAGCTTGATCCTTTGACCGTTAAGGTGGAGAAAAAGATTGATAGGAGAATTGTAAAGGCAAAAGGATTTCAGGTTTACCAGATTGACAACTTCAGATCGATTGTGAAAGGAGACATATATGATTGTCATGTTGATTTGGAAAGAAGAACATGCACATGTGGGAAGTACGATATTGGAAAAATACCTTGCCGACATGCCATTCCTGCAATTTATTCACGACATATGGAAGTACATGAACTTATTCCTGCAACTTGGGACCTATTTATGTTCGGTTATGTCAGCATATAGATCCTAATGAATCTTGGTTTTTCTTGACACAGGTATGGAAGTACACAGATTTACTGATGATGTATACACCACTACAACATGGAGAACTGCATATGCGGAATCCATTAATCCAATAGCAGTCCCGGAGACTGACTGGAATGTCCCAGCTGAGGTCAACTTTGTAAAGGTTTTACCACCAGAGTCAAGAAAGAGTGCAGGTCGACCAGTAAAGAGAAGGTATGAAACTGTAGAAGACAAGATAAAATCTTCTCAAGGATCAAGAAAGAATCAAAAGCACAAGTGCAGCCGTTGTGGTACCGAAGGACACAAGAGAGGAACATCCGATTTACCCATTTAGCTTTGATGTGTGTTCTTCTTTCTCTGTTTTTTTATTATTTTTCTTGAGACAAATCGATCTTTGATAAAGAACCTATTAGACAATTTGATATTTGCAACACTCTTGAGACAAATCGATCTATGTTGGTGGAAGTTTTGTTGTTCTACTAAATAATCACCATGAAAGAACAAGATCCATAATTTGAAAAAAAAAAGCAGAACAACCAATTGAGGCAGCCCGTGACTTTCATGCATAGATAAAGTAGATGAAAAATATCAGCAAACAACACACAAACAAAGCTTTTATGATCCTTAATTCGCTAATGCATTCGATGGTCTTCTCTTGGCAACGTCTGACAGCATCTTCCATCTCTTCAATTCTACTCTCATGGCGTTTCAACATGTTTTCACAAGCTCTCACTGATCTCTGAAACTCGGAATTATCAATGAGCAGAACGTCAAACAGTTCCTGAAAGTCTTCAATCTCCTCAACAACTGACTTATCAGTCCATTTGAACAAGTGGGTTTTGTCCTTCACCATAAACATCCAACAAACAGTTAGATTAAAACGAAGACACGGTTATATGATTATACGACTAACCTTCTCTGATCCCATTGGACAACAATAGAATAACCTTCCCGGATTTTTAACTGTTCTCGAAGTGAAACGAGCCACTTTCTCACCGCAATTGCATCTTGTGGGTATTCCGCGTTGTTTGGCAAGTCGATCTCTTGAATTGGATGAAGAATTGACCGATGACATGATTCAGTCGATCTCAAAAATTTTCGCCGCTCTATTTCTCTCTGTCGAGGAAGAATGAGGAAGAAAAGAGAGTAGGTCAAAAAATTAGGATAAACGACACCGTTTCATGCTCATATAATAATCGACAAAATCTTACTACTAAATGTTTGTAGACTAATGTACAAAATTAGTGACTAATGTACAAAATTAGTGACCAATGTAAATAATGGTGAATAAATATGGGGTTTGTTTTGGTCTTCGGTTAGTGGTACGAGTTTGTTTAGGGGTTATGGTCTAGAGTTTGTTTAGGGATAAGGGTTTGTTTAAGGGTTATGGTTTAGAGTTTGTTTAGGGATAAGGGTTTGTTTAGGGGTTATGTTTTGTTTAGGGGTTATGGTTTGTTTAGGGTTAAGGGTTTGTTTAGGGTTGTTATAGAAAATCAAACTAGACATACAAAAAAAACCTAAGAAAGCCAAAGGTAGAATTGTCACATAATTCCTAGAGACCAAGCAGACAGCATTCCAAGTGTTTGAGTGCGTATACAAAAAAAAACACATAATCAGTCTTCTTCGAGGTCAAAGACCTCAGACCTCTCCCATGATGAAGGCACATATCGAGTCATAACCTCAGCAAAAATGGGATCGTGTGCAGCCTCCCATAAATCCACACCAATCTTCTGTCTGCAACCCTGGATGATTTCGTCATCCACTAAGCTGACGTCGAGACCAAGCAGACAGCATTCCAAGTGTTTGAGTGCGTATGCACCGCAATCACAACAAGACTTGTTCAATCTCTTCTTCATAGGGACATCCACGATTGAATATACTGACAGGTGTAGCTTCTTCTGTCTTTCAGGTGGTGCAATGGCCTTCACTATCCTAGGTATCATAGCAGAAAACTTCTCAACGTATTGCCTATTCTTTCCCCCACTGCAATCATAGACTTCCACTTTTTTTTCAATGATGTTGACGCAGACAGCAATCCAGTGATTATCTGCAAGAAACATTACTAAATTTGTAAATGAGGAAATGTAAACTACAACATGTAGAGGAGCTTAAGATTACCATTTACAAACAAAGGAAAGTAGAGATGATCAACATCGACGCCCCAAACTTGATCAGTCCGCTCATGAGATGGAAGTTCTCCTCTCCCGTAACCAAGAAGAAAATCAGGCAATTCATAGGATTTTTTGTCAGGATTAAACACTTTGAATGCAGCATCGAGTTGGAGGCAGAACATAGCGGACATGAAAGCAACACGGGTTGGGGCCCAACGCTTCAAAGTAGTGTTCACTCGCCATATAAACATGTAAGCATCCATTTCCTGAACATTCACAATGAAAATAAACTAAGTAGCAACAAAGATATATCCACCAAATTAGTAAAAGAAAGATCATTACCTCGTTTCCAAGCCATTTCCCAGCGCATACTATCCTTGAAGCAACAGTCAAATTCAATAACGAAGGACCAATTTGAAAAGGTATAGGATTCATAGAACATTCCGTGAATCTATTCCATGATTCTTCGGAGAAGTAATACAGTGACGACTGCGGAGAACCATCCTGGGGCAATGGTGTGTCGCTAAGCTGAAGTCTTTTGCCTTGTACTCTAGACCATTTCTTCCATTGTGACGGCGGTGGAGCTGTATTGTCTTTACTTGGTTTAGCTTTTGAACCTCGGACTGAAGTCATTGGAGTCCACCAGTCATCTTCCTTATTTGTCTGAGATGGATCAAAGTTGGGCACATACGACGCCTGAGAAAGACCTTCAACGCCTTGCGTACTTATCCCTCGGAAGCTAGCATCTTCTTGAGTGAAATTAACATCGACTCGACTCTGGGATGCTTCCTGTGAAATCACAATATAACACAAGCATTACATACCAATCACATAACAACAAAAATTATTCAAAACATATTCTTACTAAAAGTTCACAACCATTACATAAATTTTAAACAGCCATTTCCTTACATAGTTCCATTCCACAACCATTACATAGTTCCAATATTTCACAAACCAAAATACATAAACCAAACCGAGACCTTAGCAAACGACACTACCACAAACAGACACGCAAACTATCTAATAAACAAGAGAAAATAACATTTCAGGGAGTGGTGAAGACTAGTTTTCCTTTACCCTGCGTGTGGACCTTCTCAACGATGGCTGCTGGCTCGTCGATGTCTTGGTCGGAGAAGGTGGCTCTCCATGCTCAACTTCAACGCTTGCTTCGTTACGTGTATTTTTAAGCTCTGACTTCATTTGCTCAAATGTCTCAGCCATCTGCTTCTGTAGCCTATGTTCCATTGCAGAGAAATTCTGCTCAAACAATTGTGTCACAAATGCCTTCATGTCTTCATTAAAAGGCGCTGGCTTTGATCCACTAGAGAGAACCTTATGCTTCATTTTTTCCATACCACGATCCGGAAGCCTCTTCTTACCCTTCTTTGATGTAGCGCCTAGGTTCTTTGATCCTCTTGGAGTCTGAAAGCTTTCATCACTCTCAGCTGCTTCAACATTCTCATGTGCTTCAACATTCACAGCTTCTTCATCATCAAGCTCTAAAGAATCCTCTAGAGTTTCTTCGAATTCCCAAACATTTTCACTGAAATCATGCTCTGACCTTATCAACTCCTTCAGAACCGTGATTCTATCATCCTCCACCTCATCATCTCTGCAAAAATGCTCACTTTCGACCACATCATAATTTCCTGTCCATGATATGTATGGATAGAAGTAATCCTAGACAAGAAAGTGAAAGAAAGTTAGCTCTTACAAACTCATTTAAAACCGGATGAAGTAATCTCAAATAGAGATAATTACCTGGGGTGTTAAGATTTCCTCCAACCGAATGATCTCATCATATGACACCTTTGCAGCTCCCATCCAGTTGATGCATCTAGGACCATTCGTGAAAGCTTTGTCCAGTTTTTTACCACAAAGCTTTCCAATCTTTGGTACAGCTTCCATTGCCCAAATCTGCAAGGCGTAGGAGAATCCATCTAAGACATAACCAGTAGTCTTGTCCTTCAGTTTGTAACGGTTTTTGGCTACTGACTCGCAGAGAAGGTCATAAGCAGCAACTCCCCAAGGATACTTTCGAACTTTCTCAAGATATAGGACAACCTTGATGTATTTGAGGGGGATATTTTGCTTCTCATCTCTCGCTAAAACCACACAAAGAATGAAGGCCAGGTAGATCAGTCGTATGCGATCTGCATTCTTCCACTTCTTAACAGATTCCTTGTCCTTATTACACAGGTCGAAGAGTGTAATTGTCTCATCTTTTCTCCTCAACACCATGCTCCAAAAACCACCATCAAATTTCCACTCTTCGAACTCCTTAAGTGAGATACTAGTATTGCACTCAAACCCGGTTACTGCGTGGAACTCTTGAAGTGAAAATCGAAGTTGGTCTCCTCGCAAAGACAAACCAAAGCTCGTGCAACTTGTAAGTCACCAGCTCCCTGCACAAGAAGCTGTGTACCACTCTCGCGGAGTACCCAAGACCATTCTTGTGAAGCTTAAAAATCTGAGAAAAAAACGGATCTTTCTTCACAGCATCCAGCTCCTTTGGCATCCACTTTGTGAACTTCTTGATAATGTAGTCGATCCTGCAGTTGTTATTGATCTGAGTCACTTGGGGCTCCTCGCCCTCCTTAAAAAGCCTCTTTGGTAACTCCTCAGACATATCTACAAGCCATGAAAAAATTGTTAGTTCAACATGTTAAAGAATCAATATCATCACACAAACGATTACAATGAGAGCACAAACAAAGAACGAACATATATTAGAACACATGTTCCAATCGGACAACAACTACTCTAAGATTACTAACACAATCGAAGAAAAACTACTCTACATTACAATCGGACAACTAAAGCTACATGAAAACATACAGAATCGGACAACAACTCTAACATTTCAAGACCCAAATTTCCCCCCTTTTCCAAAAGCCTTAATCGATACTCTGTAAATAGAAATCAAAAACTTGAACATGCGAAGACTTAATCGTGGTGTATAAGATGATTACCAAACCCATGAAAGAAATTTACTTCAAGAAACATGACAAATCGTTTTTAAAAGAATCTAGGTAAAATCAATACAAGTAACTGTGTACATAATGTTAAGAAATGTGAGATTTTGACGAAACTGATGAAAGAATACTTGGATTTGGAATCGACCTAAACTAGTTGAGAAAGGCCTTTTCGATTTCGTTGTTTCTTCGGTGAGATCGACGAGGAAGATGACGAAAACAAGGTTAGAGACTACGGCAGATGAAGAGCTCGGCGGAGAAGAGATGTGTTGATGAAGAACCCTAAATCGCCATTGAAAGAAAGTCGGCGGAGAAAAGAAGGTAAAAAAGAAAGATGATTAGGTCGATACACCGTATCTCTCTTTTGTCTACTTTTCACTTTTTATTTTTTTTTACTTTTTACTATTTGATTATTTAAAATTAATTACGAAAATTTAATTAATAATTTTAATTCAACTTAAATGATAATACAAGGGAACTATGGTACTTAAGAGAATTGAAAATCCTATTTTCCTAAACAATCTAATCGAAATCCTATTTAGACAAAGCTGAGAAAAAGTGTCCTTTATTTCCAATTTGACTGAGATCTCTTCCTTCACTGGTGGACGGGTTTATTATTTTCATTAATTAAATCTTGTCAGACGTCACTGGAGGAGCAGACGAAGAAATTGTTGATAGTCCCATCAAAGATCAGCGATGGAGGCGAGAAGTTAAGGCGTGTGTGGGAAGAGACGATCAACATAAGATCCATGGCGTCCATCACCACCAACCACCACCGGTCACTGCTGTTCACCGCTGCGACTTGTCCACCACCAGAGATGAAGCATGTCCTGCCGGAGTCCCAGATCTATTGCCGGAAATACCATTCATGAAGGTTTAAGTGATTTCTTCATTTGTTTCTTGCATAACAAGTTACTGTATATTTTTTTCTATATTTTTTATTGTTGCTGGTCTGCTCTCTTGATCGATCCGAGTCCTTTTCTAATTCGAGTCCTTTCCGATCCGTTAATCTTTTCTGATTGGTTAAAGTGAGAGATCTGTAACATCCCGTACTAGCGTATTACTTCTATTATGGATTGTTTAGTTTCACAGTATGTTTTGTCTCTATGAATCAAGTTTGACTAGAGTTGTGTGTGTTTTAGTATTTTACTAGTTTTGACCTCGTGCTACGCACAAGAATAATCTACTGACAAAGAAATTTCAATAATATATAACTAAGATTATATTTATAAAAAAATAATTTATTAGAAAGAGTTGAGTAGACATAAACAAACCATTAACATATATATATATATATATATATATATATATATATATATATATATATATATCATTGAATAACCACAAATATATCTGTTAGATTTGTTTTTAAAATTACATTGATCTTAATTAGCTCATAAAATACAAATATTAATTTGAAGCTTTTCATTTTTATGTCTTGTTCTGTCTGTGTGTTTTCTTAATTGTTAACCTGTTTTAGTAATTCTTAAACTGTAACTTATGGTTACTTTTTCTTATCATATTAAGAATTTCAATTGCAAACAGAAACAATATTACAGAGAAACACTATTTTATGAAAGCAAATCAAGAGAATTATATGTTCTCAAACTTTTTATTTTGAGAATAGAGGATAGTTACTACTTAGTGTATGCTACTATGTAAGTAAAATATTCTCGTGAAGAGTTGCAATGCAATGAAGGTGGACCAAATTATTTGAGAAACTAAAAAGATAATACAGACATGTAGCTAATATATACCTCTGTTGGTTCTCTTTGAAATTTGATGGACGTTTCTATGGCAGCGCTGACTTTGCATCTTTTCACCACTTGAAGTTCCTATAACCTACTAAAACCAACTTTCTCACTCAATATCTGAAACATTAAAATTATAGAGAAAAATGTATCGAACTTCATTACCGCTATTGTACCACGTCTACGTCTGTCCTCGATCTACCTTCTCCGTCTTTCTCATTTCCGCCGGATTTTACCGTAAAATCTCTTTACACTGGTATAATCTCCATCAACTTGGATCCACCATATCCCTTGTTTCTCAAACCCTCTTTACCCTAAACAGGTTCTGATGAAGCAAAAACTTTACACATAATTTTGATAATGTAATCGGGGAATTTGAATTGCTGAGATTCGTTTACTCATGAAATGGAATTTACTATTGGCTCGTGACATACTGCTAATGACTAATGTCGAATATGAAAGATATAGGAATAGGAAAACGAAAAGATCGTGGAGGAAAAATGAGGATCATGGTAATGCAGTAGTGGGTTATTTTGAGAAATCGTAGATAGGTTTTGTTTTCTTTATTATTATCTTGTTTTAACTGTTTTTAAATAATTTTTAAAGATAAATTATGTGGTATATTTTGATTGGTAAGGTGACTTGTGATTTATTATATAAGAGATTCGTTGTTAAAAAGGAGATGAAAATTTAGAAGATTCAACCGTTAACTGAAATGAATGAATGATGTTGAAGTTTTCATATATATGTTTAAATACGAGTCATTTTGTGGAGACTGCAGGGATACAAGGATATTTGTACTCGTGACACCTCTCTAATCAATATGTTTCATAACGTAAAGATTAGCCAGTGATCTCCACTACTTCACGCTCCACAACGTTCCTATGGATCTGTTTGGCATTTCTCGTGCTCTATGCCTCTTGATGACTCACAACGCGTGGCGATTCAATCATACTTCCAGCTGAACGGGGGTGTACGATCTTTTTTTACACGGTCTGATCTTCAGGCCTTCACGATTTTTTCTTCTCTCTGGAAACAGAGGCGATCTTAATACTCTGGTATGAGGTCGTCGTCTCAACCAAAATCTGCTCATATGGCAGACATAAAAGGAAAAGGAATCCTTTATGAGGATGATGATGATGAGCCCATTCAGTTAACTGATCAGGATGACTCTCATGTCATAAAGGAGTACAATATGTCTTTCATCGGCAAGATCCTGAATCCAAACAAAGCAAAATGTTGAGAAGCTGATCCAAAAATGTCAAACCAGTGGGGAATGCAGGATCGAAACAAAGCTAATGTTTTGGGGAATGGAAGATTTCTGTTCAACTTCACCTCAAAGGACGACCTAAATGCAGTTCTTCGTAAGGAACCCGTTCACTACAATTATTCTATGTTTGTGTTGGTAAGATGGGAGCCAGTTGTACACGATGATTATCCTCGGAAAGGTCCCATTTTGGGTCCAGTTGACTGGTATTCCTCTGCACCTGAGGATGATTAACAATCTGAAAAGTATAGGAGGAAGGTTAGGCCAAATTGATATGATGGAGCTCTTAAAGGGACTTATGCTTATTGATGTTGATTCTCGCTTGCCTCTCAGATTCAACAGGAAAATAAAATCTCCTGATGGTGAAGAGGTTACAATTCAGATTAAATATCACTACAGGAAATGTGGGTATTAATAGCGTCGTAGCATAGCGGTTTTTTCATTTATGCTATTGTATATCAACACGGGCCTTTATAATAGCGTTTGTGAAATGTATAAGCTATCTTTGTAGACGCGGGAAAATAAAATAATCCAGCCGCGTTAATTTGGTAAGTGGAGGCGCCTTACCATTGCAAATCAAAAAATAAATGCTATCGTATATGAAAATATATATTAAAAATAACTCTAAGTATTAAAATCGAAACCCATTTCTCTTCACTTCACTCTCTTCACATTCCTCGAAATCGAAACCGAGACTCATCGAAGTTCTTCAGAGTTCTCTCCAGTCGAAGCTTCAATTGGTATGAGTTTCAATTTGATTCTGAGTTTAGATTAGAAACTTTCAATTGTGTGAACATGCATGTCGATTAGAATCTCTTTGATTTTGGGTTTCTATTCGATCGTATCTCTTCGATTCGAATCTCTTTTCACATGCATGTCCGCGTTAACACATGATTCGATTTTGGGTTTGTTCGGTTTAGATTTTGAATATGTTTGTGGGTTTCGATTTGATTGTGGGTTTTGATTTGATTGTGGGTTTCGATTTGATTTTGGATTTGTTTATCAGTTTCAGAAATGGCAAAGACAAGAGGAGGAGGAAAAGTTGGTTCTCGTCGGAGTAGACATAATCAAGGATTGGAGGTAGTAGACCAAGGCTTGGAGGACAAGAGACCGCAACTAAAAGTGAAGAAAACAACAGCAAAGAAAACGGCTTCCCCTAAAAATAATTTAGTTCTAACGCCAACGAGAAGAAGTAGTAGAATCAAGAAAGTGGCTGCTCAAGATGATGAGGTAGAAGACGTAACACCTGCTGAAGATGATGAGGTAGAAGATGTAACACCTGCTCAGGATGATGAAGTAGAAGATGTAACACCCGAAGATAAGGATGATCAGGCTGAGAAGTCAATGTCTGAAGAAGATAAAGACGATGAAGAAGATGGAGATGTCAATGGGAAAGAGGATGAAGAAGATGGAGATGTCAATGGGAAAGAGGATGAAGAAGGTGGAGATGTCGATGGGAAAGAGGATGAAGAAGATGGAGATGTTGATGGGAAAGAGGAGGAAGAAGATGGAGATGGCAATGGGAAAGAGAATGAAGAAGATGGAGATGTCGATGGGAAAGAGGATGAAGAAGATGGAGATGTCGATGGGAAAGAGGATGAAGAAGAACCGGCCAATATGGAAGATGATGGAGTTTTCAATGAGAAAGGGAACGAAGAAGAAGCTCGCGATATGGAAGAAGATGGCACTGCGCAAGATGATGAGA
Source organism: Brassica carinata (assembly GCA_016771965.1). Taxonomy (NCBI): domain Eukaryota; kingdom Viridiplantae; phylum Streptophyta; class Magnoliopsida; order Brassicales; family Brassicaceae; genus Brassica; species Brassica carinata. The sequence goes on along the minus strand of CM028691.1, from coordinate 12,460,298 downwards.
TTCCTAGTACTGAAGGAGTTGAGTTAAGAGGGGAGGAAGTTCAAAAAAAAAATAAAAGAGGACCAACAAAGTTGCGTAGAGTGGCTGAAAATCCCAATGATAAGATTATGGTCACATTCAATGACATTGGTGAGCATATTAGACCTGGTTCAGTAACACTATCGTCTTTTCTTGGTCCTATTGTGAGGGAACATGTTCCGGTTACACTCGCTGATTGGAGAAATCTTGATGCAGCGACTAAAGCAACAATGTGGGAAGAAATTCAGGTTTGTATATATACATTAGTATGTTTTGTTGAACCGCAAGATGAAATAATAAACATGTTTAACTTGCTTATTGTGATGCAGGGGAGATTTAACTTGCAAGAAGAGTGGCAAAAAGCTGTTATTTTCAAGCAGCTGGGAAATGTGTGGAGGGCTGGGAAGTCGAGGCTGGTGTCACAAGTACGTGTTGCAAAGACTGCAGCTGAGAGAATAGCTTTAAAACCAAGCAACATTCCATCCATTCAACTCTGGAACTCTTGGGTTAAGAGTAAAACTACCAAATCTTTCACGGTGAGTTATCTACAACTAAGTAAGTTTCATCCTTAAAGGTCATGGCTGATAGATTTAATCACTGTCATATTTATATTGTAGGAAACAAGTAACAAGTACAGAGCGATGAGAAGAAATCAGACTCCTCACACCACCAGCCGCAAAGGAATGCTTCGTTTAGCTGATGATATGGTAAAAGAGTAGTCAAACATCTATATATTGTACATCTCCAGCTTATTAGATTAAAATGGTACTGAGATATGTCTGTTTTATATAGAAAAAAAAGAGTAAAGACCCAAGTAAGGTGACTAGATCGAAGGTTTGGATTGAGGGACACACTCATGCTGATGGCAGACCTGTGAAGCCACGGTTTGCTGAGACTATTGTAAGAATTATGGAAGTTGTATATTGTGTATAGTTAATAGATTATGGCAATGAATGATTTTGTGTTTAAATGAATGTATCAGGAACAAATACAGTCACTTGACAGTCAGATGGACTCAACATCAGCTGCTGATAACATAAGGGAAGATGCTGTGAGCAAGGTTTTGGGAAAAGACAAACCTGGACGAGTAAGAGGCTTTGGTAGAGGGATTACGGCTAATAAGCTAGCATATCTGCAATTTAGAGACGCAAAAATTGCAGAAATGAAAAGTGAGATTGAAGAGTTAAAGGGGATGGTGCGAGAATTAGCTGAGAAGAAGGTAATCCTTTTCATTACATTTTGTCAAATAGTTTTAAGAAATTTACGATTCCTTTGCCTTTTCTCAGAAAAGTAACGGTGATGCTGAAACATCTGAGAGTAGTGGTGGATTCAAAGAAGGAGTCAGAGTACAAATACTGGATTGGATTGAATCAGAGGATGTTGTTGTTGGTGAAGGAGAATTCTGCTCTGCTGAACCGAAGTACAAAATTGGTCGTTTACCAATTGGTCCTAATGCAGTGGCTATCGTAGTTATGTCTGCACTAAGCTCATCAGCTTCACTTTGGAGGCCTACCACGGATGTGTTAACTCTTGAAGAAGCTGTGGGATACAAGATAGGTTGGCCAATGAATAAAGTGATTTTGGATAAGGATCCAAACTGTTCTGAAGATTTATCTATGGTAAATTTCAAATCTTGTTTTCTTCTTACAACAATTGAGTTCTCTAATCATTACCTTCTTCAATTTTAGCAAAGCAAAGAAGGTGAATCTCGAAGATGCAAGATATATGATTGGACCAATGATGAGGATGAGGTTATTGCTGAGGGTCTCGTGTGCTCTTCTAAATCCAAAGAGATGGTTAACAATATACCTCTGGGTCCCAATGCTGTTAGTATCGAAGTTGTGAAGGTGTTCAATGATCAGGCATATTTGTGGAGGCCAATCGCTGATATGTTGTTCATTGGTGATGCACTTAGCGAGAAAATAGCATGGCCAGTCCTAAAGGTTGAAGTCATGCCTACACCAGAAACAGAATCAACACCTACTAAATGTGCAGTAAAGAAAATAGCATCACCTTCGAAGCCAGCCAAGAAAAAAGCAGTGGTATGTTATTGACATGAAGTTAATGTATTTATTTGTCTGATGATTGATGTTGCGTCCTTAATTGATGTTGGAACTTGCTTCTGACATCTTGTTTGAGTTGTAGAGTCCAGGAAGCACTAGTTCGACCAGAAGTACGAAGCAGAAGTGCATTCTCTTGGATTGCAACAACTCTGGACGTAAGGTAGCTGAAGGAAGGGTAGCTTCAACGGATCCGAATGAGTTTTGCCACTTTGTACCCATAGGTCCAAATGCAAGCAAGGTGTGGATTGATGTTGCTAAGATCGGTGATGCAAAAGTCTGGAGGCTAAATTCAGAGATTGAATACATATCTGATTCAATGGGTTCGGTTGTGGCATGGCCAAATGACAAAATCAAGTTTGTCTAAAATTGTCGTCTGAAACAGTTTTCAAGTTGGTTCTCGTCGACTATGTATTTCTAGTGTGTGAACGAATGTTTAAGTACTTATTTACTCGGTTTAAATCATGTGTGATATTATGTAACGGTTTAAATTATGTGTTATATTATGATATAAGGATCTGTGTGAAAATGTATAGCTTGTTAACCCTATACTCTAAAGTGCATAATTTTACATTAAACCATAAGCTTTAAAAAATAAAACCACAAACGGTAAGACCAAAAATTAAAACCCTATACCCTAAAGTGAAATCCCTAAACCCTAAAGTACAAACCTATACCCTATACCCTAATTGTTCTTGATTTCACAATTTTGTTCATTTTAAAAAGGTCCTTATAATCTTAATTTCATAAAAGTGGTTAGTTATAAATTTTATAAACACACATTTGTTCAAACCCTATACCCTAAAGCCTTTGTACATACAAATAAGTAGTAGTAGTGTTTATGAACATATGAGCTAGATTGATCAATTTTATAAAAGCTCACATAAATTTTTTTATGTATATGTTTTTTTTTTAAAAAAAATTAGAATACTGATATTTTAATTTTTAAGATTTAATTTAATTTTTTTTTTTTTTGCTTCAAAATCCTATATATATATATTAATTTTAAGATTTCAAACGAAATTAATATCCTGAGCCAATGAGGAGTAACCTCCAAGATTGCAGATGTGGCAAACCATACGCCGATGGATGTGTCTCGCCAACCTCAATCTTAGCCATTCTTTTTAATCGCACACGGATTAATCCATACCATTGATTCGTGTTGGTAACTTTGATCTGAGCCGTTTTTTCTGAGCCAATAAAGAGCAACTACTAAGATTGCACTCGGATTAATCATAGACCGTCTGATTGCTCTCCAAATCTTTGATCACAGCCGTTCATTTTTTTCTGCCTCTGTTTGCACTCGGAAAATTTCAGAACACAACATCTCTCTTTCTGTTTCTGTCTCGCGAGCTTTGAGCTAAGCAGATGTATCTCTCGAGCTAAAATCGAACCAGCCGTTCCTGTATTCGCCGATTGAAAGTAAGCAAATGGATAAGACGTGGATTTGGCTTCCAAGGTATAACCTAAAATCTCTCGATCTCGCTTGTACCAGCCATTCCTGTATGACGCCGATTGAAAGAAAGCTAACTTCTTTTGTCTGATTCTTGTAGGAATAGCCACGAGTATTCAGAAGGAGCAACTAATTTCGTCAATTCGTCAGCAAGAAGATTGGGAAGTCTGTCTGAAATGCTATGCCCTTGTAGAGACTGCCGCAATCTGAGCCATCAGTCACTGGATAAAATTGTGGAGCATTTGGTGATTAGGAGTATGGATAAGAAGTATAAGAGTTCTCGTTGGAGTATTCATGGTGAAAAAAGAGATTCTGCAGAAGACAGTGTTCTTCAATATGAAACAGAGGCATTTGATTTGTTTAAGACAGCATTCTCTATGGGCGAAGGTGGTCCAAACCGACAACTCTAGCGAAGATGATGAAGCACCAGAGGAACTTGAGTTTACAAAAAAGCTAAGAGACGCTCAACGCCATTATACTCGGATTGTCTCAAGCACACAAAGGTTTCAGCTATCATGGGACTTTACAGATTCAAGGCTAAAAGTGGTGTGTCGGAGAACTACTTTGATCAGCTGTTGGTTTTACTTGAGGATTTGCTACCTGAAGACAATGTTCTTCCCAAGAGTTTAGCTGCAATCAAGAAATTTCTGAAGATCTTTGGGTTCGGCTACGACAGTATTCATGCTTGCAAGAATGATTGCATACTGTATATGAAGGAGTATGAGAACCTAGAAAGCTGTCCAAGATGCAAAGTTTCAAGATGGGAAATAGATAAGCACAATAATGAGATAAAGGTGGGGATTCCGGCAAAGGTCCTTAGATATTTTCCAATCAAGGACAGGTTTAGGAGGATGTTTAGATCAAAGAGGATGGCTGAAGATCTGCGTTGGCACTATACCAATGCCACTGAAGATGGTACAATGCGGCACCCCGTTGATTCTATATCTTGGGCACAAGTGAATGCTAAATGGCCAGACTTTGCTGCTGATCCATGGAATCTTCGACTTGGGATTTCTACAGATGGGATGAACCCTTTCTCCATGCAAAGCACCAATCACAGCACATGGCCAGTGTTGTTAGTGAACTATAACACGCCTCCAACCATGTGTATGAAGGCTGAGAATATAATGCTGACTTTGTTGATCCCTGGTCCTACTGCTCCTGGTAATAACATAGATGTTTACCTAGCACCACTGATAGACGATCTAAAAGATTTGTGGGCTGAGGGTATTGAAGTGTATGACTCATTTGCGAAGGAGAATTTTAATCTCAGATCCTTGCTGCTTTGGAGTATCAGTGACTATCCAGCCTTAGGAACACTGTCGGATGTAAAGTAAAGGGAAACAAGCCTGCAATGTATGTGGAAAGGATACACCTGCAAGGTGGCTTAAGTTTAGCCGCAAGTTTGTCTACATGGGTAACAGAAGGAGACTACCGCCTGGACATCGTTACAGATATAAAAAAGCTTGGTTTGACAACACTGTGGAGGAAGGGAATGCGAATAGGATACAAACAGGCGATGAGATATATGAGACACTACAGGCTTTTACGAATGATTTTGGTAGACCTCTAGAGAAGGAAAAAAAAGGTAAAGACTAGAGTTGGAAGACGATGAGAGGGTACAAGAAGAAGAGTGTGATGAATCAAATGAACTATGGCGGTGGAAGAAGAGATCAATATTCTTTGATCTACCTTACTGGAAGGTAAAGTATAGTAACTGACCTATATTATGTGATTGTTGTATATGAATATGCCTAACAGTTTCTTGTAATGTGTTAGGAGTTACCTGTTCGTCACAATATTGATGTTATGCATGTAGAAAAGAATGTGTCCGATGCTATGTTGTCTCTGTTGATGCAAAGTGCGAAGTCAAAAGATGGGTTGAAAGCAAGAAAAGACTTAGAAGATATTGGAATCAGAAAGCACTTGCACACAGAGGTGAGGGGAAAGAAAACATACTTACCTCCTGCTGCCTACTGGTTATCGAAGAAAGAGAAGACCATTTTCTGCCAAAGGTTAGCTAAGTTTAGAGGTCCTGATGGTTATTGTGGTAATATTGCGAATAGTATTTCAGTTAACCCTCCAAATATTGGTATTTTAAAGTCGCATGATCATCATGTCCTAGTAAGAACTTGTTACCAGCTGCATTAAGAGGGTTGTTACATAGGGGTCCTAGGATAGGTATAAATAGATTATGCAGTTACTTCAACAGGTTGTGTCAGCGCATCATTGACCTAGAGAAACTTATATCCATGGAAACAGAGTTTGTGGAAACAATGTGTCAGCTGGAGCGCTTCTTCCCTCCAGCCCTTTTTGATATCATGTTTCACCTTCCAATACATCTATCAAAAGAGGCACGCTTGGGAGGACCAGTTCACTTCCGCTGGATGTATCCCTTCGAAAGGTTTGATGAACTCATTTGCTTTAATATATGCACTTCCCCCAATGATGTTTGACTAATATTCATATTTCCTGAGTTATAGGTATATGAAAACACTAAAGGCTTTTGTTAGGAATTATGCAAGACCATAAGCATGTATGGCTGGAGGCGTATTTAGCTGGAGAATGTGTTGCATTTTGTTTAGAGTTCCTTAAAGATTCAGTACTAGTTCAAGAAGCAGTTAATCGTAATGAAGATGTTGAGGCTGACAGAATGGTGGTTGAAGGCCGACCTCTGCAGAAGGGTATAGAGGTTGACCTTTCAGATAAAGATAGAGACATTGCACATCGCTATGTGCTAATGAACATGGCATCTTTGGATCCATTTCTTGAGTAAGTAATTCTCTATGTTTCTTCTACTAGTTTTACTCATAAATTCATTTTCATATACTGTTGTTTAATTTAAAATCAGGATGCATTTGGAAGAGTTGCAAGCTAAGGATGCTCGATTGGCTAGAAATGAAACTTTGTTATGGAAAAACCATACCGAACACTTTGCAGAATGGCTTAAAAATAAGGTTTCAAACTCCACTTTGCAGAATGGCTTAAAAATAAGTTTTACTCATAAATTCATTTTCAAAAAGTGGTTCGTCAAGGAAAGAAATTGGCTAAAGCGATTGTTACTCCGACACGAATATCACCTTCATTGGAGGATAATGTCACCATCAGACCAAAAGGAACAGATCGTGCACTCTCATTTTCACCCAACGACTCGTCTAGGATGGTCGGGGATGAGCATATTATTGGTGCTTCGAGTGATATTGATCTTGTCAGTCAACAGGAGGAAGGTATGATGGAGTGCGGAATACAAGAGGATGATTTGTTGGAGGATGGTCTTATGGAGATTGAAGCTGGCCATCCCACGTATTCCCTATCTGAATTACCACGAAGAGCTTCTCTGGATACACTAAAAAGGTCTAAGACTATGAAGACTAGCTCTAAAGAAAATGCTCCTTTGGGCATTCAAAACAAGCAAACAGAGTTCCTCCGTCGAGATCTCCTCGAAAACGATCAGGCGTCCCTTCCTTAGGGAACAGTGATAAACATAGTTGGCTGAGTCACAATGCAGTAAAGAAAGCAATATCAAGTTCGTCAAAAGGTGATGGTTTGGTGGGTTCCAAAAATCCATCGAAACACCATCACAATCTTGGAACTGTAGAGGGATTGGAAAAGACTTCACAGTTTGACGTTTTACGGAGATGTGTGTCAGAAGCATATCCCATGACTTGTGTTCGTTTCTGAGATGAAGAACAGGAGGCTACTGTTGCAAAAAATTCAGGTCGACTCAGAATTTGATTGTTTGTTTACCATTGAGACACTTGGACTTAGCGGAGGTTTACCTTTACTTTTATGGATGATTTTCAAACTAATATTTTATTTTCAAATAATACAATGATTGATGTTGAGACAGTCATGATGGAATAAAAGTCTTTATGATGTTTGTTTATGGGATCCTTCTTTAGAACGGAGAAATCAAGTTCGGGAACGCCTTACGCGTTTCTCAACAACCCGAAATGGACATTGGTTCATTATCAGAGATTTTAATGAAATTACTAGGCATAATGAAAAAGAAGGGGGCATACGGCACTCTGATAGCTCGTTTTTACCTCTGAAGCAAATGCTAAATGATTGTGGAATGTTAAAATTTTGTGCAACTGTCAGATGCTGCCTAGACAGGACCATTGAAAATGAGGACTGGCATGAGAAGTTTCTTCACTCTACTATTAAATACTTGCGGTTATGGGGATTGGATCATCATCCGGTCTTATCAAACATTCTTATGAAATCAACTAAGGCGAGGAAAATTTTGAATTTAAAAAACGTTGGTTGGATAATGAAGAGTTGAGGCAAGTCATTCTCGAGGAGTGGAAGTCTTCAGACTTCCCTCTCGAAGTGAATATTTTGGATGTTTTTAAGACTATTAGTTAAATATTTCTCTTAATCGTACCAAACAATTTATTTTTTGAGATCCGCTATCACCAGTACGGCTGGGCATTTTATCTGTTAAATTTGATTCGATTCGTTATTCGGTTCGATTCGATCCGAAAATTCCGAATATCCGTGAACTTTCAAAGCAAATCAAATACTAAAAATCAATATCCGATAAAATCAAAGCAAATCACAAATATTAAAATTTTGGAAAGCGAATATCCGATCCGATCCGGCAATATATAAATACATGTATATCTTGATTATAATTTAAAGTTTTAAATGTATAAAAGTATATAATTATTATTCTAACATATTATTTGACAAATTATATTCACATTATTACTTATAAAAATGTATTACTTAAAAGGAAGAGAAATTTTTTATGATAATTATAATTTTTTCTTAAGTTTTATGTTATTATAATTTTTAATTAAGTTAAAAAAATTAAAAAATATGTAGATTCACTACTTCTTTTAATTTTTATTTTATATATCATGCAAAAAATATTTTATAAAACAAATTTGTATCAAATTTTTAAGATTATTTGTATTAATCAAAACAGATTAGATATCCGTAAGTATTCGTAAATATTTGCAAATATTTATTTATTTTCCGAATATCCATTTTTCCGAATATCCGTAATTTTCCGAAGCAAATCAAATCGAAAAATTAGATATTCGTGGCATTCGAAGCAAATCACAAATACCTTCAAAAATCTGGATATCCTATCCGTGGCCAGACTTAATCACGAGTACTGTCGCTTTTTTTTAGCACTGTAAAGAAAAGCGATCTTTTTTTTTTTGCTTAATAAGAAAAGCGATCTTACAAATATCATACTTATTTGTTTAATACATTTATCCTCTTATGTTTCTCATTCCTATAATCTCCATCCTGCAATTTCCCCATATAAAAGATGTTAGCTTTTCAATACACACAACATAATAAAATATATGCATATTTGTATGGTTACTTTAAATGCAACTATTTAAGTTTGTATTTATATTTACTACTTGATGATTAATGATTGCGGAAAAAAAGAAAAACATTCATGACTGTTATACATATAGCATATATGTTGAGTTTTCAAAACTGGGAGATAGAAAATTTCTTTAAAACAATCATAACTGTTTTTTTCAAAAAAAAAAACAATCATAACTGTTTCTTTTTAAATCTCTTAAAAAAATCATAACAGTTTAACAAAAATAATTTTAAACAGAAGCTAACGAGCACACACAACAAAAAGGTAATCAAACTGAATAAAATAAGGGAAGAGGCCATTACTGTGATGATTGAGATGAAAGACTAGGTGGATGACACTTGAGCTCACATTTGTCTTCGCATGAGACTGGATGTTGAAAGAAAAATCCGCACAAGAACAAACATTTGTCCATGCATGAAAGTCCTTCTACTTGTACTTCCATGGTCACAATTATTATGGATACCATCATCATCAATAAAATGCATTTCTTTATATTCATCTTTCTTAAGCTTTTTCTTGTGTGCATAAAAAATTATTAGAAGTATTGTATGAATATATACACATAAGAAAAGATGTGGTCATAATTATGTTCAAAAAAGATATGGTCTCTATTACTTTTATTGCTTTGACCGACTTTCTTACATACACCTTTTTTTTTTGCTAAAAGATTTTCTATTAAAAGCATGAGAAACAAAATGATACAATGCCTTAGCATAGTTATAGCCAAGCGGCTAACCACAGAATACAGATAAAGCCCAATTGAATTAGATAGAGTAAAAGCCCAAACGAAGAAGGAGATAAACCCCGTTTTGATAGATGATAACAAAGTTTGCACTTTGTGATCATCGATCAAAAGAGTCATTCAAGAAGACGCAAGCCAAAGCTGGAGAAGTTCAGAAGCTTCAGCAGGGTTGGAGAATCTGAAGCAAGCAATCCGGAGACGAATCAACTTATCTATGTCGCAAAGTAGGGAGTCAGCAGAGCGGAATTGATTGTGGTGTAGCCTCCGATTTCTTTCCGACCAGATAGAATATATTGCCGCTTGCCAACTGAGGAGGAGGAGCTTCCTCCTTAGATTAGTCCTCGAGAAGTTCCTCAAAGATGATAGTGTTGTGTTCCAATCGGATGAGGGGGAGAGAGAGCACCGCAGCGAGAGTGAAGACCAAACGACCCAAGAGTAGCTACAGCAGAAGAATAAATGGTCCCGAGATTCGTCAGAGGATTGGCATAGCAGACACGATCCATCAATTTGAATTCCCCATTGAAGCATCCTGTCTTTTGTTGGACAAGCGATTAAGAGTCATCAGCCAAGTGAGAATTTGTGCTTTGGAATTCCACCAGAGAACCAGACTTCCTTGTGCCAAGATACATGGTTTCCAGTTTCTCTTAGCAGATTGTAGATGAGTCTTGTTGAGTATTTGTCAGAGAGTAAGTCATTTGGAGCCCAAGTAATCTTATCCAGATGATAAGATATAGTGAGGGAGGTAAGATGAGAGAAGATTCTGACTTGTTTTTCTGACCTTGCCGCAGGAAGAATCCAATGATCCACCTCCCAAAGTTCAGCAAGAGTGGCTTTGGAGGCGATTCCAAGAGAGGTTGAAGGTTCACCACGCAAGTAGTCCCTGATATTTCCAAATGGAGACCAGTTTGAGTACCAAAAGTAAGTGCTCTCCCCGTTGCCAATCTCTACCTTGATCCAAGGGTATACAATGCTTCGAAGTTGGATCAAATAGTTGGTCATCCAGGAGTGTTTCTGTTTAGTATTGATGACCCAATAATTGTTTATATCCCCATCCAGCACTTCAGAAACGAACCAGGAAGACCAGATGGACTGAGGTCTGAAAAAGAGTATCCAAATGAGCTTGATCGCAGAGGCAGTGTTCCAGTGGGGTAAGTTCCGCAAACCTAATCCACCTTCTGCTTTCGGTTTACTTACTGAATCCCAGGCTACTTTTGCTGAGTTAGAGCCGTCAGTCTTCCCTTTCCAAAGGAATTTGCCACTTAGCGAGTCTATCTCTTCCATACATGCTTTCGGCAGGATATATGCACAAGACCAGAAATTGACAATACCTGCAATGACAGTTGATAGAAGTTGAAGTCTTCCAGCGAAGGAGAGAGAACGTACCGTCCAGGAGTGAAGTTTGGATTTTATGCTCTGCAGCAGGGGAGCACAGTTGGAGAGGGAAAGCTTTTTAGTACAAAGCGGCACGCCGAGGTACCTCACAGGTAATGTTCCTTCCGAAAGGCCTGTTGCTAACTTAATCTGCGCTAACTCGTGAGGTTTTATTCCTGCTGCAAACAAAGAGGTCTTTTCCACACTGATGGCCAGTCCCGAACGCAACTCAAAATCTTTTAGAATATCCAGTATGGCAGTAACGGAAGAAGCAGAACCATCACAGAAGATTAGTAGGTCATCCGCAAAGCAAAGATGAGTCAATCCTGTCCTGTGGCATTTCGCGTGATAACCAAATCGTCTCTCCCTAGCTGCTTGATCCAAGGATAAGGATAAGCAATTCATACACCTTTTTTGCATATGCAATATGTAACTGGTTTACTTAAATTTAGTAACATATATGCATTTAATAAGAAAAGGAGATCTAAATATGAGAACTTAGGATTAATTATTTGACCAGGGATTTGAGAGTTTGAAAACATAATAAATTCAACTAGATTTTAACTTGCATGTTCGTACGGGTACGTTTATTTTATAAATGTATAACTATGATATTACTGTAAACATTTTAAATATATAATTTACATATTTGTGTTATATATTGTATGACTCTATAATCTTATTTTTTTGAGTTTTTATTCGAAATTATTAATATACAATGATTATTGTATACATTAAACTATGTTATTAATTATTATTACATATTAATATATTCTCGATTTAGGTACAATAAATTCAAAATCTGAAATAATCAAAAAGAGAATCATGTATAATATTTTTGAAATATCTACAATTTGCATACAATAAAGTTTTTAATTTAATTTATTTATACAATAGAAATGATATTTTTAGGATAGTTTATGTTTCCACATTGTATTTAAAAATATACTTTAGCATCTATAAGTATAGTATATTTCAGGATTTTATAAGTAAATACATTATTTTGTTTAAGTAGTTCAGCCCCATTATTTTAGAATTTTTTGTATATTGTACCATAGTGTATAATAGTATATAATTGTTTTTAGATAATATTTTGTTGTGAGTATAAAACTAATATGCTTACAATTTATTTTTTGTATAAAATATTACATAATTTACGAATTTTTTTAACATGTTTTAATGGTGAGTTATATTTATTTATTTATTTAAATAAAAAAATTAAAAATAAAATAGGGCAATTTACAAATTTAATATAATTTTGTTATATAAATTTGATATGGAATTTAGATTTTAAAATAATACAGACTCGATTATAAAATTTATAAAGTATAGCATTTAATTTTTATTTTATTAGAATTTATATATAATAATATTATATTAATAATTACGAAATTGATTAATATAATTTTATAAAAAAATATTTAAAATTTCTGGTAAGATCTTGTTAGATTCTTTCTCAATAAATTTTGTTATAATTAAAAATAAAAAATTAAATTTATAATTAAAATTGATATATTATTCATATTTTTATCTATTATATTAAAAGAGAAGTAATGACTTCTTTCATGTGTGATATTTTAAAATGCACCATCCTTTTAATATTTAAGTTAACTGATTTTGTCTTTCATTTAAGGATAAAACTAGATTTTAATCCGCGCACCCGCACTGGTGTATTTTTTCAAGAATATGTTGCTATTTATTTTTCATGTCAATATTAATTAAGGCTGAGCAAAAAACCCAAATACGAAGAACCAAATTGATCCCGATCCGAAAAAAATGGTAACAAACCCAAACCGATATTGATTAAATATCCGAATTATTCTAAATTTTGGTATTTAGAGAACCAAAACCGAATCTGATCTGAACCAAAATATTTAGGGTATCCGAATATATCCAAAATAGATTTATATACTTATATATATTAATTATTTTTAGATTTAATGTATATAAAAATATCCAAAATATATATGATATTTTAAGTTGGTTTAACTAGATAGCTATCTACTACCTCTTTATCTAAATCGTAGTTCAATTGTCGATATCGATCCTTAAAAATATATATAGTATATTAAAAGAGAAGTCATGACTTCTGTCATGTGTGATATTTTAAAATGGACTATCCTTTAAATATTTTAGTTAAATGATTTTGTCTTTCATTTAAGGATAAAATGATCAATAATTTTTAATCTTCAAGCCACATATTAATGACATTAGAAATCTCCTTACATTCAGCAACAAATCAAGTTGTTACATATGCATTTAACTTTTAAAAATTAATCATCAACATAATTGATTATTAATAGATATCTATTTTTATTTTATTGAAAACTAACATTACACTTAAAAAATATATACTCATAATATGTAGCGAACATATGACTATACAGTACAAAAGGTATTTTCAAGATTGTCTTTCATTTGTACCCATGTGCCAAGTGACAACTAAAATATAATCACGAAAATGAAATCAATATCATTCAGAATTAGGATAAAATTTACTTCTGACAATTAATTAATTTAAATTTAAATTATCATAAAATATAAATAGAATTTCAAATTAAATTTATTTTTGATTATTGAACTAAAATTAAAATCATATAAATGTTTTCTTTATATTTTAATGATAATAACAATTTAAATTGATTAATTTTCAAAATACATTTTATAATGATATTTAAAAGATTTTGTTAGAAAGAAATATTCTTTTCTGTTTCAAATAAAAAATCTTATCCAACTTAGCGTCTTTCAAGCAATTTTTCAAATAAATATTTACTACAAAATTAGTTTGTAAGTACAATATATTATAGTTTTCTTTAAAAAAAAAATATTTTTTGTTGTTCTTAACAGCATCTCAAAATATTTCTTCTCTATTATGTAGGTCCAATTTAAATTAACTTCCACATAAACATTTCAAATTTGGAAATAAAACCAGAAAAAATGTTGGTAACTTCCATATATTCACTAAAGCTAATAATATAAAATCTTTGTAACTACTTTAATAATGATATAGTTTAATTTTAAATATAAATATTATTATAAATTGATATATATATATATATATATATTCAGTTATCGTATATAAAATGAAAAATAAACTATTGTATTGAAAAAATATGATAAATTATATTAAATTTAGAAATTTATTTTCATAAATGTAAAATATTTATGTTACAAGTATAATATGATTATAGAATGGCTTAATATTCGAAAACTAAATAATACATGTATAAAAATTGACATATCTTAGACTTTCATATGTACAATAATATATTATCTAAAATGAATAAACGTAAAATATATTGCTAAAAGGAAATCCAGCTTTGAAGGACGGTGGGTCAAAATTTAGTATAAATTAAATACAAAATAATTTTCAGATATGTTTTTTCATGCATATATTAATTTTTTCAACAACTAAACGCAAATACAATAAGATAAATATATAATAAGAAATGACAAATGCATTTGACGATTTTAAACAACTGACTAATTATAACATGTAATTATAAAATTATCTTATTTTAAATAATTATATAAATTAAATATGTGATTAACGTTAAAAATATATACCACCAATGATATAACATAAATATCTATGTATATAAACTAAAAACAAACATCTGCGCCGTTGTGCGGATCAAAATCTAATTGATTATTAATTTTTTAGAAATAATATAAATCGACTGATTGTTGTAAGTAATCAAATATGTCATATTAAAGGGAGAATTTTTAAAAACAACCCAAGTATTCATGTAAAATCTAATAGTGTACCCCATTTTCGGTCAAATGCAAAACCAACTTAAAGAGATGGTAAAATTACTATTTAACCCTTATGAAAAAAACATAAATGTATTTTACGCTTATGTCCCTTGTAAGTCTACACGTAATAGAAAGAAGTCTACATATATGTAGATCTCCTAAGAAGTCTACTTTGTAGACTTATTCTGTAGTCTACATCGTAATTTGATCTAATAATTTAATTTTTAAAATGTATAAAAATAATTATTGTGATATTTTTAATTAATCATCAATATAATCGTTAATATGAAGTAAATAAATTAAAATTTTATATAATTGAACAATTTTTAAGAATATATACTAATTTGATAACCATGTGTTAGAAAATGTTCATAGTTTAGAAACAAAAGGTTCTAACATTTTATGTCTTCTAGTGGTAGATTTCTTAGGGTTAGATTTTAGATTTAGATTTTGTTTTTGTTTTTGTTTTATTGACTTAAATTTGCATATTAATGTTTAGTAGTTTATATTTTGTATTATTTTTATATTTGATACAGTAATTGAGACTTTTTGATTATCAAGCAAAAAAAAAAAAAAATTATTTGGTCAATTGCAACATTAACCTATGCATTGATAAGTAGACTGCATCGCAAGTCTACAAATAGGCATAGAGATACAACTGTCGCGATACAGATCTGAAAAATGACGAAAATTATGTAAATTATTACATTTTCCAGTGTAAAGCTCGTTTTCACCCTTTTTTATCGTCCAAGCTCAAAATATGAGAAAACAAAACACCTTTGACCATTCACTAATAAAGAAAATGAAAATTGTCCTTATGAAAATGAAAGTTACGAGAGTTTTTAGATGAAAATAGAGAGGAATTAAGAGCAAATGATGATTTTTTTTTAAATGAGAAAAAAGTACGTAAAAATTGAATTTTTGAGCTTTAAGAACTCAAAAATGGTGGTTCATGGTGGTAGGAAATATTGATGATAATGTCATTGTTGTAAATAAGAAGAAATGTTTAGGGTGTATTTGGTTTTTTGTAAATTTCGAAATAAATAAAAAATCAAATAATAATGGAAATTTTGCAAATATTTAAAAACACACAAGGAGAATATAGAAAATTCACAGGTGAATACTTATGACAAAAAGGATTGATTTTAGGTTTGACTTTGAATGTTGAGTTGGTTTGGAAAAACTCCCCATATTAAATGATTAATGAAACTATGTCGTTTTCAGCGCTACGCGCGGATAATTACTATTTTATTTTTACTATTGAATTTATTGTGTGAATATCAAATATTGTAGAATTTTCATGTGTTTATAAACTATTTAGTGTGTAGGATATAGTGTAAGAGAGGAGACATGTTCTAAAATTTATAATAAAATATTTTTATAAGTTGGCCAAAATATCATAACTAAATTGAGAATACATAGAGAGTTCAAATGTTGAGAAGTTGTTCTTAGTTGTCTTTTCTTGATTATAATCTTCTGAGTTGTAGATGGAAGGTTTATTTTTAGCTCATGTATTGAACTTTACTCTTATTATTCCTTTGAAGTCTTTGGTGATTTTTATTATTTTGTCAAAGTAAACTATGTGGTTAATGAGGGGCGAATAATATTTTTCATGTAATAATAATTATTAATTAGTATGTATCAGACTTTTAAGTTTGTATTTGTTTTTACTGGGATATATTGTGGAGATAATGTTTGTCACCATGATAACTTTATATCTCATATTACTTATGTTGTGATGCTTCTTCAACATAGATGATTGGTTGTCCTATAGTATAAGCTTCATCTCCATGATTAGTGCCAACACTGAATTTTTGTTATGTCAAAAGAGCATCATCCAAGAACTTGCTTCTTAGAAAACATTCAAAAGATTTAAAACTTAGAACAATTCGTTTGAGAGATTCACTACAAGAAAACGTTGCTTTAGCGACCAACAATTACGACCAGGAAAAATTGGTCGTAATTTTGGGTCTAATTTACGACCAACTTACGACTAGAAAACAATTAGTCGTAAGTTGGTCGTAAATTTGCAACTAAGAAGGCTAGTCGTAAATTTACATCTATTTTACGACTTGTATATCCTTTAGTCGTAAATTAGATGTAAATTTACGACTCAAATACGACTAAATAGCGAGTCGTAAATTTACATCTAATTCGACTAATGTTTCATGTAATTAAGTAAATTGGTTGTAAATTCTGACTTATTTACATCAATATTTTATACATCTAATTAAAGACTAATGTACGAGCAATGTAGTTGCACTTTGGTAGTTAAGATATGATTAAACGTAAATACGTTGTAACATTGCTACCTACCAAAATCGAAATTTCTCTATAAATATGATGTTCTCCCTCATTCTTAAGATGCACAAAAAAAAACGAAAAAAGGAAAAAAAAAAGGAAAAAAAAAAAGCAAAAAGAGATAAAAAAATGTCTGGAAATATTTATTAGGTTCAGAGTTGGATGTATGCATAAAGATTCAAGGGGAAGAGTAATCGACTAATTTCTCAACGGAGCGAGATATTCATGTACCAGGCCGGACAGACGCCTCTCACAAAGGAAACGGGTAAAATGTTCTGTCCCTGTCGTAAATGCAACAATAAGAAGTTTGCTGCTAGTGAAACCGTTTGGAAACATATAGTAAGTAGAGGATTTACTCCACATTACTATATTTGGTTTAACCACGGAGAGGGCGATAATAGGAACGAAGCTAGTAGTAGTAATCAGGTTGAAAATGTTCGTAACAGAAATGAACCACATTTGCCTTCTGAAAGTGTCATTCAAGAAGATCATATGGTAGATCATGATAGAATGCATGATATGTTTACCGATGCATTTCGTGAAACAACATCAGTAATAGAGGAGGTCGAAAATGTAGAGGGGCCTAACTTGGATGTAAAAAGATTTTATGAAATGCTAGCAGCAGCTAATGAGCCAATTTATGAAGGTTGTAGAGAAGGTCTTTCTAAATTATCATTGGCAGCTAGGATGATGAATATCAAAACTGATCATAACTTACCTGAAGTTTGTATGGACGCATGGGCTGAGTTGTTTAAAGAGTATTTGCCTGAAGTGAATTTGTGTGCTGAATCTTATTATGAGATTCAGAAACATGTTCATAGTCTTGGCTTACCTTCAGAGATGATTGATGTGTGTATAGACAACTGTATGATATACTGGGGAAAAGACGTAGAATTGTTAGAGTGTAAATTTTGCAAGAAGCCACGATATAAACCGCAAGGACGTGGGCGGAATAGGGTGCTGTATCAGCGGATGTGGTACTTACCTATTAAGGATAGATTGAAGAGATTATATCAATCTGCGAAGACGGCAGCATCGATGAGATGGAATGCAGAACATGATCAGAAGGAAGGAGAGATCAATCATCCATCTGATGCAAAAGCGTGGAAACACTTGAATTCGGTGTACCCTGATTTTGTAAGCAACCCCCGCAACGTTTATCTTGGGCTCTGCACAGATGGCTTTAGTCCATTTGGAATGTCTGGAAGACAATACTCGCTTTGGCCAGTCTTCTTGGCGCCATACAACCTTCCACCGAGATGTGTATGGAAAAGAATTGCTTTTCATGAGTATATTGATACCGGACCAAAACATCCTAAGAGGTCTCTTGATGTTTTTCTACAACCTTTGATAGAAGAATTGAAGGAATTGTGGTCAACAGCGCAGACATATGATTGTTCAACGAAAACAAACTTTACAATGCGAGCAGTTCTATTGTGGACTATTAGTGACTTTCCTGCATATGGGATGTTGTCGGGTTGGACGACGCATGGAAGGCTATCTTGTCCATATTGTATGGGAAGCACAGACGCATTTCAGTTGAAGAATGGTAGGAAGACGTCCTGGTTTGATTGTCATCGGAGATTTCTTCCCATTAACCATCCGTACCGAAGGAACAAGAAATTGTTTCGGTCAAAAAGGGTTGTACGGGACACCGCTCCACCATATTTATCTGGAGAGGAAATCGAGAAGGATATTGATTACTATGATGGACTAAGCACAGTCAGCAAAGGTGGTAATTGGCATACTCCTCCAAATATGCCTGATGGTTACGGGACTCAGCATAATTGGCACAAGAAGAGTATATTTTGGGAACTTCCATATTGGAAAGATTTACTTCTGCGCCACAATCTTGACGTGATGCATATAGAGAAGAACTTCTTTGACAACATCATCAATACATTGTTGAACGTCCCCGGCAAGACAAAAGATAACAAGAACTCAAGGTTGGATTTGCCGGGATTATGTTCTCGGATTGAGCTGCATATTAGAAACGATGGGAGAATTCCAGTTCCCATTTTCAGATTGTCAGCAGAAGCAAAAGCGGCGTTGTTCAAGTGGGTGGCATCAGACGTGAAGTTTTCTGATGGATATGTTTCAAATCTATCAAGATGTGTTGATCATCAGGGACAAAAGTTTTCAGGGATGAAGAGTCATGACTGTCATGTTTTTATGCAACGACTTCTACCATTTGCATTTGCGGAGTTGCTTCCAAAAAATGTTCACAAAGCACTTGCAGGTAACAAATAATTAAAGTTAATTAATTATTAATTCTATCTTGTTGGAAAAAAACTTATAATTGTAAATTATTTGTAGGCATCGGAGCTTTTTTCAGAGATCTTAGTGCACGCACCTTAACTGTAGATGTCATCAGACAACTTGATGAGAATATCCGGATCTTGATGTGCAATTTGGAGAAAAATTTTCCTCCGTCCTTTTTTGACGTCATGGAACATCTGGTTATCCACCTTCCGTATGAGGCACTGCTTCGTGGACCTGTTCATAATGGATGGATGTATCCTTACGAGCGAGCTATGAAATATTTGAAAGGGAAAGCAAAAAATCTGGCAAGGGTGGAAGGTTCAATAGTTGCTGGGAGTTTGAATGAGGAAACATCTCACTTTACGTCCTACTACTTTGGGTCACAAGTCCGGACACGGAAAAAGACTACGAGCAGATATGATGATGGTGGTGTTATGCCGACATATTTTGGTGAAGATGTTCCAGACATATTCTGTCAGATTGGACGTCTAGGTGGAAAACTGAAAGAAGTTTGGTGGTGGGTTCAAGACGCCATAGCCCACACATATATACTCCTTAACTGCGAGGAGATTGAATTATTTGAAAGGTAATTAAATTAATTATTTTGCTATTAAATTTTACCACACACATATATACGTACTTTAATGATCATTTTGTTTTAAAACAGCGATTTTGTTGCCCAAGTCGAAGAAGCTATTCCAGGAATATCAACCAATGATCTCAACAAAAGGAAAGACCAACACTTTGTGAAATGGTTAAAAACGCAGGTATACATATCACAATTTATATAATTAACAAATATATTCAGTGAAGTTATATATTTATATATATATGTTGATGTTCCAGGTTGAGTATGATGATCAATTTTATCCTCAGTGGTTTCACGAATTGATACAAGGTCCGGTCGGTAAGGTCACGACAGCATCTATATATTTCACACGAGGATACACATTTCACACTTACGAATATGGAAGTCGGCGAGCAACAATGAATTATGGAGTATGTGTAAAAGGTGAAACAGATTTCTATGGAATCTTACAAGAGATCATCGAAGTGGAGTTTCCCGGCGTAGTAAAGCTGAAATGCGTTCTCTTCAAATGTGACTGGTTTGACCCAACCGTCAATAGAGGTGTTCGGTATAGCAAGTTTGGTGTTGTTGATATAAATGCTACACGGAGGTACAACAAATTTGAACCATACATTTTGGCTTCTCAAGCGGACCAAGTTTGTTTTGTTCCATACCGAGGATCGACAATCTGGAATATCTTGGTTAGCCGCAATAAAGTTACACCTCGGGCCGAGTATTGAGTAGTGATGAACAACCGCTTTTACAAGAAGATGCCGTGAATGAAGTAGAAGTACCCGAACAACCTACAGATGCTATCTTACTTATTGATCCACATAATCCGGGATATGAAGAACTTCCAGATGATGCAACGGACGAAGCCAACGAAGATTAATTTGAAGAAAACTTATCGTGTGATGATGTTTCTGATGATGACGAGTGATAAAGTTTCATTGTGTTTTACTATTATCAATTAAGTTTCTTTGTATTGCATTTCAAATAATATATATAACTTATCATCATGTTTGCTCAATTATATATGAATTTAGTTTTTTTTTAAATTGTATTTTGGAGTATGAAAGTGTTTAAAACCCAGAGAGGTTTGGGGTTTGGGGTTTGGGGTTTGGGATTTGGGGTTTGGGATTTGGAGTTTGGGATTTGGGTTTGGGGTTTAAATGTACGAAAGTGTATAAAACTTAAGAGGTTTGGGGTTTGGGGTTTAGGGTTTAGGATTTGGGGTTTAGGGTTTAGGGTTTAGGGGAAAATGAAGCTCATTGGTTGTAAATGTACCACCAATTTACGACCAATGACATGCTTGGTCGTAAATTGGTGGTACATTTACGACCAATTGTACGACCAATCATGGCTGGTCGTAAAGTGGTCGTAAATGTACGACCAATGTACGACCAAGCATGTCATTGGTCGTAAATTGGTGGTACATTTACCACAAATGTACGACTAATTTCTCTATTAATTTCCTATATATATCCATTAATTATTTTCTCAAATCATAGAAAAATGTTTAGAAATCTTATAAAAATAAAGAAAAGAAAGATCTGGAATCAGAAGTGGAAAAAGACATTCGTAGATTTAGTCTTTTCTATTTCCACTTGTGATTCCATTATCTTCTTCTCTTTAAGTAAAATTTAAAGTGGACCGTTGTTCATAAAGTGGACCGTTGTTCATAGAGGTTTATCATGACTTTTGATAAACCTCTTCTCATTTTTCGAAATACACTTTTAGTCATAAATTGGTTGTAAATATAAACTTGGTCGTAAATGGGTTGTTAATTTACGACCAATGTAGGACGAATTTTCTTTATATGTGTAAAAATTATAGAACATACATCTTTTTGAAATATAAGAAGTACAAATCAAGATAATAAAAATGCGCAAATTTCACATAATTACTAAGTAGTATTTATGATAAATTTAACATAATTACTAAATAGTATTTATGATTAAACAAAATTTTATCATTTTTACGTCTTCCATTGTTAGTTGGACTCTAAATATTGTGTAATACATGCTTAGAAAATCGTATATGTTTAAATTGTTAGTCTAATAACGCAGCGATGGAAAGAAAA
This sequence comes from Brassica carinata, assembly GCA_016771965.1. Taxonomy (NCBI): domain Eukaryota; kingdom Viridiplantae; phylum Streptophyta; class Magnoliopsida; order Brassicales; family Brassicaceae; genus Brassica; species Brassica carinata. The sequence goes on along the minus strand of CM028691.1, from coordinate 12,438,334 downwards.
TCATCATTATCTATCTTGTATGTTATCATTAATTTTAAAAGATTTTTAATTATTTTAAAATTGTGTACATTTTCTTTATTTGTCTCTTATTAATTGATAAAAGAGTTTAAGAAATTTAGAGTAAAGAAAATATATACTCATGCTTCTTTTTATTTTACATTGCTTAACTTTCGCACCTTTGAGAAATACTCCCTTTGTTCCTAAATGTAGGATGTTTTAAAAAACTTAGATGTTCCAATATATAAGATGTTTTCATTTTTCTAGGTAACTTTTACTTTATTAAAAACTGTGTAGCAAATCAAATTTAATAATCTATTTTTTAATTGGTTGAATATCATTAATTTATAGTTTCAGTTCAACTTTCTAGACAAAAAGATAATTTGCTTAATATGTGTGTTTTACCTAAACATCTTATATTTAGAAACAGAGGGAGTATGTAATTTGACCTTTTGTATAGCCTCTTCATCGATTATTTTATTCATCTGGTTCCTCATTTACACAAACAAAAATACACAAATCAGAGAAAATCATTTCATTGTATTTCTTCTTTGCAACGATTAAAGCTTGTGGTCAAAACATATATACTATTACAGTGTAATAAACATTCGTCACTCCTTCCCCAGCACCACAATCTCCTTTAGCAAAACTTGAACCGTCACCGACATTGTTGTATCCTGAACCAGTAATAGTAGATGTTTGGGAAACTTTATTCGCAGTTGCCGCTGTAAGACGGTGATTTTCAGCTCTTGGCCTAATGAGCTGTCCCAAGATCGAAGCTCTGATGGTTATAGCCATGGCTGTTCTAGGCATCAGCACAGTGGTACGAAAGGCACAATAGCATGGACCGCCACAAACCATGAAGTCGAAAAAATTGATGATATGTACTTTACAAACACCAATAGGCACGTCTGGCGTTATGAGAGCAGTCGTGAACATCTTTGCAGGTAAAGGCTAAAGGATTTTAACCAAAGCCATTTTCGAAAGCACAGCTCTTGCAGCTACTACAGGAGCTGAACATTGGAATTTCATACCAGGCTGAAGATCATCTTAAATCGAACATATACAAACACTTCCGCGTCAAATATCATTTTAAATCTCATGCCTATGGAGTAGCTATTTTAACACTCTGATGGACTTGTCTCTTACAAAACAACAATGTCCGAACATCCAGTTTAGCAAAAAAAATAATGTATGAACATTAAGTAAAGTAACCTTGCAGGCATCAAACATAGAAAAATACATAAAAGAATCAAAGCTGTCACTTGTCATGTTAGGTAAACTAACCAAAATAGATCTTGCTGGTTCAGGGTATATACTGTAAACATGGTACCTGTTGAAATGGTGTGCCGTCCGGTTGACAATACTCCAAGATGCAAGTTGGGGCTCGATATAACAGAAGATGGCACATTTAACTGCTGTCATATTACACGCCTTACACTCACATGTATTTATCTGTTCTCACCCTTACATAAGAGTTAGATATTTCATATCAATGAAACAAACATATATAACTGTAGTGAAGAACATAATGGACAAAGAAATCCACAAACCTTAGAAAGATAAATGCAACAGGCCTCTTGGAGCTGATAAACATGCTTTATCCACTTTGAAGCAAATGACTGTGGTTGATCTTGTAATAACGACAATCAAAAACATCAATCACCACATAACGTTGATATAAAAGATTCTGAAACGCCACTCATTTACATGCAAATCTTTTGCAACCAACTCTTGAGTAGGAGATTGGCAGGATACCCTGAGAGAGGAAACAAAAGAGTGAATAAAACCCAATGTGTGTTACAGTAGATATAAACACAAACCAGGGATGGCTGACATTCATCCGCATGCCGCCTAAGTACATAAAACCCACCATGAGTACTTTTGTCTGATGCGGTCAAGGTTTTACGGAAGAAGCCCACCTAGAACATTGGCGGCCGAGAAAGAGCCTCTTTCTCAATTGCATTCTCGTCTTGTTGTAAGAGAAACAGAGACGGAAATCAGCCTCGTGAAGAATAAGATCATCATCTTATACTCGGCTCAAACAAACGAATTGGAAAGAACAACTTACAGTCGGATCCAGAAATAATCACTTACTGTCTCTGCCTGTAAAATCAGCCAATCTAGAAGGAGGATATCAAGCCCTTTGAGCGCGTCCACGTAGTACAGAAAAATCAGCCAATCAGAGAGCAATAACTTGCCATGTACAATAAAAGACAAACAATTCAAAACTCAGAAATAAAAAAACTTCAAGGAAATGAGAAGGCCATCTCTAAATCTACAATAATACAAAAATACTCTGCCAAAGGAGCTTCTATGGAAGATTCTCGAGATGCATATGTTGTTCTGGTGGTAGCAGCCGTAGGCCTGCCCCTTTTTCATCACAATAGAATGACTAAATTCAACAAAAATAGAAACAAACAAACAAATAAAAATGTTAGAACAAAAAATTCCAGGAAAAAAAACCAGTGAGGATATCTCACATGATAAATACCTGAAAGCAAATAGAAGACTCGGTGACATTTGTCGGCGGGAGACTTGTGGTGGTGACGGGAAAATTTCCGGTGGATTTCATGGCCGTAGTTGTAGCTTCTTTAGTGGAGGTTTTCGATTAAGGTTGAGTGAAGATCAGATGAAACGCTTTATATAGAAGGGGAAAAAGAGGAGGTGAAACGAAACCATTTAAGAAGACTTAAAGACTATTATGAATCGTGGTTACGGTTACTGATCGGTGACGACGAACTGGGATAGTCGGGGAAAAGCAAAACTAAAGTGATATGTGTTTATTAATTAGGCCGTTTAATAATGAATAGTGAGCCCAAATAAAAGACAAATTTTGACGATGACATGGCAAGTTATTGTTCTCTGATTGGCTGATTTTTCTGTACGACGTGGACGCACTCAGAGGGTTTGATATCCTCCTTTTAGTATAAAATATATATATATATATATATATATATATATATATATATATATATATATATATATATATATAGATGGTTCTCCTAAGAATTTTATAAAATATAATTTTTTGTACTTCTCTTTTAATAAAGAAGATAAGACATGAGAACTGAGTAGTTTTGCAAAATTAATGTTATAAACCTTAAAATGATTTAAATTACACTTTACATTTAGAGATTATTAAATAATACTTTTTATCCCTTAAAATATTATGTTAATTATATATATCTATCTATATATATATATAAAGAAGAAAATTCTCTTCTCTTAAGGTGTCACATCATCAAATACTGAAAGGAGGAGCCTACACGTGTATGTCTCTTTCTCTTACGTTTTGTGTTTCGATTTTAATTGGGTCTCTACATCTTTATTTTTTTTTGTCTTGGGCTCAGGTTGTTTAATTGTTAAAAACTCAGACCGAATGAGAACCATCTAGGGTTCATACTCATCTCTGAAAAGCTTAAGCAACAATGGTGTCATTAGGAGGGTTTTTTGCGACGGCTCTACAGGGTGAGTCTATTGATTGAGCTTGGTTCGTTCCGTGTCGTCTGGGATTCTTCTCATATGAACCGTTACTAGATACACTGATTCATCACTATTAACGACCGTTTTAACTCTTCGGCCCACACCAACCATGATTCCTCATTCAATGCATCTTCCCTCTGTACAAGGCGGTCGGTCTCCACCTATAAAAAGGTCAGTTGCTATCTCGTGGACATCATTATCATCCTCAGATTTAGGAAGCTTGAGTTTATATGCTTTGGATTCGTTTATTGATTTTTTATGTATGATTATTTGGGTATCATTTATTGATAGATGACCTTGATTTCGTTTTATGATTTTCTTTTTTGTTTGTTGATGTAAGATGATTTGATTTCGTTTATTGATTTCGAAAGTTTGAATTTAGATGATTTTGTTTTTGTTTGTTAGTGTAAGATTCTTTTGGTTTTGTTTTTTGCTTCTTCGGTCTAGATATCGTGGGGAGACAAGTGTTGTTGATGAGACCGAAGAAGCTGTTTTGATTACCAGTATCCAGTTTCAAAGTTCTCGGTTACACTAGAACAAGTTCCCCCAACGCTTACTAATACATCGATTTGGAGAATAACTCTTACACCGCAAGTTATTGAAAACTATAATAAACTGGTAAGCTCTTATACAAGTTGTCCTTAACTCTGTTAATTTTAATTTTCTTAAATTAAATTCTTTGGACAGATTCTTCCAATGGCTTTCCCACGTGAAAAAGCCAAAAAAAATGACTTTGTTAGTTAAATACTCGGTAAGTTTCTATCAAATTTTCTCATTCATTTTTTGTTTAATTTGTGAGTTGTTTTAAATTCAGATTTCTTACTTCATATTGATTGCTTAGATTGTAGATTAAAAACAAGCAAGATAGGATACTCGGGAGGCTCAGGAATGAGAAAGTTGTGCAATGATGAAGAGATGGATGAGATTGGGATTGAGGCTTTAGGGTTGAATTACGAGTCTGATGAGTCGAGAGCAGTATGGTGACTAAGAGCGTTTAAAATGGAGGAGGAGGAGGAGGAGGAGGAGGAGGAGGAGATTTCTTACTTCATATTGATTGCTTAGATTGTAGATTAAAAACAAGCAAGATAGGATACTCGGGAGGCTCAGGAATGAGAAAGTTGTGCAATGATGAAGAGATGGATGAGATTGGGATTGAGGCTTTAGGGTTGAATTACGAGTCTGATGAGTCGAGAGCAGTATGGTGACTAAGAGCGTTTAAAATGGAGGAGGAGGAGGAGGAGGATAGGCTTTAATATGCTTAGATCAGTTGGCCCCAAGATCAGCAAAATAAACAACTACTTCTCTCTTATCTCCGTAAGGGCTTCGTTTTCATCATTTACTTATCGCCGTTATGAACAAGAAGACGGAGTGTGTTTTAAGTATAGCTAATCAGAGATGCACATTAATATATTCTCTTTTGATGATGCACAAATCTGATTTAGCTAATTTTAGTTTCCTTGGTTTTCAATTACACCAATTGCAAAAGAATCATATGATATACTAGTATGAACCAAAGATAATCACAATCCCATAAATTTAGAACTGAATTATAAAAATAAATTTGGCAAAATATTCAGTCATATTTTTATTTAAATATTGATAATTAATATTATGTTTTGATTCTGTTTTTTTTTAAAAACAAATAATTTCCTATTATAGTGAATTATATATTCATGTTCAATTATTTAAATTATTAATTTTAAAATAAAATATGTAAAGGACTATACATTTTATTAAATATTTAACATATAAAAAATATAAAATAATCAATGTTTTGAGTGTTAAACCTAACCACAAAAATAAAAACTCAAATTCACTTACTATATATAAAAAAGTCAAACAAACATTTAATAAAATGTATATGATTCCAATCATGAAAATCATGTCATGCTAATACAAACTTATAATCTCTAACAATACTAATAAAAATAAAAAATAAAAAAATTTAGTTAGACATATGCGTCGATATAGGCACCACTAAGGCCTTTGAATCAAGCTCAACCACTGTTAGGAAACCACACCCCTGGATAGTCGTATTGACAGAGTCGTATTGACAAAAACCGATCAAGAAAGGATTACAGCTATTGATTGGGTCGCATCTTGTGTATGGAAGATAGAAATCAGATATAAGCACCAGGTAAAGGGAGCGATATAGGCACCATTAAGGCCTTTGAATCAAGCTCAACCACTGTTAGGAAACCACACCAACATTGAATTCCTTGGAATGGAGATAAAAGATGGCAATTTTACACCTCAAACCCATCTAGCAGAGACGCTTCTCGATTTTCCCGACGAAAATCTAACTAAACGACAAGTTCAGCAATTCCTTGGTGTAATCAATTATGTCAGCGACTTCATTCCGCAACTTTCGCAACTGACAAGACCACTCCAGAAGATGCTGACAAAGAACCCACCTCCGTGGCCGATACGACAAACCAAGGCAGTCAAAAGCCTAAAAATAGAGGTGCAGAAGCTACCGCCTTTAAAGATTCCTTCCACAGGAACACGCATTTTGCAAACTGATGCAAGCGACAAATATTGGGGAGCCATTTTATTTGAAGAGATAAATGGGAAACGTCAAATCTATGGATACAAAAGTGGACGCTTTAAAGATTCCGAAATGCATTATCACTCCACGTTCAAAGAAATACTAGCAGTCAAGAAGGCTATCGAGAAGTTCGAGTTTCATCTGATAGGACATAAATTTGGAATCGAAATGGATATGTCATCTTTTTCAAAGATGTTACAATTCAAGCAAAAGATGGTCCCACACCAACAATTATTGAGATGGAGTGAATGGTTTTCGAAGTACGATTTTGAATCCGTCTATTTAAAGGGCTCGAAGAAAACTCTAGCCGACATGCTCAGTAGAAATCCTCCGAAAGAAATACACATGATGGAAGGCTCTTCCGCAAAGAGTTACTACAATTTCACCTCCAACATGCCTGAAGACGCCTGAGAACTCATCAACAAGAATGCTCTACACGAACGTCTCAGCAACCAGATCTTCCACTACCAATCAATCATTCTGTCAAAATATGGACCCGAGAATCACTTTATAAGCCCAATGGGAATTCATCCTGACTTCCCGTTTGCACATCTCTACAGGATCGAAAACGTCTGCATGCCAGAAGAAGTCCTCTGTTTTCTCTGGTACCTTTGCTCTATCTACACCATCGGTATCACTTTTGATATTCAATGGTTGTACCAGTACATCAACCCTCAGTTCTACGACCCTCTCAGAGAAAGCAACGAGTGCCTCTCAACATTCTTAACATGGTTCGCGCCATTGTTAGTCTGGAACGGCAAATTGAGAAGATCAGCAAAAGCAACTGGTTTACCGTTCAAGAAGCTAAGGAGCCGAGGAAGTCTCAACCCCTTCTTCAATCCTCACACAATATACTTTTTTCACCGTCCTGTCCAAGTCAACAGCAAAACCGGGAAAATCCATCTTCTACCCACTCTCATCCACCACAACGACTTCCAGAGAGGCGTTAGACCTGATTTCAACCTCAACGACAACAAAGCTTATGAAGATTTCCAAACTCATGCATTTCGTCTTAACAATGCCAGACAGATGTTCCCCATTCCTTTCATCCCTAACTGGATCTATTATCCAATCGACTACCAAATGAGCCTCGATGAAGACCTCCAATTCTTTATGGAAAAACGTGCCCCTCCAATAGCCAATTTGGAAGTCCCAAAGAAAAGACATGTTGCAACGCAAGAAGAAGAACAACCCCAAGAGTGTCCTCCTGAGTACTTTCAAGACGCGCAACTCCCAGAAGATGCAATGAATATGAATATCGACGAAATTGGGAAAATGTTCAACGTCGAAATCAACGAAAGTCCATCAAAAATAAAAGAAGAATCTGAAGAGGAGTACGAGTGTCCTGACGATCATTACGGATGCTGAGAGAAGCATATCATCGAGTTCGAGATCGATCATTAAGCAGGCCATCCGTTATTAATGTATAATTATGTAAAATATGTGTGTTTAAAATTAAATAAAGCGATGATGTAATCGCTATGTAAGCATGATGTAAGCGATGACGTAATCGCTATGTAAGCATGATATAAGTCATGTGATAGCTGAGGTAAGCGCATATGTCAGCGACTTATCCTCATCTATAAATATGTGGGTACCCCTTTGTGAAATATCACAAAATAATTTCATAAAAAACCTCTCTCTAAGTTTCTCTCTCAATGTTTCTCTAAAGTTCTCAAGTTTTCCAGACCTTATCTCATCTTTGATAAGCTCTGATTTCTATCTTCCATACACAAGATGCGATCCAATCAATAGCTGTAATCCTTTCTTGATCGATTTTTGTCAATACGACTCTGTCAATACGACTATCGGGGGGTGTGGTTTCCTAACAGTGGTTGAGCTTGATTCAAAGGCCTTAGTGGTGCCTATATCTCTCCCTTTACCTGCAAATCTCCGATCTCGTCTGTCAACACGACTTTGTCAACACAACTGAATCGGCTCATGACAACTTATCTGATGATATAAAAATGTGTTCTCATTATAAATAATATAAAAAAAAGAAAGATAATAACTAAAATAGTATAGTGTCTTAAAATATATCTGATGAACAATTTAAAATAAAAAAAAAAAACAAGTTAGAAACAAAAACAAGTTAGAAAAATAAAGTAACGCCAAACGTTAAGTAAAATGAATATAATATCCTACTTCACTTAAAAATTTATAAAGACAATAATCATTATCCTACATATCTTTTGCAAATGCAAACCTAAAACACAAACCATAAAACCATACAAAAAAACAAACTTAGATCACAAGTAAAGTATATCCCGCCCGTAGGAGAAAATATACAGAACTTATAAAATTAATTCCATGTATTATTTATATTATCTTATTTCAAGAATATTTTTAGTGATCAAGTAGAAAGAATAAAGAATAGTCTATTCAAAATAAAACTCATATACTACCACTAGAGGTGATATTGTGAAAATTTATATAAATGATTAAATCAATAAACTTGAATTTATATCATTTTTATAAATTCTAATATAATATGAAAATTTAAAAAAATGATAATACAAGATATATCACCTCTCGAGTTGGTATTTACATTGTGGATCACTTTTCACCATTAACACACTTTTACCAACTGAAATTTATGTGAAAATCTAGTATTGTATACTGTATTTACTAGTTAAATGCTAAACAATTTAATTAGAAAGCTTAAAAGCTTCATCTTTCTTCTCTCTTTTCTTGCATATCTTACTTTTCACTGATTAGATCGAGAAAATATAACTGCTGAAAGAGAATTTGACTTGCAGAGAGGAAGGAAATAATGAAAGAAGAAGAAGAGAGGTTCTGAGTCCAAGACCGAGAATAAAGAAGTCGTTACTTGCTGCAAAGAGCAAAACAGTTAATGAAAGATAAATTACAGTCTGGAACATCGTGGCCAATGGTATGGACAGACTTCTTCATGCATTCAGGTTGGGAATTTGAATCCTGTTGGAGGGAACTATCTCACGATTGTCTCTGGACACTCCACACGAATATGGGTCCTTGCTTTCGACCCATTTGTAAATCCGGTGCGCGAGCTTACCCGTGGGTTACATGCCCTAGGAGATTTATAAGAAAACTGATAAAATCACCACTCATAACACTTTAGCCGCTGAACATCTGCTTACACTATTTTGAAGATATATTACATCCTTCAAACAAAATTCATCAAGTAAATTGAATCTGACCAAGCTGACTAAGAGGCGGTCAAAAAAATCGCCAACTTAGAGAAAAAAAGGAAAGAAGTCGGTTAAAAAGAAAAGAAGACCAAGGTTGAAGAAAGGAAATTCACCATCACACAAAAGTCCTCACAAGAACTATGATTTACATAGTTTTATCGTACTTGCCGGTTTCCTGGCTTTGCAAATTCTTAGTCTTCCCCATTATAATAAAACCATTGATCTCTCAATAAATGTCTTGCAGAGAACTCATCATTGAATTTGTGCCAACTTCTGGTACGTGCAAAATTTACAGTAAATAATTAGCGTCATCTATGGGGAGATAGAAAGCAACGCTAAGAAAGATTAAAGATGGCTAAAGATGATACTCAAACACGCCAAAATCAAGAAGAGTTGGAGTTAAAAAAGGATAAATGTAGGCACAAGTCCAATGAACGATCTCAGGTTGACCATCCAAAAGACCAGGACACATCTGGCCCACCTAGACAATGGGATGATCCAGAAACTGTCGAGGAAGGCACGAGTTATGAGGCATCAACATGATTGTAGCTAAACTGTCTTCCTTGTGTTAGGAAGAGTCAGAGAACTGTGACCTACATGATATACTCAAAATAAAATTAGCATAGCTTGATGACAACACCGCGTCATCCACTGACTATCCCAATTTATGAACAAAACTCACAAATGCCATGGTCTGTCAAATTGATGCCACCGATCTTCACCGAGAACTCAGCACAAATGATCAAAACAGCTCTCTCAGTCAACTCAGTACTAGTGATCTTCACTGAAATCTTGACACTAAAGATCCTAGTAACTCCAAATATGCAAATTTACAAGAGAAGCTTAACAACTCAAAACCTGAAGACTTGAGAGAGAAACTTAAAAGTAAAAAAAGGCAGCAGTAAAATCTCCACGATCTTTGTAAAATCAATGTAATCATGGAGGGGATCGTCACCATGAAAATATTCTATGAGTTCAGTAAAAGAATACTAGTGAAAAGCAATAACAGCAAGGCAATGGCTCATTAAACTAGAGGATGACATCCTAGTCACATTCTCGGAAACTGGCGCCGCTGACATTGACATACAGCATAATTATTCACTAGTTGTGGAGCTCAAGATCAGCAACTGAAAAGTTACACAAGTTCTAATAGATATAGGCAGTTCAATCGACTTAATATTTAAAGAGACATTGATAAGAAATGAAATTTGATCTACAAGATCTAAAACCTTCATCAAGGTCCCTTACCGGCTTCTATGGGACTGTCAACTGAATTGCTCAGCATCATCAGACTGAATGTGTTCGTTCGAGTAGTACACAAAATCATTAATTTCTCTCTCATTGAAATGCCAATACCGTCTAACGCGATTAAAAAACACTGTGGATTTCATTCAATGAAATCAGTCCCTTTAACGTACCTTCTGTGCGTCAAGTTACCTGTAAAAGATGAGAAGAAATTTACGCTTCAAGGAAACCAACAGGCTGCCATAAATTTGCTGACACAGAACTTAAGCTTTTAAAAGCAGTTTTCATCATGGAACTAGAAAATAAGAAATTCATGCATAAGGAAGATGTCATCCAAATAGGCATAGTCAAATCCAATCTAGACCAGATTGTTAGGATTAGTGCAAATGATTTGGTATCATCAACTCACTTATCTCAAACGATGGTTAAGCATATAGAGAAATGCCTTTTTGAATAATTCAGTTAATCCGTCTTTCAGTCTCATGTACACGAAAACATGCCACTGCCCATGTTAATATTCCCATGACATTTTATTCTGTACAACTACATCCATGTCAATATAATTAAGAGCCACCTAAGTTTTCACCAAAAAAAAGAGCCACATATTTCTAAACAACCTCTAAACTTGTCAACAAACTTGTAGTACATTATTAACTTCCATGTCAGACTCGTCTAACAAGACTAAGGAATTACAACGAAAATCAACATGCTTCTCCTTTGCCTCTTCCAAACTCGACACCTCCAACACCGCTATCTTCATACCCAAAATTTTCTACGTACCACCAATTTTCTCCGTCCTCTAAAAATGATAATGTATGGAAGGGAATTAGGATTCCGACAAACATGTGATTGTGGTGTCTACGCGGCTGCTATGGTTGTTGAAGTCCTAGTCGGCGCCACTAATGATGTGCTTCGGTCGTTGGTGTCCCAACAAGAGCGGGAAGTTGAAATAAATTTCTGTCACAGACCATTGTAGCAACGGATTCAACGATATTGCAGTGCATATTAGTAATTTCTATTGATATGCATAGCTCGAAGTTGACAAAAACCTCAGAAACTAATCAAGCATTACTAGGGTTTTATTTTTTATTTCTTTTGAAATTTTGGGTAAATTTATATTATTGAATAATCAACAAGGATTTAACCAATAACCTTAGGCTGAGAACCGTTGCTACAGCACTACATTAGATTCACCGATAACAAACTAAATGTTTGAATTTTGACAAGATGCTATCACAACCATTGATCAGTTTAGTGATCCAATCAATGGATCAGACTCAACATATTTTATCTTCAAAGAAACAAATTTGTTTCTTATAATATTCATTAGTTTTTCTTCCGCCATAAAAATGGACACTTAGCTAACTACACCTAATAGAGGCCTATATTTATTAATTACACATTGATTGATGTTAACGGTCTTGTGTATAGAATTTAAGACATGCATCCTACAAATCTCTCTCCATAAGTCACAAACTAGAGGAACTACGAGCATATGAAAAGGGATATATTTGGGGGATTTTCAGATATGTTTAACATCGATGAACAACGTGAAGGTTTCAGATAATGTAATATTTAACCGCTAAGGCATAGTTTTATATATCATCTAACATGTATGGGATAACATATCAAAAGATGTCGTATAAAAATAGCATTAGACGCTAACGACGAAAAATACATCACGTACTCTAATGGTCATTGTAAACTTATCTAAATATATCTAAATACATCAGGTATAGATGTCTAAATATATTTGTATTTTTATGTTGAAAGTTACTATAAAAATTAGATGTAATCTAAAGTGTTAGGGTATAATCTTTTAATAGACAACAACATCCTAAAGAATTGTTAAAGTAACATTTAAATAAATGAGTCAAATGTAATTGAAAATAGAATGTTATAAATAACATTAGTGTCTACATTTATTAGTTAACTATAACATTAGTATATAAGCGAAATGGTAATAAGTACATTTGATCAATGTTGAACAATAAAGAAAATGTTAAAGTAAAATTTTTTTTGTTAACAATAATCCATATTGTTAAACGATAAAAAGAAAGTTAAAGGCAAAAGTTTATAGTTAGCAGTAATACATAATCTATGTATCTGGTGCAACGGTTGAGTCTATCTTAATTACAAATCTATAGCAGACTATATATCAGCTAACAAAATATGTATCAGGTAACAAATTTTTTATCAGATAACAAACTATTTATCAAACAACGTATAAACTAACAAACAATGTGTCAACTCATTTTTCAGGTACCAAACCAGGTATCAAATAATGTACAACCTAACAAACCATTTATTAGCTACACAAACCATGTATCAGTTAAAGACAAGTCGTTTTAGCATACGAACCATTTATCAATAATTTGGTATCAAACTATGTATAAGCTAAAATAACATGTACCATGTAACAAATCATTTATCAGATAGCAAAAAATTTATCAAAAATGTATCCGCTCACAAACCATGTATCAACCAATTTATCAAGTAACAAACCATGTATGAAAGAATATATATAAGTCGACAACCCATTTACCAAAACATTTATCAGCTAATAAACTATGTACCAATTAACAACAAGTATTTTATAACATCTTAATTCAAAAAAATTGAAGTATGGATAAGTTTGTGTGAAAGGTGTTAACTCAACGATTTGATAATTAACGTTAAGAATCCACTTCATCTCCTTCTTCACATAGTTATCTTTTTGCTCAGAAGAGGCTCTAGACTCCATAGTTTCCCAAATATCTTTGCTAAAAAGAAACATTAAAAGACTTTTAGAACATAATTTTGAGAGACTTGGTTCGAGCACAAAGATTGTGTTTTACCACAAAGATTCCTAATGACGTTGGAGATAGCTAAATATAGAAAGTGGGCTGGTGAAACTATGGTGAAATTTCAAAATGTACTGAATGTGAATTTATAGAGATTGGGATAATAATTAGAAACTCAAATTATAAAACATAGAATATAATTCATGCAAGTGAGAGGAGAGGAAAGAAAATTAGGAGTGAAAATGATAAAGAAGTAAGAGAGAGAGAGGGGATGAAAAACAGGTAGGAAAAATAAAATCATTTGCGTAACCAAACCTTTACACACTTATCCACTAGATTATGAATCTCACACACCTATCTAATAGGCTGGCATACTGTACCAGCTATATACAAAAGAAAAAAATTAGAGGGTATTGACATTTTTGTAATGGAAATGGTTTTAGAAATAGGAGGTAGTTTGATAATATATGTTGGTTTTAGGGTATGTATGCTTATCTCCCAAATAAAAATTCCGCTTCAAAATAAATTATACCTGGTTTCTTATTTAATATATATTTTATTAGACTCAGTTTGAATAAGTAGAGTATTTAATTAATTTTATAATATCAATGCTTTGGATGATATAATTTTTTTCAAATCTCGTCTATAGCTTCATGTCAAAATTCATCTATTAACTAAAATTTTAAAATATTAATCATTTATATATTTAAGGAATATGTTTTAAAAAATTTCATCTAAATTTTTTCTCTATATATTAGACAATTTTTTTTTGTCAACTATCCATTTAAACCAGATTAAGTGTTAGTTAGGCTAATCGATTCTTCGAGAAGCACCTCCATGTGTTCGTGTATAATTTATATGAGAAAAATATAACCTCTGATTTTTTCTTCTCTCTCTAACAAATCTGCACGACTATTTCTATTCCGAGAAATATAAATCAGGTTCACTTCCTCGGAGTCTTCATCTAGTCTTTAGAACAACTCATTTTTCAACACAAAAGGTCAATCTAATAGAGTTCATAGTCATGTCTAATAGATCTGAGAAGTCCATCTCGAACCAAATCGAGTTTATCCTTATATCTTTCATGCATAAACTGAATCTTCCATCGATCTCAACATTTATTTTATTTATATCTAAATGTCTATATGCTGTAACCAAATGAAATTGACGAAAAATATCTTCAATGGCATATGTTAATAAAAGTAAAATCTAGTGGCAATTTCGTAATATAACACATAAAATGAAGGTTATGTCCAAAGTGTATTTATCTTTAATAGATAAGATTAAATCAATATATTTACTTGATAAAAATACATTATTTTAATATAGTCTGATCGTATTCCAACTGATGTTTACGCTTGTACTTTTTACGCATTACTCTGTTAATCATAACTAGGTGTTTTGCCCGAATATTTATTAGTTTACATCTTATTAATTTAAATGTTCTCAAAAAGTTTAAACCAAACATTAAATTATTTATTACTGAATCGAATTTTTAAAACACTCACATATTAAAAATAATTTTAAACATATCTTTAAAGAAAAGTTTTTGTTTAATTAATATTTAATTATGAAATGTTTTTTTCTTGATTTTAAATTTTATAATATTATTTCCTAATAACAACAAAAAAATATAACAATTATATTATTTTTTCAAAATTATGATTATCAATAAATAAATAATTCCACCAATGTTTTCAAAATGGTTAGAAGATCTTTTATGTTTTAAAATATGATCTTTTTTTCTTTGTAAGCTTGTTTTTTGTATGTTGATCATACAACATGTAATCAAGAATTGATTTGGTAGAACAACATGAGCTTTATGGATAATACATATTAACAAAATTTACAATTGTTAGAAAACATATTTTTTAAAAACTAAACTCTAATAAATTAAAATAACAAATTGCATATTCTATCTATGAGTTTATATTAACAAAATCCAAAAATATATAACTTTTAATACCAAAAATATAGATATAATCTTTGAACGACATATAAAAGAAGAATTCTTTTCAATAATATTAATAAAATTATATCAAATAGTTATGTAGATGATAATTATCATATTTTTTTAAAAAACTTTTTATTATCTAATATATAAATATCATTAAAGTTAATTATTAAAATCATTGATTCACTTAAAACCAAATGGAATTTTTATATAATTAAAAATAAGATAATATCTAATATTTGTATAGCTGAACTATTGTAATTATCATGTTTATAAAACTATTTATTATTAAAATGTATTAAAAATATTTACTGAAATTATTGATTAAGACTAAAATCATAGAGAATATGACACATAAGCCAAATCACTTCATAAATAATAAATAATAATAGTATAAAAGATAGAGCAACTGTAAATAGTTCTTTTTATTTTTTGGCAATTTCTGTATAGTATAAAATTGGGAATTTGCGGTAGATGACATAGAAAACTTATTTAATTAGCTATATAGCAATGACACTGTTTCTTTTTCATAATCCCCGGTATACTCCTATTTCCTTATTGCCAAGCTGTAGTCTAGTAACCGGAAGTCGTGCATCTTGATTCTTGACAAATACATTTTTTTTTAATATATTAACAGAAATTAAAAGAAAAAGACAGACAACAACAAAATCTCTTCAACACTTTCTTCGTGACCCCTTTTCATGTCTCATTCATTTCGTCCTTCTTCTTCTTTCTTTTCCAGTTAAAATTTTAATTAATCATATCATTTCGTTTAGGGTTTCTTTGACTTAGCCAATCAAGAGAACACAAAACTGATACCCAAACCCCCAGAAGATTTCTGACCAACAAAAGTGATAAACTTATCAACAAATCCTTTCTTCTTCTCTGATTCTTCTTCACCACAATGTTCTTCATTCACCGAGTCACCACCAGCCAACTCTCTCGAACTCAAGCCCAACTCATTGAGTCGACTCGGCACTGTTTACCCAAACGGATGATTTTCCCGATCGCTTCCTCCGGTGTTTATTCCTCTTCTTCATCAAAGTTCTGATTTTTTTTTCTTTATCCTTATGGACAAGAACAAGTGAATATTGGCACAAGAAGATAACAACATTGCTTTAGAACTTTCTGGCGCAAAAGCTGGGACAAGGATTGCTTATTGGACAAGAGCGTTGATGACAAGGCTATCATTCATGTGTAAACCCATCTACTGAATCCTTAGTTCTGGTTCACTCAATCTTTTATAGTTTCAATTAATATTTCTTCCCTCAGAATATGAGAATAAGGACATAGGTTTGTGTAGCTTGTGTTTGTACCGGCTAGTTCTTCATTATGTATCTTATTTGCCCATGTCTTGTATTAAATGAAATTGTGGTGATTGGTTCCACAAGATCACACTCAAACAGGTTTGGTATCAAATCAAGTCAGCTTCTTTTATTTTTCATTCAAGTTTGAAAAGTTTGGTAGCTTTGCACAATCACAGTCTCAGGAATAATAAGAAAAGAAAACTCTTTGTACCCTTTCATATAAAGCATCCAACTTTTTGTTTAATCAGAACAGAGTTTGCTGTTTTTTTTAATGGTTGCAGACGAGTCACCACCATAGACAGCCATAGACAGACGTATATCAGAGAGTAGGCTCGCTGGACGGATGGCGTTTTAGAGTTTTGGCACCAAAACCAAACCAAACATGAGTCGAAGAAACCAAACCAAGAAAGGCGATGATGATGGTGGTCGTTTGTAATACCCCTTCACTCACATTTAAAGAAGCTGAACTTGAGATCTGAATTTGAATTAATCTTATCTATGATGTGTTTTATTGTTAGGGACCATTGCATTATCTATAATTGGTCGTTGATTGACTATGTAGACAGAGTAGTATTCTTCATGAAGCAAACAACTGGATAGAGAAATAAATACCTGGATATTTAACATATATATCTTGAATATTACTAACTGAAAAATATACTATGTCACACGAATATGACATACAAGATGAATACAAACCCATTTCATATATTTAACCAGATTTATTACCGTATATCCAACAGTATTAAACAATTAATATATAAAATTTACAACTAAAACAAATTATTGTTATACATTGTAAACTTTTCCGGATTACCTTTTATGTATCCGGATAAAGTATAAATAAATTTGACTAACAATTTAGTATAAATAATTTAGTCATTATTTAGAAAAAAATGAATACAACATTAGATATCTGGATATTCAACATTAATTTTATGAATATTACAACTAAACAACATACTTACTTGATTAAAAACCATAAGACCTTTTCAAACTTTTGTCATTTTGGTTAATTGAGTTTGTGATTTTGGGTGTAGTGATATTTATCAAGTTTCTTTTTATGTCATAAGAAATTTTTTAATTTTACTATTTGGCTTAAATGAGGTTGGTATTTGGGGTTTAGGATTGGCCTTAGGGTTTATAGTTAACCCTAGAGATTAGAGTTTAAAATTAATTCTAGAATTTAGGGTTAAGTGTTTAGGATTTAAATTGCAAATTAGAAGTTCACGTTATTAAAGCCACTAGCAAAACTTTAAATCCTAAACCTTTAACTCTATAAACCGTAAGAAATTCTAAATTATAAACTCAAATCCTAGGATTTTGAGCAGTGTTCTAAAATACGGTCCAGGCGCCCGCCTAGGCGGCGTCTAGGCGCTATACGGTAGCCGACCGTACCGTTTTCACATTATACAGTATTTTGTGCGGATTTATATAATTCGGGCGTATAATAGCGTTTAAACGGACATTATGCGGTTTACGCGGACGCCTAGGCGGATTTTGAACATTAATATTCAAAAAAATTATTAATATTATTATTATATTACATTAATGTTATTATTTATATTAAATTTACTTATTTTATGTATTTATATGATTGTAGATATTAGCTTAATTATTGCAAAATCATTTTAAATTTGTCATTTTTATATATTTAAAATGATTTTAATTTTTATAATTTAAGACTATTTATATATGTCAAACTATATACTTATACAAAAAAATTATTTTTAATATATTTATAATGTATGTATATTAATTTTATATTTATATTTTGTATAAAATTATATATCCAGATATACCCGTTTAGGCCCCGCCTATACTGCTAAAGGCCATACTCATTCATCACAGAACGAGTGCCTAGCGCATTTTAGAACACTGATTTTGAGTTAACAACCCTTTAGTTTAGAGTTAACCCTTGGATTTATGGTTAACCCTTGGGTTTATGGTTAATCCTTGGGTTTAGAATTTAGGATTTAGTGTTTAAATCCTAAATCCTAGGGTTTAGGATTAACCTTTGGATTTAGAATTAATCTTTGGGTTTAGGATTAATCTTGGATTTAGGGTTAACCAAATGATTTAATTATAGAGTTTAGTATCTAGTGTTTAGAAATTAGGGATTAACAATTAGAAATTAGGGATTAGTGTAGTGTTAAGATCATGATTTAAATATATGTAGTATTGTGATATTTTTATGATCGGTTAATACTATATATACTTGGATATCTCATTAGAGAATTATTTAATCTTATAAATATATCCGGTTATTTCGTACTACATATATCTGGATATGTCGTTAGTTTTGTCGAATCTTATAGATATATATCTGGTTGCAAAGTAACTTATCCTGTTATTTTTCTCATATTCCTCATCTAAGAGTGCGTTTCTCTTATTTTTTGATCGGAGACTTTTCCATTTTAACACAATGTAACCGTACCTCCCACTTTCAATTTCCTATCATTTATTTCTGTTTTATTGATTCTTGATTTCTACGCTTTCAATCTCTTTTTGTAAACAGTTTACAAACTTCGTACGTTGATTATCTTTCCCTTATCATCTAAGACACAATCTCTTCATTATTGTTAGTAAACCGGACATATAGTCTAACCGAAATAAGCCGGTTCTCGCCTTGGTTCTTTAACATAACAAAATGAATGTTCTTCTATTAAATGGAAATCTTTCCTTTTAAACAGAACGTAGCCGTAGCTCGCAGTTTCATCTTCCTATCATCTCGATCTCCTTTCTTGATTTCAGTTCCCAAGACTATCAAATTGAATTTATTTCCTAACAGGGAACTGAAATTGAATAGAATTTCTCAAAGTAAAGATGACGAGATTGAGTATGAAACTTCGGAACTGTTCTCCTCCCACCACAATAAAGTGACTCTTTTAGCTTCACGGTCGTCACCGATGGATAAGGTAGAACTCCATACATATAGCAAAACTCGTTTGACATCATGCTTTCCCCACTTAACGTTTGTCAACAGTGATCGAAATTAGAGTGGCCACAAATTCACAAAATATCTCTTACCTCCCCCCCTTTTATATTATTAAACGTGTACCCGGTTTCTTTTCGTTATTGATTTTTCCACCGATAGGACAACTCATAATCTGTCAACTTGCCGGTTGCAGGTAAGAGCTATTAGAACTGTCAGAGTGTTGTCGAGGACAGAAATGTAAAAGCCATACCTTCCATCACCATGTTTGCCAATTAATAAAAATAATGCACACTACTGCAATTTACATCGAGAATTTGTATATTCAGCTTAATAGCCCTATAAAATTTCATTAAAATGAATTAAAAGAAATTGTGGAAACTGTCAGCTTCGCTGCCAATCCTCCCTCCGTTCATGTTCGTGCCTTGTCTCGTTTGGCTTTTTCAATACGAAGAAAGTCGAAACAAAACGAAACTAATCCTCAGAGCTCCAATCCAACCTTCAATCTCAGTTCCCCCAAAGTTGCTTCCTTTTTTCTCTCAACTATTCGTTGTGTCGATTTGGACGCGCCGTGCTTGGATCTGCTTCAATTGGCGTGAGTATCCCTCGTCTCCCTTCAATCGAATTCGTTTATATTCTTCTCGATTTGGTTTTTGAATTTGATCGGTGGTTTCCATTCCAGATGAACAACGGAGAGGGAGTCGAAGAAGTAAGCGGCATGGATGCCTCTCCTTGTTCATCGTTACATTACTCCTCCTGTGGCGAATCTGAGTTTGATCGGTATTGTAGTGCGAACTCGGCTTTGGGAACGCCAAGTGTGTGTGGCTCCACAGGCCCATTTCACGATTCCTTGGATTCTGATTTTGAGAATTTTAGCTTGGGACCAAGTCTAAAGCTCTCTTCTTTCGGTAAGACACGATTAGGTGATAGAGGAGGAATAGGGTTTTCAAATGAGAGAGTTGTTAGTTCAGGCGAGACAAGCACCGAGAACACGAACACCAACATAGTCCAAGAAACTGATGATTTGATGTTGGGTGCTAAGGTTTGTGATGAAGCTACTCTTGAAAGAGACTCCATGAATCAATTGAGTGATGTGGATGACAATGAGTTTTTATGTGGTTCAGACGGTGAGCATTCTGATGATTCACTTCCAGATAGTGGTGATCATTCTCGTCAAAATTTATGTTTTCCACGGAATCTAAATCATAAAGAGGAGTCTAAAGCTGAGAACGATAACCCTTTTCTCATCAGTTCGTCCACTGCCTTTGGTACTAATGATTGGGATGAGTTTGAGCTTGAAGCCACTGAACTTAATGACACTCCATTTGACTTCAGCGTGTTTGAGGAGCGTGATAAAGGGTGTCCTGAGAATGAAGGGATGCTTCCAGATGTTGCTCAAGCAGGAAAAGGGATACAACATACAAACCTAACCCTGGGCACTAGAGATACTCCCGATTTAAGTGTTCTCCGTGAAAACATTGAAGATATACTAAGACCTAGAGATTTAACTGTCCTGAACCAAAGGGAGCAAGGTGGTGTAGCAAGAGACAGCATAACTGTCAGAGGTTCTGGAGACCTGAGCGTTGATTTAAAAACCTTGGTGGTTCCTCAATCACTGGTAAAAGAAGAATTTGTTCGACACAGCTGCCTTAGCAACAATCAAACTAAAGATGGACCTGTAGCCATGAACTACCTTCAATCTTGTGATGCTGATGATGTCCTGGATATCACACCAGTTGAGTTGGGAAACGAAGATTCTTCATGTGAGATTGGCTATTTTGGTGGCAATGTTTCTTCTGAACTACTTCACGAATCATCTGAGAATGCAAAACAGTCGATTCCATTTGGAGAGTGCACTTCAGAACCTTTGTTTGCATCTTCGAACTCTGATAAGCCATCATCTACAGATTCTCATCCTGTTCTAAGTGCCTTACAGGTCACTAATACACAACCTAAGGTCAGCTGCTGGATATATATATGCCTATTTTTCCTCTGCCTGTCAAATGTCAATCTACCTTACCCTTAGTAATTGCTTGTATTGGTAGAATGTCCTTAGTTATGTCCTGCTCTGTTTCTAGGTAAATTGTGCATTTCAGTGTATAATACTCCTCGCAGATTTAAAGTTAAACAGTGTCAATTTGAGTGTCGTTTTACTCCTGCTGTGTTACTTTCCTGATTTTAAGTTAATTGTTCATTAAGAAAGGCATGTGTGATCTGTAAACTTCATGAATTTTACTGTATCTCCTTTTGATTCTATTTTTATAATTTGAATGGAGTTTTCTGGTTTCGTCTTACTCATCTTGCAGAAGGAGAACACAGAACTTAACGACTTCTATGATGATTTTGTTCATGATATGGAAGATATACTGCTCGACTCTGGTGAATCATCTGGGGCAAGGTATAATAAGAGTGACAAGATGTTCCAGCTACAGCTGTCTCTTCCTAACAGGGATGGGGGTCAAACTGCTACAACTTCTGGTCTAGAGGATTCATCTCCAATAGTCTCCCAGAGATTTAGGATTGATAGGGTTGAAGTTGTCGGGGTTAAGCAAAAGAAAGGTGATGTCTCGCTGAGCGAGAGGTTGGTTGGAGTGAAGGAGTACACAGTGTATGTCATCAGGGTTTGGAGTGGGAAGGACAAGTGGGAAATTGAACGAAGATACCGTGATTTTTATAGTCTCTACCGTCGGTTGACATCTTTATTTGCTGATCAAGGCTGGACGCTTCCTACACCTTGGGCCTCTGTGGAAAGAGAATCCAGGAAAATCTTTGGAACATCACCCAATGCAGTTGCTGAAAGAACAGTCCTTATTCAAGATTGTTTAAATTCAGTTCTTCAGTCTCGTTTCTTTCCCACGCTTCCAAATGCTTTACTTCGGTTTTTGTCCCCTCAAGATGCAAGTTCTTCTGGATCGGATTCTATGATGTCTCCAACAGGTTCTGCTAGTGTCACTTTTGCTGCAACCAGTTCTTCCTATGGAAATACCATCTCGCTCATTGTTGATAATCGACCTCACAAATCAGTGAAGCAGCTGCTAGAAGCTCAGCATTACATTTGCGCTGGATGCCACAGATACTTTGATGATGGAGCCACTCTTGTGCGGGACTTTGTGAAAGCTCTTGGATGGGGCAAGCCTCGGCTATGCGAATATACTGGTCAATTGTTTTGTTCTTCCTGCCATACAAATGACATGGCTGTCCTGCCAGCGAGAGTACTACATCATTGGGATTTTAATCCTTATCCAGTTTCTCAACTAGCAAAATCATATCTGGACTCCATACACGAGCAGGTAATTTAGGTTTTTTTGTAATTTTATGGAAACTGATTAGCCTTGACGTATCTATATGAATTTAAAAATGGATTTTTCTTCTTTCACTTTTCTGTGCAAGCTTGATATATGCATGTAGTTATAATATACGCATAGAGTTTATACCTGTATATGCTTACTCATCTGCTCAAGCACATTCATTTATACCTGGAAAAGTCAGGGCTGGAGCCATGATGTAGTTGTACCTGTAGAAATTGATTCATTATCACTGTCGATTTCACTGACAAACTTGAAAGTAAACAACAAACATAGATGTTTGATTGTGAAGCGATAAGCTCTAGTTCGTTCATTGTACAGCGTGCAATAAATTTTAACTATATCTGTCTCCTTTTGACGTTCTTTTAGTCACCAGTGTGTTTGGATTTTGCATTTACTTATAAGCTGGCTCACTGTTCGAAGCTTTTATAATCTAATACTTCTAGCCACCGATCTTATTGTGCAGCCTATGCTATGTGTCAGTGCGGTCAATCCTTTTCTGTCCTCCAAGGTGCCTGCACTGAACCATATTATGAGCATCCGGAAAAGAATAACCATTATGCTTCCATATGTACACTGCCCATTCCGCAAGACGCTCAACAAAGGACTCAGCACTCGGAGACACCTTCTTGAGAGCACTGATTTTTTTGCTTTAAGAGATCTAATTGATCTTTCTAAAGGGCCATTTGCAGGTAAATTTCTTTTCTTGCAACAAGATTTCAAGTTCATCTGTGTTTGCGCTCATGCTGACTCATCGTCTTTACTGGTGATTAATTGTTCTTGAGAAATAATAAAGTTAGATTCAGATTCCATATTTCTCTAGCAATTGATTTACAAGTCACTCCACGCTGCGACTTGCTTGATGTTTAACAGTTTATCTATGTCCTTGCATTGTAACTTTTTCAAGAGACTTAAAGACAGTAACCTTAAATTGGCAGCCCTTCCTGCAATCGTGGAGACCGTTAGGAAGAAAATTCTGGAGCATATAACAGAGCAGTGCCTTGTTTGTTGCGATGTGGGGGTTCCCTGTAACGCCAGACAAGCTTGTGACGACACATCCTCTTTAATATTTCCATTCCAGGTGAGCAATGATAACTTTCTATGGATATAATACACTTTCTCCTGCTATCAGTTTTGATTGTGTTTGATTACCATATCATAACTCCACACTCAGTTGATGTTCTGTTTGATATATTGAATGATAATGGTTAGCAGGAAGATGAGGTTAGCAAATGCCGGACGTGCGGTTTGGTTTACCACAAGAGATGTTTCTCGAGACTGTCAAACTGCCATTGCGGAACACAACTAAAGCCAAACAAGAGCTCTGCAGAGCTGCAAGTGTCGGAGAAGAAATCAGATTCCACGTCTGTCTTGCCTCTGAGATTCCTCTCGGGTTTATTTGGAAAGACAAAAAAAGACACAGAAACCACTATTCTAATGGGTTCGCTTCCAACCAATGATCTATAAACTATAGGTCTGATTCTTTTATGTATGTGTGTTTATTTAAACCTTTGCCATCTGTGTAACGTAAGCCTCATGTGTTAAACCAAATTTCTTTTATATTTTCTTGTAAAAAAAGGATAATAAAGTACGGTCTAGTGTATTTTCTTTCTACACAAATGACCAAAACGAGTGATATTGATGTATATTAGATCCATTATTTGACACTGTTTTCACATTCATATGATATATATGATAAGCAAAAGGTAAGGTTTTTTACTCGTGTTGAAACACTCAGATTTGTGTAGGAACACTCAGCGTTTGATTTTCTCTCTCTTGACTTAACATTTTGCTTTTATTATTTGCCATGACAAAATATATTCATAAAATTGGTACACTTGTAATAAACTTGTTATTTATAAAGATAACTAGGTGTATTCCTGCACTATGTGCATTAATAAAATTTTATAAATTATATTTGAAAATATAAGTTTCTTAATGTTGTAAATTTTATTATTTTCTTACTTATATTTTAATATAAATTTAATTTATAACATAAAATTTAGATAAAAAATAATTTTGTTTATTTTATATTATATTTCAGGATATATATGTATATGTATGTATATATATCTATATTTAAAATTATAATCTTAAATAGATTTTTATCTATTTATTTTGGTTAAATATATTAAATAACTTGTATAAAATTAATAAAAATGATATAAAGTTGTACAATTATAAAAAATTAAATAAACAGTATTTATAAATTTTGTAGATATAAAAAAACTAATGATTTTACAATTAAATTTTTTTAGAAATTTTAGTAATAAAAATTTTATAATTATAAAATATAATTCAATAATATTTCGAAAATGTTAATGTCATATTTGAATATATTTTATTTTAATGATGATGTGTGAATTATTACCATATTGTAAAAAATTTACCAAAAATATGAATCAACATTAAATGTAATGTATAAACTATTACCATATTTTAAAAAATTTTCCAAAATATAAATTAACATTAAATGTAATTCTCCATGTTATATTTAGCTATAAACTGTCATCAAGTTTATTAGCCATGTCATCATATTTTTTTGTGAAATTAATTAGAAAGAAATTTGTGGCAAAATCACTTCTCAGATAATGTCTAGTGGATAGCGGATCTGTCTGTGATTTGCCTGGGAGGTTTTACTTTTTCAAGTTATCGGTTGATGTTTATTTTTTTTTCTTTATTTCAAGTCAAACATTTATTTTCACTATGTCTCATTTTACTATTGTAGTACATTCGCGTTATGTTTATTTGATTAATGAAACATAGTTTCATATGTAGTGCGGTTAATCATTTTCCCATATACGAAAGTTCAAGCGGGAGCACTGTCTACTCCGTTTAAATTTCAATTTTTGTAATATTTAAATAACATTTGATCTTTAATTAATTACTAAAATACATTTTATACTCATTTGAAAGAAATAATACATATACAATCTCAAATTATAATATTGAATATTAGAATAGTGTAAGGGTTTTGAAAAATAAATAGTAAGGAAATTTTTATAATATAGTTGCATTAGTTTATTATTTCTGTTATTTGTTAAACATTAAGTTCGTGTTGTTTTAAAATCAGAGTTTGATCTGTGAAATAAAATGAGGGGCAGAGTTAGGGCTGGGAATTTTACCCGATACACGAACCTGTATCTGAACCCGATCCAAAAAATCTGAACCGAAATCTGAACCGAAATCCGAACCAAAGTAGCAAAATATCCGAACGGGTATTGAAAAGGGCGATACTGGATATCCGAACCCGAATGGATATCCGAAGATAACCGAACATATGTATCATTATATATTCCTAGTTTAGTTCTCTAATTTTATTCAAAATGATAATGTTGATTATGCACATAGTTCAAAATTAGATAATATACATGTAATTGCAAGAAAAATAAATTTTTACTCATTTAAAATGCTTAAAATGCATGTCAAAAATTTTATTTCATGCATTAACAAAAGTTACATCCAAAATTTAAAAACAATAATCAAAATAGTATCTTTTATTTAAAATATTATATTCAAATCTATTAGTCTTTTAATCTATTAAAAGATAAAAATATAAGTTAATTGAAAGATATATTTTTAACTACAAAAGACTTGAGAAACAAAGATTTTTTTTTTTCAAAACCAAAATATCCGAAAACCCGACACGAAATAGCCGAACCCGAACTAAAAATACCCGAACCCAATCCGAAGTACAGAAATACCCGAACGGGTTCTATACCCCTATACCGAAATACCCAAAAATCCGAAATACCCGATTCGAACCCGAACGGGTATCCGAACGCCCATCCCTAGGCAGAGCTATGTAGGGTCTCGGGAAAAAGAGGGGAGCGGGGGATCAGCTGATTCCACCTAAATTCCAAAAAGATAAGGTATTATGACCCCACAAATTCTTATAGTCTAACTCCACGAAAAGAAAAAATAATGAAAACATAAATTTAATTTCATTAGGTAGTAAATAATCAGAGACCTGAGCATTTTATTTTAGGTAAACTTCAAATCTAAACCGAATTTAAATACAGTATGAATATTAAAAATTAGTATACATCTCATATATAAGGTATAATGACCCTACAGATTTTTATCTTCCATCTGTTTTTAATGACAATAAAAAAACATCTTATATTTCTATATTCTTATATCTTCTTCAATTAACTTTAATACATTTCCAAAAATCTATTTTGTGAATTATGTTGATTTTATAATAATTTTATAAGATTTTTAAATTTTATTAAAACCATTAAAAAAAATCTAGAAATAAAAGTTGGTCATATTAAAAAATATATATTAGTGATTACTTTAATGAATATCAAATTTTTTGTCGTAAACGATTTAAAGATGTAACAAACAGAATAAAAAAATTATTTTTAATTTTTAAAAAGTATTTATGAATATTATATATATATATTAGGTCCTGGGTTTCATGCACCCGTTGGGCTTTAGATAAGGTATTTTGGGTTTTTGGATATTTTGGTATAGGGATATAGAATCTATTCGGATATTTTTACATATCGGATTAGGTTCGGTTATTTTAGATTTTATAAAGATAAATTCAAAACTTTTATTGCTAAATTTCAAAAAGATAAGGTATTATGACCCCACAAATTCTTATAGTCTAACCCCACGAAAAGAAAAAATAATGAAAACATAAATTTAATTTCATTCGATAGTAAATAATCAGAGATCTGAGCATTTTATTTTAGGTTAACTTCAAATCTAAACTCAATTTAAATACAGTATGAATATTAAAAATCGTATACATCTCATGTAAATTATTATTTTTTTTAAAAATAAAACGAAATTTTTTGAAAAACTCAAAAACTCTTATCTTCCATATGTTTTTAATGACAATATAAAAAAATATCATATATTTCTATATTCTTATATCTTCTTCAATTAACTTTAATACATTTCCAAAAATCTATTTTGTGAATTATGTAGATTTTATAATAATTTATAAGATTTTTAAATTTTACTATAACCATTATAAAAAATTTAGGGATAAAAGTTGGTAATCTTAAAAAATATATATTAGTGATTACTTTCATGAATATCTAATTTTTGTCCTAAATGATTTAAAGATGTATTAAACAGAATAAAAAATTATTTTTAATTTTTAAAAGTATATATAAATATTGTGTGTGTATATATATATATATATATATATATATATATATATATATATATATAGTCTGGTGGGTTCATGTACCGTTGGGCTTTAGATCAGGTATTTCGGGTTTTGGATATTTTGGTATAGAGATATAGAATCTATTCGGATATTTTTACATATCGGATTAGGTTCGGTTATTTTAGATTTTATAAAGATAAATTCAAAACTTTTATTGCTAAAGTTTCTTGTATTAAACATTTACAATAATTTTACTGATTTTAAAATATTTAACAGGTTAGGCGATTAAAAGGTTTAAAACAAAAATTTGAAAACATAAAGATATTAATCTAGTTGTTTTTGAATTTAGTTTCAACTTTTGTAGATGCATGAAACAAAAACTTGACATGCATTTTTAGTGAATAGTTAATCACTTTAACTGCCACTGTATGTATTTTATCTAATCTTGAGCCAAGTACAAAATTAATATAAATATTTTGAATAAAATATGAGAAGTGTACTAGAAATATAAGATTAAGACTCAAATATTCAATCTCTTCTAACTCCATACATGTTCGTGCATTTTGCTATTTCGGTTTTGGATTTCAGTTTAGATTTCGATTCAAGTTTTTCGGATTAAGGGGAGGGGAGGGTGGGGATCAGCTGATTCCACCTAAATTCCAAAAAGATAAGGTATTATGACCCCATAGATTTTATAGTCTAACCCCACAAAAAAAATATAATGAAAACATAAATTTAATCAGAGACCTTAGCATTTTATTTTAGGTTAACTTCAAATCTAAACTCAATTTAAATACAGTATGAATATTAAAAATTAGTATACATCTCATATAAATTATTAGTTATTTGAAAAATAAAATTAAAAATTTCGAAAAACTCAAAACTCCTATCTTCCATCTGTTTTTATAGACAATATAAAATATATCATATATTTCTATATTCTTATATCTTCTTCAATTAACTTTAATACATTTCTTAAAATCTATTTTGTGAAATATGTAGATTTTATAATAATTTTCTAAGATTTTTAAATTTTACTAAGACCATAACAAAAAATAGAAATAAAAGTTGGTAATATTAAAAATATATATATTAGTGATTACTTTCATGATTATCTAATTTTTTTGTCGTAAACGATTTAAAGATGTAACAAACTGAATAAAAGAATTATATTTAATTTTTAAAAGTATTTAAAAATTGTATATATATATATATATTAGGTCCTGGGTTTCATGCACCGTTGGGCTTTAGATAAGGTATTTTGGGTTTTGGATATTTTGGTATAGGGATATAGAATCTATTCGATATTTTTACATATAGGGTTAGGTTCGGTTATTTTAGATTTTATAAAGATAAATTCAAAATTTTTATTGCTAAATTTCAAAAGATAAGGTATTATGACCTCACAAATTCTTATAGTCTAACCCCACGAAAAGAAAAATAATGAAAACATAAATTTAATTTCATTCGATAGTAAATAATCAGAGATCTGAGCATTTTATTTTAGGTTAACTTCAAATCTAAACTCAATTTAAATACAGTATGAATATTAAAAATCGTATACATCTCATGTAAATTATTATTTTTTTTAAAAATAAAACGAAATTTTTTGGAAAACTCAAAAACTCTTATCTTCCATATGTTTTTAATGACAATATAAAAAAATATCATATATTTCTATATTCTTATATCTTCTTCAATTAACTTTAATACATTTCCAAAAATCTATTTTGTGAATTATGTAGATTTTATAATAATTTATAAGATTTTTAAATTTTACTATAACCATTATAAAAAATTTAGGGATAAAAGTTGGTAATCTTAAAAAAATATATATTAGTGATTACTTTCATGAATATCTAATTTTTTGTCCTAAATGATTTAAAGATGTATTAAACAGAATAAAAAAAATTATTTTTAATTTTTTTAAAAGTATATATAAATATTGTGTGTGTATATATATATATATATATATATATATATATATATATATATATAGTCTGGGTGGGTTCATGTACCCGTTGGGCTTTAGATCAGGTATTTCGGGTTTTTGGATATTTTGGTATAGAGATATAGAATCTATTCGGATATTTTTTCATATCGGGTTGGGTTTGGTTATTTTAAATTTTCAAAAAAAAAATTTCAAAATTTTTATTGCTAAAGTTTCTTGTACGTAAACATTTACAATAATTTTACTGATTTTAAAATATTTAACAGGTTGGGCGATTAAAAGGTTTAAAAACAAAAAATTTGAAAACATAAAGATATTAATCTAGTTGTTTTTTTGAATTTAGTTTCAACTTTTGTAGATGCATGAAACAAAAAACTTGACATGCATTTTTAGTGAATAGTTAATCACTTTAACTGCCACTGTATGTATTTTATCTAATCTTGAGCCAAGTACAAAATTAATATAAATATTTTGAATAAAATATGAGAAGTGTACTAGAAATATAAGATTAAGACTCAAATATTCAATCTCTTCTAACTCCATACATGTTAGTGCATTTTGCTATTTAGGTTTGGATTTCAGTTTAGATTTCGATTCAAGTTTTTCGGATTAAGGGGAGGGTGGGGATCAGCTGATTCCACCTAAATTCCAAAAAGATAAGGTATTATGACCCCATAGATTTTATAGTCTAACCCCACAAAAAAAATATAATGAAAACATAAATTTAATCAGAGACCTTAGCATTTTATTTTAGGTTAACTTCAAATCTAAACCCAACTTAAATGCAGTACGAATATTAAAAATCGTATACATCTCATGTAAATTATTATTTTTTTAAAAATAAAACGAAATTTTTGAAAACTCAAAACTCTTATCTTCCATATGTTTTTAATGACAATATAAAAAATATCATATATTTCTATATTCTTATATCTTCTTCAATTAACTTTAATACATTTCCAAAAATCTATTTTGTGAATTATGTAGATTTTATAATAATTTATAAGATTTTTAAATTTTACTATAACCATTATAAAAATTTAGGGATAAAAGTTGGTAATCTTAAAAAATATATATTAGTGATTACTTTCATGAATATCTAATTTTTGTCCTAAATGATTTAAAGATGTATTAAACAGAATAAAAAAATTATTTTTAATTTTTTAAAAGTATATATAAATATTGTGTGTGTATATATATATATATATATATATATATATATATATATATATAGTCTGGGTGGGTTCATGTACCGTTGGGCTTTAGATCGGTATTTCGGTTTTGGATATTTTGGTATAGAGATATAGAATCTATTCGGATATTTTTTCATATCGGGTTGGGTTTGGTTATTTTAAATTTTCAAAAAAAATTTCAAAATTTTTATTGCTAAAGTTTCTTGTACGTAAACATTTACAATAATTTTACTGATTTTAAAATATTTAACAGGTTGGGCGATTAAAAGGTTTAAAAACAAAAAATTTGAAAACATAAAGATATTAATCTAGTTGTTTTTTTGAATTTAGTTTCAACTTTTGTAGATGCATGAAACAAAAACTTGACATGCATTTTTAGTGAATAGTTAATCACTTTAACTGCCACTGTATGTATTTTATCTAATCTTGAGCCAAGTACAAAATTAATATAAATATTTTGAATAAAATATGAGAAGTGTACTAGAAATATAAGATTAAGACTCAAATATTCAATCTCTTCTAACTCCATACATGTTCGTGCATTTTGCTATTTCGGTTTGGATTTCAGTTTAGATTTCGATTCAAGTTTTTCGGATTAAGGGGAGGGTGGGGATCAGCTGATTCCACCTAAATTCCAAAAAGATAAGGTATTATGACCCCATAGATTTTATAGTCTAACCCCACAAAAAAAAATATAATGAAAACATAAATTTAATCAGAGACCTTAGCATTTTATTTTAGGTTAACTTCAAATCTAAACCCAACTTAAATGCAGTAGAATATTAAAAATCGTGATACATCTCATGTAAATTATTATTTTTTAAAAATAAAACGAAATTTTTGAAAAACTCAAAACTCTTATCTTCCATATGTTTTAATGACAATATAAAAAATATCATATATTTCTATATTCTTATATCTTCTTCAATTAACTTTAATACATTTCCAAAATCTATTTTGTGAATTATGTAGATTTTATAATAATTTTATAAGATTTTTAAATTTTACTATAACCATTATAAAAATTTAGGGATAAAAGTTGGTAATCTTAAAAAATATATATTAGTGATTACTTTCATGAATATCTAATTTTTTGTCCTAAATGATTTAAAGATGTATTAAACAGAATAAAAAAATTATTTTTAATTTTTTAAAAGTATATATAAATATTGTGTGTGTATATATATATATATATATATATATATATATATATATATATAGTCTGGTGGGTTCATGTACCCGTTGGGCTTTAGATCAGGTATTTCGGTTTTGGATATTTTGGTATAGAGATATAGAATCTATTAGGATATTTTTTCATATCGGGTTGGGTTTGGTTATTTTAAAATTTTCAAAAAAAATTTCAAAATTTTTATTGCTAAAGTTTCTTGTAACGTAAACATTTACAATAATTTTACTGATTTTAAAATATTTAACAGGTTGGCGATTAAAAGGTTTAAAACAAAAATTTGAAAACATAAAGATATTAATCTAGTTGTTTTTGAATTTAGTTTCAACTTTTGTAGATGCATGAAACAAAAAACTTGACATGCATTTTTAGTGAATAGTTAATCACTTTAACTGCCACTGTATGTATTTTTATCTAATCTTGAGCCAAGTACAAAATTAATATAAATATTTTGAATAAAATATGAGAAGTGTACTAGAAATATAAGATTAAGACTCAAATATTCAATCTCTTCTAACTCCATACATGTTCGTGCATTTTGCTATTTCGGTTTGGATTTCAGTTTAGATTTCGATTCAAGTTTTTCGGATTAAGGGGAGGGGGGGAGGGTGGGGATCAGCTGATTCCACCTAAATTCCAAAAAGATAAGGTATTATGACCCCATAGATTTTTATAGTCTAACCCCACAAAAAAAAAATATAATGAAAACATAAATTTAATCAGAGACCTTAGCATTTTATTTTAGGTTAACTTCAAATCTAAACCCAACTTAAATGCAGTACGAATATTAAAAATTCGTATACATCTCATATAAATTATTAGTTATTTGAAAAAATAAAATTAAAAAATTTCGAAAAACTCAAAAACTCCTATCTTCCATCTGTTTTTATAGACAATATAAAATATATCATATATTTCTATATTCTTATATCTTCTTCAATTAACTTTAATACATTTCTTAAAATCTATTTTGTGAAATATGTAGATTTTATAATAATTTTCTAAGATTTTTAAATTTTACTAAGACCATAACAAAAAATAGAAATAAAAGTTGGTAATATTAAAAATATATATATTAGTGATTACTTTCATGATTATCTAATTTTTTTGTCGTAAACGATTTAAAGATGTAACAAACTGAATAAAAGAATTATATTTAATTTTAAAAAGTATTTAAAAAATTGTATATATATATATTTATTAGGTCCGGGGGTTCATGTACCCGTTGGGTTTTAGATAAGGTATTTCGGATTTTTGGATATTTTGGTATAGGGATATAGAATCTATTCGGATATTTTTTACATATAGGGTTAGGTTCGGTTATTTCAGATTTTGAAAAGATAAATTCAAAATTTTTATTGCTAAATTCCAAATAGATAAGGTATTATGACCTCACAAATTCTTATAGTCTAACCCCACGAAAAGAAAAAAATAATGAAAACATAAATTTAATTTCATTCGGTAGTAAATAATCAGCGACCTGAGCATTTTATTTTAGGTTAACTTCAAATCTAAACCCAATTTAAATACAGTATGAATATTAAAAATTCGTATACATCTCATATAAATTATTAGTTATTAAAAAAAATAAAATGAAATTTTTTGAAAAACTCAAAAACTCTTATCTTCCATCTGTTTTTAATGACAATATAAAAAATATCATATATTTCTTTATTTTTATATTTTCTTCAATTAACTTTAATACATTTCCAAAATCTATTTTGTGAATTACGTAGAATTTATAATAATTTTATAAGATTTTTAAATTTTACTAAAACCATTATAAGAAAATTTAGAAATAAAAGTTGGTAATATTAAAAAAAACAAATATTAGTGATTACTTTCATGAATATCTAATTTTTTGTCGTAAGCGATTTAAAGATGTAACAAACAGAATAAAAGAATTTTTTTAATTTTTTAAAAAATTATTTATAAATATTGTATATATATATATTTATTTATTTATTAGGTCCGGGTTCATGTACCGTTGGGTTTTAGATAAGGTATTTCGGATTTTTGGATATTTTGGTATAGGGATATAGAATCTATTCGGATATTTTTTACATATAGGGTTAGGTTCGGTTATTTCAGATTTTGAAAAGATAAATTCAAAATTTTTATTGCTAAATTCCAAATAGATAAGGTATTATGACCTCACAAATTCTTATAGTCTAACCCCACGAAAAGAAAAAAATAATGAAAACATAAATTTAATTTCATTCGGTAGTAAATAATCAGCGACCTGAGCATTTTATTTTAGGTTAACTTCAAATCTAAACCCAATTTAAATACAGTATGAATATTAAAAATTCGTATACATCTCATATAAATTATTAGTTATTAAAAAAAATAAAATGAAATTTTTTGAAAAACTCAAAAACTCTTATCTTCCATCTGTTTTTAATGACAATATAAAAAATATCATATATTTCTTTATTTTTATATTTTCTTCAATTAACTTTAATACATTTCCAAAAATCTATTTTGTGAATTACGTAGAATTTATAATAATTTTATAAGATTTTTAAATTTTACTAAAACCATTATAAGAAAATTTAGAAATAAAAGTTGGTAATATTAAAAAACAAATATTAGTGATTACTTTCATGAATATCTAATTTTTGTCGTAGTTTATTTAAAGATGTAACAAACAGAATAAAAGAATTTTTTAATTTTTTAAAAAATTATTTATAAATATTGTATATATATATATTTATTTATTTATTAGGTCTGGGGGTTCATGTACCCATTGGTTTTTAGATCAGGTATTTCGGGTTTTTAGATCTTTCTGTATAGGGATATAGAATCTATTCAGATATTTTTACATATCCGGTTGGCTTTGGTTATTTTAGATTTTGAAAAAATAAATTCAAATTTTTTATTGCTAAAATTTTTTGTAATGTAAACATTAACAATAATTTAACTCATTTTAAAATTTTTGACAGGTTGGGCGATTAATAGGTTTAAAAACAAAAACTTTGAAAACATAAAGATATTAATCTAGTTGTTGTTTTGAAAATTTAGTTGCAACTTTTGTTGATGCATGAAACAAGAAACTTGACATGCATTTTTAGTGAATAGTTAATCACTTTAACTGCCACTGTATGTATATTTATCTAATCTTGAGTCAAATACAAAGTTAATATAAATATTTTGAATAAAATTGGAGAAGTGTACTAGATAAGATATTATTACCCCACAAATTGTTATAGTCTAACCCCACGAAAAGAAAAAATAATGAAGACATAAATTTAATTTCATTCGAGTAAATAATCAGAGACCTGAGCATTTTATTTTAGGTTAACTTCAAATCTAAACCCAATTTAAATACAGTTTGAATATTAAAAATTTGTATACATCTCATATAAATTATTAGTTATTAAAAAAATAAAATGAAATTTTTTGAAAAACTCAAAAACTCGTATCTTCCATCTGTTTTTAATGTCAATATAAAAAATATCATATATTTCTTTATTTTTATATTTTCTTCAATTAACTT
Organism: Brassica carinata; assembly: GCA_016771965.1. Classification (NCBI taxonomy): domain Eukaryota; kingdom Viridiplantae; phylum Streptophyta; class Magnoliopsida; order Brassicales; family Brassicaceae; genus Brassica; species Brassica carinata. The sequence goes on along the minus strand of CM028691.1, from coordinate 12,402,647 downwards.
TAATACATTTCCAAAAATCTATTTTGTGAATTACGTAGAATTTATAATAATTTTATAAGATTTTTAAATTTTACTAAAACCATTATAAGAAAATTTAGAAATAAAAGTTGGTAATATTAAAAAAAACAAATATTAGTGATTACTTTCATGAATATCTAATTTTTTGTCGTAAGCGATTTAAAGATGTAACAAACAGAATAAAAGAATTTTTTTAATTTTTTAAAAAATTATTTATAAATATTGTATATATATATATTTATTTATTTATTAGGTCTGGGGTTCATGTACCCATTGGTTTTAGATCGGTATTTGGTTTTAGATCTTTCGTATAGGGATATAGAATCTATTCAGATATTTTACATATCCGGTTGGCTTTGGTTATTTTAGATTTTGAAAAAATAAATTCAAATTTTTTATTGCTAAAATTTTTTGTACGTAAACATTAACAATAATTTAACTCATTTTAAAATTTTTGACAGGTTGGGCGATTAATAGGTTTAAAAACAAAAACTTTGAAAACATAAAGATATTAATCTAGTTGTTGTTTTGAAAATTTAGTTGCAACTTTTGTTGATGCATGAAACAAGAAACTTGACATGCATTTTTAGTGAATAGTTAATCACTTTAACTGCCACTGTATGTATATTTATCTAATCTTGAGTCAAATACAAAGTTAATATAAATATTTTGAATAAAATTGGAGAAGTGTACTAGATAAGATATTATTACCCCACAAATTGTTATAGTCTAACCCCACGAAAAGAAAAAATAATGAAGACATAAATTTAATTTCATTCGGGAGTAAATAATCAGAGACCTGAGCATTTTATTTTAGGTTAACTTCAAATCTAAACCCAATTTAAATACAGTTTGAATATTAAAAATTTGTATACATCTCATATAAATTATTAATTATTTAAAAAAAATAAATGAAAAATTTCGAAAAACTCAAAAACTCCTATCTTCCATCTGTTTTTAATGACAATAAAAAAATAGTATATATATATATCTATATTCTTATATCTTCTTCAATTAACAAGTATATATTTCTAAAAAAATAGAAAAATAGTATATATTTCTAAAAAAATAGTATATATTTCTATATTCTTATTTCTATATATTTCTATACATTTCCAAAAATCTATTTTGTGAAATATGTAGATTTTATAATAATTTTATAAGATTTTTAAATTTGACTAAAACCATTATAAAATAATCTAGAAATAAAAGTTGGTAATATTAAAAGAATATATTAGTGATTACTTTCATGAATATCTAATATTTTGTCATAAACAATTTAAAGATGTAACAAACAGAATAAAAGAATTATTTTTAATATTTTAAAAAGTATTTATAAATATTGTATATATATATATATTTATTTATTTATTAGGTCTGGGGTTCATGTCCCATTGGGTTTTAGATCAGGTATTTTGGGTTTTTGGATATTTTGGTATAGGGATATAGAATCCATTCGTATATTTTACATATCGGGTTGGGTTCGGTTATTTTAGATTTCGAAAAAATAAATTCAAATTTTTTACTGCTAAAGTTTCTTGTACGTAAACATTTACAATAAATTAATTGATTTACAAATTTTAACAGGTTGGGCGATTAATAAGTTTAAAAACAAAAACTTTGAAAACATAAAGATATTAATCTAGTTGTTGTTTGGAGAATTTAGTTGCAACTTTTGTTGATGTATGAAACAAGAAACTTGACATGCATTTTTAGTGAATAGTTAATCACTTTAACTGCCTTTGTATGTATATTTATCTAATCTTGAGTCAAGTACAACATGAATATAAATATTTTGAATAAAATTAGAAAAGTGTACTAGATAAGGTATTATGACCCCACAAATTCTTATAGTCTAACCCCACGAAAAGAAAAAATAATGAAAACATAAATTTAATTTCATTAGGTAGTAAATAATCAGAGGCATGAGCATTTTATTTTAGGTAATCTTCCTCTCTCTTTCTCTCAATCATCGATCTTCTCTCTTGGATTCACCGGAGATCCGCCGTTTCTCTCACACCACCGTCTCTATCAAGCTTCACCGTCAACGTTTCATCAAGTTTCGTCATCGTTTCCATCGATCCTTTCCGTCGTCATCTTCATTGAGCCTTGCCGTCGTCGTCTTCATCAATCGAGCCTTGCCGTCGTCTTCATCAAACTTAGCCGCCGTTGTATGACAGAGAGGAAAGCCTCTTGATTTGAGATCCTCGCCGCTGATTGAATAGCTCGCTGGTTGTCGTTGTAGCTTGTGATGGATGTGGTACTGCGTTTTGAAGGTTTAAGGTGGATCTTAAACTAAGGAAAGCTGGAGGAATGGAGATTGTGCCTCCAATCATAACGATCAGTGTCACTTCGGGAGGTTTGAGGCTGTGACCACCATTTACAAAAAGGCTCTCCATATTCTGTAGATTATCAAGGCGCACTCAGCTACTTGATCCACCATTCTCACACGCTCTGTGAGAAAAGCGACATGTGAAGCTCTTTCAGTTCTTTTATGTTGTTGACTCTATAACTTGACCTTTCTCTTAATTTTTCAGTTCTTCTATGTTGGTAACTCTATAACTATCATGCTTCTGTGTTGTCTTTGTTTGCAATATATCAAGCAAAAATATCATCTGCAAACAATGATTTTTCACCATTCACAGAATCTCCTTCATGTTCGAAACCTCTTATAAGGGTTTATAAAACCATTTATAAGAACTTATAAATCATTTATAAGAGTTTATAAATATATTATAGGATTTTATAAAACAATTTATAGATCATATATAAGGATTTATAAACCATTTATTAGGTTCATAAATATATTCATAATTAGTTATTAAAACAATTTATAAGGCTTTTTAAATTTCTTATTAAGTATAATTCATTTATAAGAATTTATAAAAACAGTATATAAGGATATGTATAACAAACTTGAACTTAGTTTTCTACAAGGCTTTATAAGGATTATAAATAATTTATAGAGGTTTATAAAACTATTTAAAATGGTTTATAAAACTATTTACAAGAACTTATAAAATATTTATAAAAGTTTATACATTTATTTATAAGTGTTTATAAATTAATTTACAAGGTATATAAATCTATTTGGTCAAAGAGGTGAAATCAGACGCAACCTGTGAGTGCACCAAGACTCTCCCACGTAGCAACAATCTCGTTTAAAAGTTACACATGTTTATTTGTATTATTATTTTGTGTATGTTCATGTAGCAACAATCTCATTTTAAGCCCATGAGGCTAATGAAAATGTTACAAAAAGTGTCTATAATTTTCTTATTAATATTTATAAATGTTTGTAAATTATTTTTAAAAAATAAAAGATTATTTATAATGGTTTATAAAGCAATTAATAAGACTTTATAAGAGATTATAAAATCCGTCTATAAGGCTTTCTAAGTAAATTATTAAAGTATAATTCATTTATAAGAGTTTATAAAACCAGTCTATAAGGCTTTATAAGGATTATAAATAATTTATAAATGTTTATATATCATTTTTAAAGATTTAGAAATTATTTATAAACCTTTATCAATAGTTTTTATATTCCTATAAATGATTTATAAACCTTTATAAAATTACTTATAAGAATATACCAAATATTTATAAGGTTTTATAAAATCATTTATAAATATTTAGAAAGGTAGTTCATTTATAAAGTCTTAAAAACATTTATATGAAAATACAGAAACTTTTTATAAGGGTCTCTAACTCATTTATAAGATTTATTTAAAATTATTTATAAATAAATCTTTTATAAGAGTTTATAAATCTTTATAAAATCAGTCTGTAATAAACTTAAGAAGTAAATATTTATAAAGCTAATATAAGTGTCTATAATTCTATTATAAATGTTTATAAATGTTTGTAAATTATAATTTTATCAAATTATTTATAAGAGTTTATGAATCTATTTACAAAGGTTTATAAATCTTTTCTAAAGTTTTATAAATATATTTTATAAGGGTTTATAAATATATTTATAACAGTTTAGAAATCCTTATATAATTATTTATAAGAGTATATAAATTCATTAATAATAGTTTATAATAGTCCATAAAACAATTTATAAGAATTATTAAATTATTTATAGAGATTTAAAAAATCAATTTATTACCAAAATATTCATGAATGTATGTGTAATTATAAAATTTATAAATCATCTCGTAAAGATTTAAAAACCATTACAAATAATTTTTAATATCTTATAAACAATTCATAAACCCTTATAAGCAATGCATAAACCCTTATAAGTGATTTTAAATGGTTCATGAATTTTTATAAATAATATAAACCCTTATAAATATTTACAATGATTAAATCAGAAGTTATGGGGCCAAAGCCAAAGCTTCTTAAAATATCAAGGACTAAATGTGCAAATTGGTCAAAACCAGTCATGAACGACTGTGAAGCTTCCAATGCTCGACGGACATAACCCAAGCTTCTCGATCCGTTCACCTCGATGCCATAGCCTTCTGTTCTGGACCGAACTGAGCAAAGTGACCACTTGGAGAACCCAGACTGCTCGATCCGTTGCCCACGACACCGAGCCTCCAGTTCACGACCCGACGAGCTCCGATCGATCGAGACACAAAGCCTGAGCCTCTCAATCCGATGCTCTCGGCCACCAATCATCAACCTTTCAACCCGAGCCTTCTGAACCGATCACTTGACGAATCTGTACTGCTCGATGTGAGCTCTCAGAATGACGATGCGGCTTGGACTGAGGAGATGGCGCGAGATGGAAGCAGCGGTGGTTACGGCGGATGAACGGAGGACACAATCCGAGCTCAGAGACGTAGAACGGCCATGGTCGCAGGTGAAGCTCGGTGATTGCAGCAATGGAGGAGTTGCAAAGAAGAAGATGAATTATTTAATTAAGGGTACAATAGTATTTTCATCATTAAAAATCTGGTGATATAGTTGGTTAGTGTAAAAATGAAAAAGTGTAACATGAATGTGGTATTTTTGACAAATTCTCTTTTATCGTATGCTGGAGAGAAATGAGGCACAACACTAGGACAATAAAGAATAAAACTACGTCAGTCTTTTTAACTTCAACCGTACAACACAAGATTTTTTCAATTAAATTCAGTCAATTATTAATATATTATATTTGTTAAAAATAATATATTTAATTATATAAAATTTAATGAAATAAAAATAAAAGATAATCTAACCTTAATCTATTGAAAAGGAATGAAGCACAACACAACCAAATCAGTACACACAGCACAAAACTACAACAATTTTTTCTTCTAATAGCCACACTACACAACACGAGAGTTTATTTTTTGTTGTCTAAGAAATTGTTTTGAATGACGGTATGGAATTAGTAAGCAGTAATGAGTTATTTTTATAGTTGATAAATCATCATTTTTTGAATTAATTTATGTCAACGAAAATTGCCTATTGGCTAAAAATATGATGGAATAGTAGAACAACATCAAAAGCTGTGGAGAGGTAGAGACTCATGCAGGTCTCCTGCTTATGCAGTAATAAAACAAAAAAGAAAACTTTAAACCTTGTGCAGATCTCCTGTTTCTATTTCATAGAACATAAAAAAAAAGTGAATGGTTTTTACACAGATAAAAAACCAACTTGCATGACATCCATCCTTCTCATGCGTCTCCATGTTTATGCATCGCTTCTTTTCTGTAACCAATAGAAGAATTATCTAATTTAAATTATATCAAAAATATTCATTTATCTAATATAAATAACAGACACCAACATATACCAACATATATCTAATTTAAACTGATATAGTTTTGTATATACAAATATAAGTATTTATGAGTTTTTTATCTATCATATATACGTGTAAATTAATAGTACAATAGTTTATATATATATGATAGAAGAAGATATATTACATTTTAATTCACATGTAAAGCAGAATTAAGAGAAAATTTAATATATGTGAGCATATTTATTTAAGAAAACAGTAGACTATAACTACTATTAAATATTATTGTAATAATCATTTAGAAAATAAAATTTTGTATTACTCAACCAAAACAACGAAACTATTTTTTATAATTTTTTTCCTTATAAGTAATAATTGTTTTATAAATATACTTTTTAATGAAATTTGAAGTCTTTATATGTACAATTGAATGTATGAGGAATTTACGACAATTCCAAGTGATATGCCACAGATTATTCTCAATTGGTGAAGATGGTTTCATAATTAGAAGGATGGTTTACTTTTGCATCTTACCTCAAATAAATACAACTGATCAAGGAGAGTTTCATAACATCCATGATCGCACATATACCCAGACTCAAAACAAAAAGACGGATAGTCTTGCATGTGGTGCCTGTATACAACTGTCTTAAATCTTCTTTATCGACACATAGTTCCCTGTTTGTTTAGCAGAATCTTCTCTTTATACCAATAAAAAAAAATTCATTATTATATTATACTGCAGATACGGCGGATGGAGATCATATGACGAACATTATAGATAATATTGCAAATATGTAATGGGCAAATCAAAATACTTTTCATTAAATTATTTTATTTTTGTTTATGTATTGTTTATATATTATGTGTTTTGATATTTAATATATTTTTTATTTAAATATATGATCTGTATTTTTGAACTGTTTTTGCCATTCATAACCATAATAAGTTATTTGATATGCTTGATGTACATCTCCTATATGATCCACTTGATCTGCTTGTTCTACTTGATATGCATGATTTGACTGATCTGCACCACTTAAATTGTTTTTATCATTGGAAACCTAAATACAGTATATTCTGCATTACTATCTTTCCCACATTTATCCTGCCTCTCTCATGCTTGACATTCATACCCTGCATCGAAAATTCAACCAGAGTCAGACATGGTTCTTGGCTCAAGCTTGGAGCTAGAGCACAGAGGATCATGGAAAATAATTCTCTACAAGAAAAACGAACAACATTCAATGTTTTGACTTTGTGCTAACATCCAAAACGAAACCAAATTACCTCTGGAAATTGATCGCTTACCTGGAGTCTCTATTTACTCTTTTGAGGGTTTTGTCAACAATGAAAAATGTAGAGTATGTTATAAACTTTGAATGTTTCCACAACAAAACAAAGATGTTTACTTACTGACTTTTAATTATGACATTGCAGAGTGGAAAGAAGATTAATGAAACCATTGCATAATTGTCAAATGCTCTGCCACTTAAGAGGTAAGAATAAATTTCCTACTTGATTCATTCTCGAAAACGATCATCACTTTTGTATCTAATAGAATTTCGTACGATGAACACCCTCCACTCACCAATAATTAAACTAACTGATGCTACTTCAAATGATGTATCAACATAATTTTAAAAAGATTACACACTCTCACACATTTTTGTTTTCTTATTCTCCGAGTAAAATATTTTAATAAAATTTTAATAGTCTATAAAATATTATAATCAATGATGTATTTTGTGGCGGACTCATGATTATTTTTTTTCGGGGCCATTCATAAATATAACGCATGGTCATTTTATCCGATAGCCAAATCCGAATCCGAACCCAATCTGAAAAACTTGAATCGAAATCCAAACTGAAATCCAAACCGAAATAGCAAAATACCCGAATAGGTATTGATTTAGAAGATATTAAATATTTGAGTCTGTATGGGTAATATCCGAGCCTAAACGGATATCCTAAAATAACTGAATATATGCATACTTAACCCTATATTTCTAGTAAACTTCTCTAATTTTATTCAAAATATTTATATTAATTTTGTACTTGGCTCAAGATTAGATAAATATACATACAGTGGCAGTTAAAGTGATTAACTATTCACTAAAAATGCATGTCAAGTTTCTTGTTTCATGCATCAACAAAAGTTGCAACTAAATTCTCAAAACAACAACTAGATTAATATCTTTATATTTTCAAAGTTTTTTTTTTAACCTATTAATCGCCCAACCTGTCAAAAATTTTAAAATCAGTTAAATTATTGTAAATGTTTACGTACAAGAAACTTTAGCAATAAAAAATTTGAATTTATATTTTCAAAATCTAAAATAACCAAAGCCAACCCGATATGTAAAAATATCTGAATAGATTCTATATCCCTATACCAAAATATCTAAAAACCCGAAATACTTGATCTAAAACCCAATGGGTACATGAACCCCAAGACCTAATAAATATATATTTATATATACAATATTTATAAATACTTTTTAAAAAATTAAAAATAATTCTTTTATTCTGTTTGTTACATCTTTAAATAAACTACGACAAAATTAGATATTCATGAAAGTAATCACTAATATTTGTTTTTAATATTACCAACTTTTATTTCTAAATTTTCTTATAATGGTTTTAGTAAAATTTAAAAATCTTATAAAATTATTATAAATTCTACATAATTCACAAAATAGATTTTTGGAAATGTATTAAAGTTAATTGAAGAAAATATAAAAATAAAGAAATATATGATATTTTTTATATTGACATTAAAAACAGATGGAAGATACGAGTTTTTGAGTTTTTCAAAAAATTTCATTTTATTTTTTTAATAACTAATAATTTATATGAGATGTATACGAATTTTTAATATTCATACTGTATTTAAATTGGGTTTAGATTTGAAGTTAACCTAAAATAAAATGCTCAGGTCGCTGATTATTTACTACCAAATGAAATTAAATTTATGTTTTCATTATATTTTCTTTTAAGTAGGGTTAGACTATAAGAATTTGTGAGGTCATAATACCTTATCTTTTTGGAATTTAGCAATAAAAATTTTGAATTTTTCTTTTCAAAATCTGAAATAACCGTACCTAACCCTATATGTAAAAAATATCCGAATAGATTCTATATCCCTATACCAAAATATCAAAAATCCGAAATATCTTATCTAAAACCCAACGGGTACATGAACCCCCGGACCTAATAAATATATATATACAATTTTTTTAAATACTTTTTAAAAATTAATATAATTCTTTTATTCAGTTTGTTGCATCTTTAAATCGTTTACAACAAAAAAAATTAGATATTCATGAAAGTAATCACTAATATATATATTTTTAATATTACCAACTTTTATTTCTATTTTTTTTTTATTATGGTCTTAGTACAATTTAAAAATCTTAGAAAATTATTATAAAATCTACATAATCACAAAATAGATTTTAAGAAATGTATTAAAGTTAATTGAAGAAGATATAGGAATATAGGAATATAGGAATATATGATATATTTTATATTGTCTATAAAAACAGATGGAAGATAAAAGTTTTTGAGTTTTTCGAAATTTTTTAATTTTATTTTTTCAGATAACTAATAATTTATATGAGATGTAATTTTTAATATCTGCACTGTATTTAAGTTGGGTTTAGATTTGAAGTTAACCTAAAATAAAATGCTAAGGTCTCTGATTAAATTTATGTTTTTCATTATATTTTCTTTTCGTAGGGTTAGACTATAAAAATCTATGGGGTCATGATACCTTATATTTTTGGAATTTAGGTGGAATCAGCTGATCCCCACCCTCCCTTAATCGAAAAATTTGAATCGAAATCTAAACTGAAATCCAAACCGAAATAGCAAAATACCGAATAGGTATTGATTTAGAAGATATTAAATATTTGAGTCTGTATGGGTAATATCCGAGCCTAAACGGATATCCTAAAATAACTGAATATATGCATACTTAACCCTATATTTCTAGTAAACTTCTCTAATTTTATTCAAAATATTTATATTAATTTTGTACTTGGCTCAAGATTAGATAAATATACATACAGTGGCAGTTAAAGTGATTAACTATTCACTAAAAATGCATGTCAAGTTTCTTGTTTCATGCATCAACAAAAGTTGCAACTAAATTCTCAAAACAACAACTAGATTAATATCTTTATATTTTCAAAGTTTTTTTTTTAACCTATTAATCGCCCAACCTGTCAAAAATTTTAAAATCAGTTAAATTATTGTAAATGTTTACGTACAAGAAACTTTAGCAATAAAAAATTTGAATTTATATTTTCAAAATCTAAAATAACCAAAGCCAACCCGATATGTAAAAATATCTGAATAGATTCTATATCCCTATACCAAAATATCTAAAAACCCGAAATACTTGATCTAAAACCCAATGGGTACATGAACCCCAAGACCTAATAAATATATATTTATATATACAATATTTATAAATACTTTTTTAAAAAAATTAAAAATAATTCTTTTATTCTGTTTGTTACATCTTTAAATCGCTTACGACAAAAATTAGATATTCATGAAAGTAATCACTAATATTTGTTTTTTTAATATTACCAACTTTTATTTCTAAATTTTCTTATAATGGTTTTAGTAAAATTTAAAAATCTTATAAAATTATTATAAATTCTACATAATTCACAAAATAGATTTTTGGAAATGTATTAAAGTTAATTGAAGAAAATATAAAAATAAAGAAATATATGATATTTTTTATATTGACATTAAAAACAGATGGAAGATCTGAGTTTTGAGTTTTTCAAAAATTTCATTTTATTTTTTAATAACTAATAATTTATATGAGATGTATACGAATTTTTAATATTCATACTGTATTTAAATTGGGTTTAGATTTGAAGTTAACCTAAAATAAAATGCTCAGGTCGCTGATTATTTACTACCAAATGAAATTAAATTTATGTTTTCATTATTTTTTTCTTTTCGTGGGGTTAGACTATAAGAATTTGTGAGGTCATAATACCTTATCTTTTTGGAATTTAGCAATAAAAATTTTGAATTTTTCTTTTCAAAATCTGAAATAACCGTACCTAACCCTATATGTAAAAATATCGAATAGATTCTATATCCCTATACCAAAATATCAAAAATCGAAATATCTTATCTAAAACCCAACGGTACATGAACCAGGACCTAATAAATATATATATACAATTTTTTAAATACTTTTTAAAAAATTAATATAATTCTTTTATTCAGTTTGTTGCATCTTTAAATCGTTTACAACAAAAAAAATTAGATATTCATGAAAGTAATCACTAATATATATATTTTTAATATTACCAACTTTTATTTCTATTTTTTTTTTATTATGGTCTTAGTACAATTTAAAAATCTTAGAAAATTATTATAAAATCTACATAATCACAAAATAGATTTTAAGAAATGTATTAAAGTTAATTGAAGAAGATATAGGAATATAGGAATATAGGAATATATGATATATTTTATATTGTCTATAAAAACAGATGGAAGATAAAAGTTTTTGAGTTTTTCGAAATTTTTTAATTTTATTTTTTCAGATAACTAATAATTTATATGAGATGTAATTTTTAATATCTGCACTGTATTTAAGTTGGGTTTAGATTTGAAGTTAACCTAAAATAAAATGCTAAGGTCTCTGATTAAATTTATGTTTTTCATTATATTTTCTTTTCGTAGGGTTAGACTATAAAAATCTATGGGGTCATGATACCTTATATTTTTGGAATTTAGGTGGAATCAGCTGATCCCCACCCCCCTCCCCTTAATCCGAAAAATTTGAATCGAAATCTAAACTGAAATCCAAACCGAAATAGCAAAATACACGAACAGGTACGGAGTTAGAAGAGATTGAATATTTGAGTCTTAATCCTATATTTCTAGTACACTTCTCATATTTTATTCAAAATGTTTATATTAATTTTGTACTTGGCTCAAGATTAGATAAAAATACATACAGTGGCAGTTAAACTGAATAACTATTCACTAAAAATGCATGTCAAGTTTTTTGTTTCATGCATCTACAAAAGTTGAAACTAAATTCTCAAAACAACAACTAGATTAATATCTTTATGTTTTCAAAGTTTTTGTTTTTAAACCTATTAATCGCCCAACCTGTTAAATATTTTAAAATCAGTAAAATTATTGTAAATGTTTACGTACAAGAAACTTTAGCAATAAAAATTTGAATTTTTTTTTTTCAAAATGTAAAATAACCAAACCCAACCCGATATGAAAAAATATCTGAATAGATTCTATATCCCTAAACCAAAATATCAAAAATCCGAAATATCTTATCTAAAACCCAACGGTACATGAACCCCAGACCTAATATATATATATATACACACAATATTTATAAAACTTAAAAAAAAAAATATTTTTTTTGTTCTGTTTAATACATCTTTAAATCGTTTAAGACAAAAATTTAGATATTCATGAAAGTAATCACTAATATATATTTTTTTAATATTACCAACTTTTATCCCCAAATTTTTTATAATGGTATTAGTAAAATTTAAAAATCTGATAAAATTATTATAAAATCTACATAATTCACAAAATAGATTTTTGGAAATGTATTAAAGTTAATTGAAGAATATATAAGAATATAGAAATAAATTATATTTTTTATATTGTCATTAAAACATATGGAAGATAAGAGTTTTTGAGTTTTTCGAAATTTTTCATTTTATTTTTTAAATAAATAATAATTTATATGAGATATATACGATTTTTAAATATTCATACTTTATTTAAATTGGGTTTAGATTTGAAGTTAACCTAAAATAAAATGCTCAGATCTCTGATTATTTACTATCGAATGAAATTAAATTTATGTTTTTATTATTTTTTTCTTTTCGTGGGGTTAGACTATAAGAATTTGTGGGGTAATAATACCTTATCTTTTTGGAATTTAGCAATAAAAATTTTGAATTTATCTTTATAAAATCTAAAATAACCGAACCTAACCCGATATGTAAAAATATCCAAATAGAGTCTATATCCCTATACCAAAATATCCAAAAATCCAAAATACCTTATCTAAAACCCAACGGGTGCATGAACCCCAGGACCTAATAAATAAATAATTATATATAAACAATATTCATAAATACTTTTTAAAAATTAAAAATAATTCTTTTATTCTGTTTGTTACATCTTTAAATCATTTACGATAAAAAATTAGATATTCATGAAAGTAATCACTAATATATATTTTTTAATATTACCAACTTTTATTTCTAGACTTTTTTTATAATGGTATTGATAAAATTTAAAAATCTTATAAAATTATTATAAAATCTACATAATTCACAAAATAGATTTTTGGAAATGTATTGAAGTTAATTGAAGAATATATAAGAATATAGAAATATATGATATTTTTTATTGTCATTAAAAACAGATGGAAGATAAAAGTTTTTGAGTTTTTCGAAATTTTTCATTTTATTTTTTTAAATAACTAATAATTTTTATGAGATGTAAACGAATTTTTAATATTCACACTGTATTTATTGGGTCTAGATTTGAAGTTAACCTAAAATAAAATGCTCAGGTCGCTGATTATTTACTACCAAATGAAATTAAATTTATGTTTTCATTATATTTTCTTTTCGTGGGGTTAGACTATAAGAATTTGTGGGGTAATAATACCTTATCTTTTGGAATTTAGCAATAAAAATTTTGAATTTTTCTTTTCAAAATCTGAAATAACCGTACCTAACCCTATATGTAAAAATATCCAAATAGAGTCTATATCCCTATACCAAAATATCCAAAAATCCAAAATACCTTATCTAAAACCCAACGGTGCATGAACCCCAGGACCTAATAAATATATATATACAATTTTTTAAATACTTTTTAAAAATTAAAAATAATTCTTTTATTCAGTTTGTTGCATCTTTAAATCGTTTACAACAAAAAATTAGATATTCATGAAAGTAATCACTAATATATATATTTTTAATATTACCAACTTTTATTTCTATTTTTTTTATTATGGTCTTAGTACAATTTAAAAATCTTAGAAAATTATTATAAAATCTACATAATCACAAAATAGATTTTAAGAAATGTATTAAAGTTAATTGAAGAAGATATAGGAATATAGGAATATAGGAATATATGATATATTTTTATATTGTCTATAAAACAGATGGAAGATAAAAGTTTTTGAGTTTTTGAAATTTTTAATTTTATTTTTTCAGATAACTAATAATTTATATGAGATGTAATTTTTAATATCTGCACTGTATTTAAGTTGGGTTTAGATTTGAAGTTAACCTAAAATAAAATGCTAAGGTCTCTGATTAAATTTATGTTTTCATTATGTTTTCATTATATTTTCTTTTCGTGGGGTTAGACTATAAAATCTATGGGGTCATGATACCTTATATTTTTGGAATTTAGGTGGAATCAGCTGATCCCCTCCCAAATCCGAAAAACTTGAATCGAAATCTAAACTGAAATCCAAACCGAAATAGCAAAATACCTGAACAGGTATTGAGTTAGAAGAGATTGAATATTTGAGTCTTAATCCTATATTTCTAGTACACTTCTCATATTTTATTCAAAATGTTTATATTAATTTTGTACTTGGCTCAAGATTAGATAAAAATACATACGATTAGCGATTAAACTGAATAACTATTCACTAAAAATGCATGTCAAGTTTTTTGTTTCATGCATCTACAAAAGTTGAAACTAAATTCTCAAAACAACAACTAGATTAATATCTTTATGTTTTCAAAGTTTTGTTTTTAAACCTATTAATCGCCCAACCTGTTAAATATTTTAAAATCAGTAAAATTATTGTAAATGTTTACGACAAGAAACTTTAGCAATAAAAATTTTGAATTTTTTTTTCAAAATGTAAAATAACCAAACCCAACCCGATATGAAAAAATATCTGAATAGATTCTATATCCCTAAACCAAAATATCCAAAAAACCCGAAATACATGATCTAAAGCCCAACGGGTACATGAACCCCCAGACCTAATATATATATATATACACACAATATTTATAAAACTTAAAAAAAAAAATATTTTTTTTGTTCTGTTTAATACATCTTTAAATCGTTTAAGACAAAAATTAGATATTCATGAAAGTAATCACTAATATATATTTTTAATATTACCAACTTTTATCCCCAAATTTTTTATAATGGTATTAGTAAAATTTAAAAATCTGATAAAATTATTATAAAATCTACATAATTCACAAAATAGATTTTTGGAAATGTATTAAAGTTAATTGAAGAATATATAAGAATATAGAAATAAATTATATTTTTTATATTGTCATTAAAACATATGGAAGATAAGAGTTTTTGAGTTTTTCGAAATTTTTCATTTTATTTTTTAAATAAATAATAATTTATATGAGATATATACGATTTTTAAATATTCATACTTTATTTAAATTGGGTTTAGATTTGAAGTTAACCTAAATAAAATGCTCAGATCTCTGATTATTTACTATCGAATGAAATTAAATTTATGTTTTCATTATATTTTCTTTTCGTGGGGTTGACTATAAAAATCTGTGGGGTCATAATACCTTATCTTTTGGAATTTAGCAATAAAAATTTTGAATTTATCTTTATAAAATCTAAAATAACCGAACCTAACCCGATATGTAAAAATATCCAAATAGAGTCTATATCCCTATACCAAAATATCCAAAAATCCAAAATACCTTATCTAAAACCCAACGGGTGCATGAACCCCAGGACCTAATAAATAAATAATTATATATAAACAATATTCATAAATACTTTTTAAAAATTAAAAATAATTCTTTTATTCTGTTTGTTACATCTTTAAATCGTTTAAGACAAAAATTAGATATTCATGAAAGTAATCACTAATATATATTTTTTAATATTACCAACTTTTATTTCTAGACTTTTTTTATAATGGTATTGATAAAATTTAAAAATCTTATAAAATTATTATAAAATCTACATAATTCACAAAATAGATTTTTGGAAATGTATTGAAGTTAATTGAAGAATATATAAGAATATAGAAATATATGATATTTTTTATTGTCATTAAAAACAGATGGAAGATAAAAGTTTTTGAGTTTTTCGAAATTTTTCATTTTATTTTTTTAAATAACTAATAATTTTTATGAGATGTAAACGAATTTTTAATATTCACACTGTATTTATTGGGTCTAGATTTGAAGTTAACCTAAATAAAATGCTCAGGTCTCTGATTATTTACTATCGAATGAAATTAAATTTATGTTTTCATTATGTTTTCATTATATTTTCTTTTCGTGGGGTTGACTATAAAAATCTGTGGGGTCATAATACCTTATCTTTTTGGAATTTAGGTGGAATCAGCTGATCCCCCTCCCAAATCCGAAAAACTTGAATCGAAATCCAATCTAAAATCCAAACCGAAATAGCAAAATACCTGAACAGGTATTGAGTTAGAAGAGATTGAATATTTGAGTCGGTACGGGTAATATCTGAGCCTAAACGGATATCTAAAATAACTGAACATATGTATACTTAACCCTATATTTCTAGTACACTTCTCTAATTTTATTCATAATATTTATATTAATTTTGTACTTGGCTCAAAAATACCACATTCATGTTACACTTTTTCATCTTTACACTAACCAACTATACCACCAGATTTTTAATAATGAAAATACTATTGTACCCTTAAATAATTCATCTTCTTCCTTGCAACTCCTCCATTGCTGCAATCACCGAGCTTCACCTGTGACCATGGCCGTTCTGCGTCTCTGAGCTCGGGTTGTGTCCTCCGTTCATCCGCCGTAACCACCGCTGATTCCATCTCGCGCCATCTCCTCAGTCAAAGCCGTGTCGTCATTCTGAGAGCTCACATCGAGCAGTACAGATTCGTCAAGTGATTGGTTCAGAAGGCTCGGGTTGAAAGGTTGATGATTGGTGGCCGAGAGCATCGGATTGAGAGGCTCAGGCTTTGTGTCTCGATCGATCGGAGCTCGTCGGGTCATGAACTGGAGGCACGGTGTCGTGGGCAACGGATCGAGCAGTCTGGGTTCTCCAAGTGATCACTTTGCTCAGTTCGGTCCAGAACAGAAGGCTATAGCATCGAGGTGAACGGATCGAGAAGTCTGGGTTACGTCCGTCGAGCATTGGAAGCTTCACAGTCGTTCATGGCTGGTTTTGACAAATTTGCACATTTAGTCCTTGATATTTTAAGAAGCTTTGGCTTTGGTCTCATAACTTCTGATTTAATCACTGTAAATATTTATAAGGGTTTATATTATTTATAAAAGTTCATGAACCATTTAAAATCATTTATAAGGGTTTATGCATTACTTATAAGGGTTTATGAATTGTTTATAAGATATTAAAAATTATTTGTAATGGTTTTTAACTCTTTGCGAGATGATTTATAAATTTTATAATTACACATACATTCATGAATCTTTTGGTAATAAAATGATTTTTTAAATCTCTATAAATAATTTAATAATCCTTATAAATTGTTTTATAGACTTTTATAAACTATTATTAATGAATTTATATACTCTTATAAATAATTATATAAGGATTTCTAAACTGTTATCAATATATTTATAAACCCTTATAAAATATATTTATAAAACTTTAGAAAAGATTTATAAACCTTTGTAAATAGATTCATAAACTCTTATAAATATTTTGATAAAATTATAATTTACAAACATTTATAATAGAATTATAGACACTTATATTAGCTTTATAAATATTTACTTCTAAAGTTTATTATAGACTGATTTTATAAAGATTTATAACCTCTTATAAATAATTTTAAATAAATCTTATAAATGATTTATAGACCCTTAGAAAAAGTTTCTACATTTTTATATAAATTTGTTTAAGACTTTATAAATGAATTATGTACCTTTCTAAATATTTATAAATGATTTTATAAAACCTTATAAATATTTGGTATATTCTTATAAGTTATTTTATAAAGTTTTATAAATCATTTATAGGAATATATAAACTATTGATAAAGGTTTATAAATGATTTCTAAATCTTAAAAAATGATATATAAACATTTATAAATTATTTATAATCCTTATAAAGCCTTATAGACTGGTTTTTAAACTCTTATAAATGAATTATACTTTAATAATTTATTTAGAAAGCCTTATAGACGGATTTTATAAACTCTTATAAAGTCTTATTAATTGTTTTATAAACCATTATATATAATTTTTATTTCTTATAAATAATTTACAAACATTTATAAGAAAATTATAGACACTTTTTGTCAACATTTTCATTAGCCTCATGGGCTTGAAAGGAGATTGTTGCTACATGAACATACACAAAATAATAATACAAATAAACACGTGAAACTTCTAAACGAGATTGTTGCTACGTGGCAGAGTCTTTGTGCACTCACAGGTTGCTTCTGATTTCACCTCTTTGACCAAATAGATTTATAAACCTTGTAAATTAATTTATAAACACTTATAAATAAATGTATAAACTCTTATAAATATTTTATAAGTTCTTGTAAATAGTTTTATAAACCCTTTTAAATAGTTTTATAAACCTCTATAAATAGTTATATAAATCTTCATAAATGATTTATAAATGTTTATAAATTATTTATAATCCTTATAAAGCCTTGTAGAAAACTAAGTTCAAGTTTGTTATACATATCCTTATATACTGTTTTTAAAAATTCTTATAAATGAATTATACTTAATAAGAAATTTAAAAAGCCTTATAAATTTTTTAATAACTAATTATGAATATATTTATGAACCTAATAAATGGTTTATAAATCCTTATATATGATCTATAAATTGTTTTATAAAATCCTATAATGTATTTATTATAAATGATTTATAAGATTTTATAAATGATTTATAAGTTCTTATAAATGGTTTTATAAACCCTTATAAGAGGTTTCGAATATGAAGGAGATTCTGTGAATAGTGAAGAACCATTGTTTGCAGATGATATTTTTGCTTGATATATTGCAAACAAAGACAACACAGAAGCATGATAGTTATAGAGTTACCAATATAGAAGAACTGAAAAATTAAGAGAAATGTCAAGTTATAGAGTCACCAACATAGAAGAACTGAAAGAGCTTCACTTGTCGCTTTTCTCACAGAGCGTGTGAGAATGGTGGATCAAGTAGCTGAGTGCCCCTTGATAATCTACAGAATATGGAGAGCCTTTTTGTAAATGGTGGTCACAGCCTCAAACCTCCCGAAGTGACGCTGATCGTTATGATTGGAGGCACAATCTCCATTCCTCCAGCTTTCCTTAGTTTAAGATCCACCTTAAACCTTCAAAACGCAGTACCACATCCATCACAAGCTACAACGACAACCAGCGAGCTATTCAATCAGCGGCGAGGATCTCAAATCAAGAGGATTTCTTCTCTGTCATACAACGGCGGCTAAGTTTGATGAAGACGACGGCAAGGCTCGATTGATGAAGACGACGACAGCAAGGCTCAATGAAGATGACGACGGAAAGGATCGATGTAAACGATGACGAAACTTGATGAAACGTTGACGGTGAAGCATGATAGAGACAGTGGTGTGAGAGAAATGGCGGATCTCCGGTGAATCCAAGAGAGAAGATCGATGATTTAGAGAAAGAGAGAGGAAGAAGATCATGATTGAGGAGAAGATAAAGTAAGGTTATTTTTGTCTTTTGTTCATTAATGAAAAATGTATTTGTATAAATGTCCTCATTCTAAGTGTATATATGAAATATGGTACCAAAGAAAGTGTATTCTTAAAATTTTCCCAAGGTAAAATTACTTTTATTGTTATTTTAGTTATATTTATTTAATTATATATATTATTTTTCATCAAATATAATATATAGTAGTAAGTATATTTAATTGGAAAACTCTATATATATGATATATTGAAAAGCTTTAACATTTATATTTTAGAGTTTTTAGTTATAATATATGCATGTAACTAAATAATATAACTGTGTATATATATTGACTGAAATGGGAAATGTGTCATATTTTAACTCAACATATTAAAAACTAAAAGTATATATATAGAGAGAAATATTTTGAAAAAAAAATGTAAAACTGGTTTATATAATTTATAATATATACATGTATATTATTAGTATAATAGTTTATAGATGTATCAATTGGAAAAAGAGATGTGCTACATTTTAATTCACATAAAAAGTAAAACAGAAGATGAAAAATAAATAAATATAGATACATTATATTTATTAAAGAAAAAAAGTAATACATATATTATTAACATATTATTTCTAAATTTATCATTTATAAATTAATATGATTTTGTATTATAAACAAGAATACTGAAATAAAATAATGTAACTATTTCTTATAGTTTTTGTTTTATCCTAACAATTATAAATATATTTAGAGTTTTTAACTATAACATATGTATGTAAATAAAAAATAACTATATATATATAAACTGAAAATGGAAATGTGTCATATTTTAATTCAACATATTAAAAATAAAAAGTACATGTATATATATATTTGGAATAAATATTTTTAATGTAAACAGGATTTATATAATGTATAATATATACATGTAAATTATTAGTATAATAGTTTATATATGTATCAATTCGAAAAGATATGTGTTACACTTTAATTCATAAAGTGTAAAACAGAAGACGAAAATTAAATAAATATAGATAACAGTGTATTTATTAAAGAAAACAGTAATACATATATTATTAAGATATTATTTCTAAATTTATCATTCATAAATTAATATGATTTAGTATTGTTGACAAAAATGATTTTGTATTATAAACATGAATACTGAAATGAAATAATGTAACTACTTTTTCTAGATTTAGTTTTATCATATCAATTATAATTATTACAAATATATTTAGAGTTCTTAGATATAGCATATGCACGTATATAAACAATATAACTGTATATATATACATGTAAATTGAAAATGGAAAATGTGTCATATTTTAATTCAACATAGTAAAAAACAATTAATGTAAAAAGGATTTATATAATGTACAATATTACTTTATAGGTATAATAGTTTATAGATGTATCAATTGAAAAACAAAATGTGTTACATTTTAATTCACATAAAATGTATAGAAAAAAATGAAAAATTAATAAATAAATATAACAGTAATTTATTAAATAAAACGGTAATACATATATTATTAAGATATTATTTCTAAATTTATTATTTATAAATTAATATGATTTTTTTTTATAAACATAAATCTTGAAATAAAATAATATAACTATTTGTAATAGATTTGTTTTTATATCAGTTATAATTATTCTTATACATATATTTTACAAAAAGTTGTAATCAGATATAGTATGAAAAAATTTGTTATAACATACTTAATAATATAATTACTTAAATTTGTTACTAATTAGCTCAAACTAATATTATTTATATCATTTTAAATTGTAGATATGACGTCAAATCGCCGACAAAATACAACATTTCCGATGAAGAAGATATAAATCTACCTACGGAAACATCTGCACAGATAAGTAATTAATAATTTTGAACGATTTAGAATAGTTAATACTAAAGTAAAATGACTGAAAGCTTTTTAAATTTTAGAAGGAATATAGTTTTAAATGGAATCCGAACCGAGAGTGTTTGTTGAGTTGTACGATCGAACAATTGCGATGAGCGATTACCGTTTCAAAGATCCTACATCCGCTGGCAGATGAACTGTTTTCCTACAGAAAATGACAAAAATGAATCACACTAATATCAGCAATAAAAAATCTGAAAGTGATTAATTAAGGGACATGGAGACAACAAATATGGCTGTTGGAGATCATATGACAAACATTAGAGATAATATTGCAGATATATTATGGGCTAATCAAAATATTTTTCAATAAAATTATTTTATCATTGTTTTTGTATTGTTTATCTACTATGTGTTTGGGTATTTTTGGTGCAATTTTTATGGTTTAAAAATATGATCTGAATTTTTGAACTGCTTTTGCCATTCATAACTTACAGTAAATTATTTGATATGCATGTTCCGCTTGATCTGCATCTCTCGTGTATGACCCGTTTGATCTGCATGATCTGCTTAATCTGCACCGACTGAACTGCTTTTACCATTTGAAACATGAGTGTGTGAATGGGAAGGCAGTACAATTTTGCAGTACAATAGTAGACGTTCTACATCTGTTTTTGTGTATTTTAAGGCATTCAGGTTTTTAAGTTTTAAAAAGAAAAAGCAGGAGAACTGCAGATTTTTATCATTTTCTGCAGAAAAACGGTTCATCTGCCTGCAGT
The DNA here is from genome assembly GCA_016771965.1 of Brassica carinata. Taxonomy (NCBI): domain Eukaryota; kingdom Viridiplantae; phylum Streptophyta; class Magnoliopsida; order Brassicales; family Brassicaceae; genus Brassica; species Brassica carinata. Next base: position 12,380,599 of record CM028691.1, on the reverse strand, counting down.
TTGATCCACCCCCTTTTTATGATGTTCAGTTGTTCAACTACTTATTATTTCTATACTTCAACAAAAAAGAAGAGGTCTCAGGTTGGTTATATTAACTAATATTACGTTTTATTTAAAAACTAGTTCCTATATTTATACTTAGCTCAATTCGTAATTTAAAAACAATACTTCTTTTTATCTGATTTAGGTATAATTGATTTCTTTAAATTCCAATTTAATATATATATATATATATATATTAATACAGTAAAATTGTGTTTTTACTACTGTAAGCTAACAGTGTATATGTAATATTTGAGATTCAATTCCAGAGGACCAGTTTACATTTTATCTTTATGGGATCAATACTTAGCTAAAACAATGATGGATTTTGAGTTTTGAGGTAACGTAAATAACAAGTAACACGAATTGAATTAGGTTTCAGAGAATGCTAACCTAGGGTGATTGAACGGGTTACAATGGATGCGAGCCAAACAACTATTCAAGCTCTTTCAGCTCAAGTCTAGAACTCGGGTAGCAAAGGAAGATCAGCCCACTGTCGTGGTGCTTCTCCTTTTATCCATCGATCTCAATACCTAAACTCTCGTTTGGATTGAGATGCGATGATAAACATTAAGAGTTGATCCGATCTGTTCACAAAACACCTTAATATCTACTTTCGCTGATTAGGGATGTAATGCTCATTCATGACAAGTCTAGCAACCATTACACCGTTAATGAATAGATTCAGCCTAAGATCAAACACTAAGTAATTAGTTCAGTGCAAGCAATAAGATCAGACATGAATGAAGACAATCAATGGATGTTTATCTATGTTCAGCTCGCGATCTAGCACCCTAACACCCTAGGCTAACAAGATCGACTACTCAGTCATAACAAGAGAAAACACAGAGATCAATTCTGAAAAATACTGCATGTTAATAAAAGAGATAAAAAGAGGGTTCAGCGGGTTCTTCTCTAAATCGAGAGAGATGGCCTTCTCCCTTTACAGACTAGCAAATCCAAAGTATCAAAGCTCTAGAGTCTGGTTTCTCTCTCAAAATTAGCGTAGAAAATAATAGAAAACTGGAAAAAGAAGATATATGGAGATTGCTGGCGGCCAGAGATAAAATAGGGATGATTAAGGTAAATTCCAAAATATTTGGAAACTTCCTTAAAAATCTCTGCCGCATGAGCAGTCACTCGGGTTGCTCCGCTCGATCGGGAACAGCCTGCAAGGTTGTTACGCTCTTGAAAATCTCCAAATTGCACTCTTTTCACCTCTTTTGCTCCAACTGGTCCATCTCCCATCCAATGCAACTCCAGACCTGTAATGACTCGAAAAAGACTAGAAAGATTCGATAAAGACTTGAAAATCAATTAAAAAACAATGTTAGAGTCTACCAAAAATACAACATATCATATATATATATATATGGCAAAAAGGGTTCCTCTAGAAAATTGATTATGTAGGTTAGTTATATTTACTGATTGGTGTGATATACGTGAAAAACTAATAAGTCTGTCCACTATACATTTGGTGATGTTCACCCAATTGTTTTTGACAAATAATGATTTTGTTACAAATTATTAATATAATTAATATTCTTCTATCAATAGCATATTTTCATTCTATTTTATTTTAGGCTTTGAATGTGCACCAGGAAAAAAACAGAAGAGATGCAGAAGAAAAGTAATTCAGAAGAAACTGCATTTATCACTCATTCAACCGTTAAAATGCATAGCTAAAAGTAATTAATAAAATAATGATGAGCTGCATGCAGATTTGTTTATGTGTTGCCTTTTTGTCCTGCATAAAGATAGGTAAATGGGCTGGGCGATTCTGGTGCCCAATGAAATGTTTTTTTTTTCTTACTTTTTTATTTTAACATTGTTTCTTTGTTACATTTTTTTTATTCTACAATATTTCATTTTTTGGTTAAAAGGAAAGGATATATGTATTTATTATATCTTTTATTTGATTAATTTTAAGATATTTTAAATAACACTTATGAATATATTTAATTATAATTATCTGTAATGATTTTTTTTTTTTTTTGACATCAAACGGCTATTCTATTACTCAAACTAGAGGTGGTCTGGGTAACCAGACCGGAATAGAACAACCAATGAAAAGAAGCTCTCTATGGAAAGACCTCGCAGTCCTAGCTAAAGAATCTGAAATCCGATTCTGTGATCTTGGGATATATGAAATCTTGAAGTCTGGAAAGCAAATCTGCAGAGTCTCTATCCTTTCAAGTTCTGTTGCAAAGGTTGGCCAGGCACTAGGTTCCTTAATCATGGCGATTAGATCCTTGCAGTCCGTTCCGAAACTCTGGCATGTCGAATGCTGAAGCATGTTCTCCATTGCCATCGCAGTGCTTCCAATTCTGAATGTAGAGCAGACTCTCTTCGTATGTAGTTTCTTGTTCCCATGAGCTGAGCTTTCCCCAAACTGTCCATCCATGCCCATCCATATCCGCTGAACCGTGATGTGGATGTCCACGATCCATCTATCATGCAAATGTTACTCAAGCTTATGACTTGAGGCTCTTCTATGTTTTGCTCCTGTGGGTTAGATTGTATCGTCTCGTTCGCATTAAACCAGGCTTGGCACTCACTCTCAGCATATCGAACTAGCTCCAATGAATCTCTGTCAATCCCTCTAAAGAGTTTATCATTTCTAGCCTTCCAGATATACCAGATTATCCAGGGATAAGGATCCCTGTCTAATTCAGGCTCAACAATGTTATTCTTTCTCCAGAATAAATAATCCATGTTCGCATATATACTTGAAACTGGGAAAATGCCTGGGCATGACGGAGTGGCAGATAGTGACCAGACCTGCAGAGCTGGAGGACACTCAAAGATTGCATGTGTGACAGTTTCCTCTGGTTCTCCACATCTCGGACAGTAATTATCACACCTCATATTCCGGCGAATTAGATTCCGCGTTACTGCCACATGACCAGTTACTAATTGCCATATAAGATGCCATATCTTCTGAGGTGCCATTATCTTCCAAGCAAAGTCTTGAAGCTTAGTTATACTTGGTTCTAGAACCTCTTTATCTTCCTCTACTTTCAGTAAGTTCCTAGCAACCCAATAGCCAGATTTGACAGTGTATTGTCCATTCTTAGTGTAGTTCCAGCAAAATGAATCACGACGGTGAGCTGCGCTTATGTCCATACTCCTAATGAGAGGTATATCCTCGTGTGCAATATAATTCTCCAGGAGCTCTACATTCCATTCCTTCGATTCTCCATTAATAAGATCGCTTACTCTCATGTTCGGATGTAAGCATGGAGCCAGAGGTCGGGCTGGCCTAGCAGGTACTGTAGGAATCCACGGATCCTCCCACACTCTGACTTCATATCCTGAATGTATTTTATGCCTAATCCCCATAAGCAAAAGCTTCCTTGCTGCTGAGATGCTAGCCCACACATAAGATGGACAGCTGACCGGGTTTGAACGCAAAGGCGAACTTAATCTAAAGTATCGTCCCCTCAGAACCCTAGTGACCAATGAGTCAGGATGTTGGACTAATCTCCATAGTTGTTTTGCCAGCAAGGCCAGATTAAATTCATGGATCATACGAAATCCAATTCCACCTTCCTCCCTTGGTAAGCAAACCTTCTCCCATTTTGCCCAATGTATTCCTCGCTTTGGGGGATTCGAACTCCACCAAAATTGTGTAATGGCACTTGCAAGATTTTCACTTATCTCTAATGGTAGCAGGAAGGTAGACATGACATATGTCGGAAGAGCTAGCAAGATGGATTTTATCAGAACCTCTTTTCCACCTTTTGATAACCATCTACCCGTCCATCCATTCACTCGCTGCATCAGCTTATCTTTAAGAAAAGCAAAGAGTTTGCATTTAGATCCGCTAATATCCTCTGGAATTCCTAGATAAGAACCCATTCCTCCTTCGTTCTGGATTCCAAGGGTGTCTTTAATCTGTTGACGAGTGGATACATTGATCCTCTTACCAAAGAGTAGAGAGGATTTATCAAAGTTAATGCATTGGCCTGATGCTTGCCCATATTTCCTGACAACTTTCATCACTTCTTCGCATTCACGGGGCTCCGCCTTACAGAAGAAAAGGCTATCATCAGCGAAGAGAAGGTGGGATACCGGGGGACATGCACTTGTAACACGCATTCCCGTTATCCTCCCTTGACTCTCTGCATGATTAAGAAGGCTAACGAGCGCTTCCGTGCATAGAATAAAGATGAAAGGAGACAAAGGATCTCCTTGACGCAGACCTCTCTCCGGGACAATGTTCCCTCTGGGCTGTCCATTCATGAGCACTTTGTATTTTACTGTCGTAATACATCTCATAATCCAAATGATCCAAGTTTCTGAGAAGCCCATCTTCCTCATGACAGCCTCAATGAACGACCATTCCATTCTATCATATGCTTTACTCATATTTGTCTTAATGGCCATCCTTTTATTACGTCCGCTCGGTTTGGTTCTCAGGGCATGAAACATTTCTTGAGCTATCATGATGTTATCTGAGATCTGTCTACCAGCAACAAAGGCTGACTGGGTTTCCGAGATTCTATCTGGTAGAATCTTTTTTAATCTCTGGCATAAGACCTTAGATATTATCTTATAACTAACATTACACAAACTGATCGGCCGAAACTGGGACATCTCATTGGGCCTATTCGTCTTCGGGATGAGACAAATATTGGTATCGGTTAATCCACTTACCACCACTCCTTCAAAGAGAAATTGATTAACCATATGGGTTAAATCGTTTTTAACAATTTCCCAGAATTTTTGATAGAATAAGGCTGTCATCCCGTCTGGTCCTGGTGCTTTCTCTGGATGCATCGCAAATAGCGCTAATTTAACCTCCCACTCTGTGACCGGAGCCGTAAGATCATTATTTGTAGCCTCCGTGATATTCGTGGATACCTCTGACAGCGCATCTGCTATATCTTCTGGATTTGATGACTCAAATATTTGCCAGAAATAACTGGTAGCAATGACCACCAATCCCTCCTCATCCGCAACCACATTTCCATTTTCATCCAAGAGCTGTGTAATTTTATTCCTCGCTCTCCTTTGCTTCGTAAGTGAATGGAAAAACTTTGTATTTCTATCTCCCTCTCTTAGCCAAAACACACGACTTTTCTGTTTCCAGAACATTTCTTCTGCCTTAAGAGCATCAGAGAGTTCTTTCAAAGCTTATGATATTTCCTCAGTCGTTGCATTATCATTCGCATACAAGCCTTCCACCTTCTCTTTGAGTTCCTCAACTAGCAAATCAGAATTATAGTTATTCTGTCTCCTCCATTGGCTCAAAGCCTTTCGGCAACTTGCAATATGATCCATGATGGTCGCATCCGTGGGGAGATCTGGAGATTTCCATCCCTGAAGAATGATTTGGCGCAATTCCTCATTATCTAGCCACCTTTTATCAAATTTAAATGACTTTGATTTTCTTAATGGCTTCCTGAGGATATCCGCTAAGATCGGACGATGATCCGATCCCCATAGCCTCATATACCTTACACATGAGTGAGGAAACTTTTCATGCCAGTCCTCATTTCCAACAGCTCTATCTAGACGACATCTGACCGTTGATCGCCCTGCTCTCTTACCTACCCATGATAGCATATTTCCAGTAAATGGAAATTCAAGCATTCCACAATCATTCAGCATTTGTTTAAACGGTAGGAACGATCTATCTAAGCGTTGTCTCCCTCCCTCCTTTTCATTATGACCAGTGATTTCATTAAAATCCCCAATCATAAACCATGGCCCAGTACGAGTTGTTGAGAAACGCGTAAGACGTTCCCAAACCAGATCTCTACGTTCAAGTACAGGGTCACCATAAACAAACGTCATAAAGACTTTTATTCCATCTATGATTGCCTCAACGTCAATCATTCTGTTATTCGAAAATAAAACATTAACTTGAAATTCATCCATAGAAAAAAGAGCTAAACCTCCGCTGAGACCAAGTGGCTCAACAGTAAACAAATGATCAAATCCTAAATCGGCCTGAATGTCTTGCAACAGCAGCCTCTTATTCTTCGTTTCAGAAAGGAACACAAGTCCTGGGCGATGCTTCTGACACATCTCCGTGAGGCGTCGAACTGTGAGGTCGTTCCCTATCCCTCGACAGTTCCAACTGAGTGTCCTCATGGATGATTTCGTGATGAGTTTTTGGAACTCATCAAACCACCATATCTAGAGGAACTCGTTTTACTTTTCTTTGATCCATATCGTTGTTGCTTTGACCCTTCCTCTAGCCCATGTGAACCTGAGGGTGCCGACTTTGCACTTGGGGATCCCCTACGAATAATCTCAAATTTCTTACATGGGATGCCCAATGGAGCACCTCTTTTGCCACCAGACTTGTTCCTCTTTTTCAAGCTCATTGAATCTTTCACTCCATGACCTACAGAGGACGAATTTTGGTGACGTCTATCTTCCAACTCCATGAGATCAATCGCTAGTAAATCATCTTCATTAACCTCCACATCCATCATCTCTCCATCTTGCTGACCCACAAGCTCCATATCATGTAACGCTTCAATTATCTGGTCATCTGCCTGAAATGATTCCTTACCATTCAAAGGTGAGAATGTGAGATATCTACCTTCACCTATGTTACGTACGGTAACATTTTCAGCCATTGGATAATCCAAACGTGAAGGCGTCACAATAGTACTTGCTAACTTTCTGCTGCTAGGTCTCTCAACACTCGTCACATTCTCTTGAATTTGTAAAGAGGTTGATCGTTGTCCAGAGAAATGTTCATACGAAACATTCTCTCGAGAGCCACAACTCCCTTGTGAAACATCTTCTCTATTACCACGTGAGGCATCACTCCCTACTCTCTCAACACATCCAATACGATCAGCTTCGTTTTGCTTTGCTCTCCATGTCTGCGTCTTGATACGGTCATAAGGACCTTTGGCAAATCGTGATCCTCCGTTTCTGTCGACCCTTGAATAGTCATCCTTACGTCGAATAATCCTGTCTGAGTGGTTCCCACGACGACTCTTATCCTTCCAATAAGGAGCTTGGAATCCCCTGATCTCGTGATTACTTTCCTTAGGAACATAACGTTCATTATATCCCGACTCCCGAGCGTTCGAGTTGTATGAGCTCCTATTCCTACTCGACAGCGAAGACTGTCGAGAGAGCCCACCATCAGAGTGTGGCTGACGAGTGAAAGACTGACGAGCAGAGTGAGCATGGGGGAGCTGCACTCTCTCGAAAACCCCAGGGCGCTCAATCTGACCGGATTGATCAAAAGATTGCTGAAGCCTTGGTTGCATCTCAGTCGGACAATACACCTTCTCATGAGATAGTAATCCACATATCGTGCAGTGTTTAAACAGCTTATCATACCTTATCTCAATTGTTATCTCATCTCCACCATACTCCGCCTTACGTGAGAACTTTAATGGTCGACGGGAATCCACCTCGATGAGCATACGACCTTCAGTCAGTTCCACCGTATCAACATGTCCAATACGGCTTCCGATGTTTCTCAAATTTGCATCCGTCCATAAGTGAAGCGGAAACCCAATCAATTGTACCCAGAATGGAATGATCCATGGGTAATCATCATGAACAATAGGCTCCCATCGAACCAATACGAACATACAGAAATTGTAGTGAAAAGGTCCCTGCCTCAGAACAGAGTTTATATCTTCTTCAGACTTGAAAGTGAGTAAGAACTTTCCATTTCCTAAATCACTAGCAGTGATCCGGTCCGCCAAGCCCCATTGTGCGGGCATTGTGTGTAAAAGCTTTTCCACGGTCTGCTTCTTTGGATTAAGGATCTTCCCGATTAAGGACATGGTCGAATCCTTGATGACATAAGAATCATCTCTATCCACCAGCTTAATTGGCGCATCATCATCATCGTAGAGAATCCCTTTGCCTTTCACATCTGCTTGATGAGCAGATTTCCTACGAACCAGCGACCCCATACGAAGATATGTATCGATGGCTCGTACAGAACCGTATCAACTGAAAAACAGGGTTCTGTATCCAATTGTGCAAAACAGAGGACCGAAACCACAGGGTACCGTGAACCAGATCACATAAACAGGGACCCCAAGGAGAGTTTGTTTACAATATAGCTATGGTGCATAGAGCTGCAAGCAGGTGCGGTGACCCAAGTAAAGACGAGAACACCAATGGAATGGAAACTTGAGGAATACGTCAGCGAGATTGAGCCTGAAAACGTCCCCGATGCTGCGATGAAGGAGGCCGCAAGGAGTGTAGGGTAGTCTCCCTTGTGCCTAAGAGATCTCGTGCTGGAAGAGGCTGGATCGACGTCCAAATCAAGACGATCTAAGAATCGCCAATGCTATCGCCATTCGGGTTGCGGCTAGGGTTTTTTTTTACATCTGTAATGATTGAAAAGTATGTTTTATAACACATGCATATATTTTTATATAACATTAATGAAAATATTTACATTTAGATTTTGTTTGTAACAGCTAAAAAGTATGTTTATATGATGTTTTGAAGAGTTTTGTATGTTTCAAAATAGATGATGTTTTGACATTTTGTTGAAAACTGTGTAACCAATGATGATTTATAATTTTTGATGATTGGTTAAATTAATTTTAATTTATATTTTAATATTATTTTTTAGAAAAATAGATATAATTCTTACTTTTTGTGCATTCAATATTTTGAAACAGAGGGAGTATTAGTTGTTTATCAATGGTTTTGTTTAATTTATTTGATTCATTTTAAAATAAACATTAGTTTTCTTAGAATTACAATTAAATTGTTTATTTTATTTATTATTGTAAGTAATAATTTTAGTCAAATTTATTTATAAAATGATATAAGACATATATTTTTTATTTATATATTATATTTTATACAAATGTTTCCTGAATATTATAATATATATTCATTTTACATATCAATAATTATTTATATTTTAAAATATTTATATAAAAAATATATAATTTATAAATAAAAGCTTACTAAAAACCCCTGAAATAAAAACTTATTAAAAACCCCAAATTAATTGATTTGACACAAATCATTCTCAAGATTAAGCTTAGTTCAACAACAATGTTAAGCCCATTCATAAAGTTCTAAGGAACTAACATGAAATGCGACAAACTTGGAAGAAAAAAAGGAGAATGACATGGTACGTAGTACCAGAGAAAAAAATAAGTATGGGCATCTTACCTAGACCTAATTACCCAAACTGGAACCAATCCAAAAATATTCAACACGAAATCAAACTGAACCGAAAATTTTGAAGGACTTAGTTAATTCCAAATGTCTAGGATTTGAAGGATCCAGAATTGAAAAAGAAAACGATCCGAATATCTGAATGCACATGCGGCCTAGAAGATAACATCATACTTTATTAATATAGCATATTTTTGAATGTAAATGCCACTTTTTGTAGTTGATTAGTTGGCTTGTACATGCATGTTGCACGGTCTTGCTACAAGTCAAACATGAAACGTTTGGCCCGTTATGAGTTGGCTTGACTCATTGAATCTTTTAAGTATTATTTGATAAGTATTTTCTTTAGTCTAGGCCCACTACTAGGCCCACTAGAATACCGTAACCCATGACAATGGTCTCTAACTCTCATCATGATGGTGAGTGGAGTCTCTGGTAGGGAAAGAGGTACCTAATTGATATTTTATAATATTAACTAAATAAAATTTGAGGGATGAGGTTGATGGTTCACTGATCCACTTTTTATTCCCTATGTGAGTCTCTCACCGTTTTCATCAACTGAGTCCCTTATCAAATACCCGATACTCAATACTATGATATGAAGTAGGAGATAAATTGCTAGTACTTTTCCATTTAAATATAATTCACATATAACTGATACGGGATCAAATTTACTAATAAATCATTTGTATGTGTCCAATATTTGTAAACAAAGTAATGCTATTCTGGGAATAAGTTAAAATTTACTTGTTTGGCATCAATAAAGTTTATCAGGCGTATACATACACTACTATTTAATTACTTATATACTGTTTAAAGTAATCTTAAACCTTGATTAAACAAATAATGCTGACATTTTATCACTTTTGAGAGGGAGGTTCCGAAATTCAAGAAGCCTCGTTGCTTTATTACTAGGTGTTAGTAATGTATTTTTTCCTATATAACTGTTGTTAATATAACTTTTAAAATATGGCAGAAAGATAATTGCATTTGAGGTTTTGCTTTTTCAGGGAAAAGACACATTCCCTCCCTCTCTGGTCTCAAGACACTGCCTTTCCTGAGATTCATGATTTTGATTCCTCTGTCTTTATTTTTCTTAACTGACCTCTGACTGTCATCACTTTACAAAATTTAGCAAAACATAAAAGTATGTATATAGATAGCATACAAGACATGGACTGCCAAATTCTCCTTGTTTAACTAAACCCAATAAACTCATGTATTAGCACTATTTTAGTAAATCTATTTAATCTTCAAATGCGGTCACAAACAGCCTTTTCCTTTTGTCAGTAAATTCAGCTGACTAGAAAGACAATTTATTACCTGCAGAAATTGATAAAAAAGAATAAGATTCCAAATCTTCTCTGCAAGCCAGCCCATTATCAATAAATATTTCTATCGCTTAATATTTTTTAATTCTATTTGTTCCATCTTTAAATAGTTTCCAACGAAACAAATGAGATATTCATGAAACTTTCTACTTTGGTTCCAAATATAATTTTAAATATTATCTTTACAACTTTCATTCCTAAAATCTTCTTATAATGGTTGTAGTAAAACGTTTTTTTTATAAATTTATAAAATTTAATTAATTCACAAAATAGATTTTTGTGAATAAATTAATACCGTCTTGTTTTATCAAATTCACAATAAAAATTTAAATTAAAATCTAAAAAGTTTAAAGGTAACTGAAAATAAAAAATAATATAACAAAATTTGAGATATTTAATATTTTTGTTAAAAACAGATGGAAGAGAAGGCTAAGTGTGAGTTTTTGACTTTTTCAAAAAAAAAAAAATTTTAATAACTAATAATTATATGAGGTTTATAATATTTTGTAATATTCATATTGTATTTAAATTAGGTTTTTTAGAAGTTAACCTAAAATAAAGATAAATGTGCTCAAATATATCTAATTATTTTTTTCAGCCAAATATCTAACTATAAACTACCGACCTATATTAAATTTATGTTTTCGTTGTTTTTTTATTTTCGTGGGTTTAAACTATAAAATTTTGTGGGGTCATAAATTTTTTTCGGACAAATTGCCAAAAAAAAACAAAAATTCAGCATGGTTGTCCATATAGTATAAAACCATCATTTAGTTGTCCATTTAGTACAATTTTTTTCATATTCCTAAAAATAACCCTTGATTAATTTAATTAAACACATTAAACTAATATAATTTTTTTAATTAACTAAAAACGTTTTAAAAAGGGGAAATAAAAATAAGACTTAAAGGTTTTAATAAAAATTAAATTTGTAAACTTTATAAAATAAAAATAATTTACAAAATATTTTTAATAAAAAACGTTAACTACAGTTTATAAAAAACGTTTTACAAATTTTTTATTTTTATAAAAAGTTTAAAACGTTTGATAAAACTTTAATAAAATAAAATTTGTAAACTTTATAAAACTAAAAATAAAACTTTACAAATTTTTTTAAGAAAAAATTTAAACAAAATTTATAAAAAATATTTTACAAATTTTTTATTTTTATAAAATGTTTAAAACGTTTGTAAACTTTTTAATTTTATCAAACTTTTAAATAAAAATAAAACTTTTTTAAAAAAAATTTAATAAAATTTTAATAAAAGTAAAATTTGTAATCTTTATAAAAATAAAAATAAAACTTTACAAAAAATTTTTAGTAAAAAAATTTAAATAAGCTTTATAAAAAACGTTTAAAAAGTCTTTTTCATAAAAAGCATAAGATGTTTGTAAATTTTTTAGTTTTATTAAATTTAAAAAATAGAATAAGAGTTTGTGAAAATCACAAGACAAACTATGGAGATATCATAGATTGATGAAGAAAAAAATACAAAATCATTTTTTCACAAGTAAAATCGACCATAACACGTTTTAGGAAGTTAGAATATTTTTATAAGATTTTTAGAATACAGTGAAACCTCTATTAATTAATAATGTTGGGACTAAACCAAAACTAAAAAAATTATTAATTTATAGAGATTATTAATTTATCGAGATATTAATTGAACCAAAAACTTAATTTGAGACTATCAAAATTCTATTAATTTATGGAGATATTAATTTATAGATTATTAATTTATAGAGATTATACTGTATTTCCTTAACTGAAATTTCATTAATTTTTGCAAAAAGTCAGGTATTCTTATCCGTAGAAGGCACCTTCTAAAAGTTTAGAAGAATGATAAAAATCCTGAATACACTTTCTACTTCGAGTAGACGTAAGAGTACATTGTAGAAAACACATTCCCCGAAATTTAAAATACTTTATAAAAGTAGAAGATGCATTCGGAAGGAAAGTGGATACCTTTACGATTAGTAGAATGCACATTCCTCTTATTTAGAAATTTAGTAAATAATAGAATGGGCGTTCTAAAAGAAGTAGATAAACGTGTTTATTTTAGAAATCGTTTTCTAATATACCATTTTTCGTAGAAGACGCATTCTACTTTTAGTAGAACGTATTTTAAAAAATTTATTTATCAAATTTTTGAACAAAACAAATTACCAGCTTGTGTATATGGGTGTTTTATTAATTATTTATATTTTTAATAATTTTTTTGATTCACAAAATTATTTGTTTCATTAGTTTTCAGAAATACAAAGGGTAAAAAAGAGAAAAAATGGACAAAAATGGTTTTATACCAAAGGGACAACAAACTAGTTTTTTTGTTCTCTTTTGGCAATTTTCCTTTTTTCTAAACAAAACTTATATTCTTAGAATTTAGGTGGGGTCAGCTAACCCCCAACCCTCTATAGCTCCACCCCTGATTGTATCCATCTGTTATAAATCATATGGCGGACGTCCATAACCGACCCGCCCGTACCGGCCCGTCCGCATAGAACATAGGCGGGCCAGCCTTTTCCGTTTCTGATTGGGTATTTTCCTTTTATGTTCTAGTCTTGTTTTCCTTTTCCTAGTTGGATTATGATTTGTTATCTTTCCATATTTATATGACGGTGTAATTCCCTATATAAGGAGACCTTATGTTTATGAATAATACACATCTTTCTTTAAGTTTTACAACATGTTATCAGCAAGATAGTCCCAAAATCCCTGAGCTCTAAAATCCGACCATAAATCCTAATTTACTCTCTCTCTCTCTCTCTGCGGTTACTCTCTCCTCCGGCGTAAACCGTAAATCTTGATCGAGAAACCTCCATCCTTGTTCGAGTACCGGCGATCCGATCCACTGCTCGATGAACCGACGAGGCGACCACATACTCGACCCGACGAACCGACGATCCATCCGACGATCCGATCGATGATACCAACCAGCTCGACCGACGATCTCCAACAATTTGGATCTTCTCTAGTTCGTGGACCATTCAACCATATTCGGAGGTTGAGGTAATTATAAACCCTAAAACTTCAAAACCCCAAATCGGATTTTTCATATTAAAAATCTGAAACCAATATCCTAATACCCTAATCATGTTCTTACATGATTAAAAACCTATATTATAAAAAACCTTATTATATATATAAACCCTAATTATTAAAAGTATCACATATAATTATCAAATCACATATAAAGCTTGAATATTATTAAGAACCCTAATTGCATTTTATGCATGAATCTTTTTTGAAACCCTAATTTTATTTTAAAATTGATTGTTTGATTGAGTTAATTAAATTGTTTAAGCTGATTATAATTGAAATTTGAATTGATCGATTGATAGCTTGATTAAACTCTAATGTCTGAAACTGTTTAAATTGATTATTCTGATTGTTCATCTTGTGAATTGAGACTATGTTATTGATTGTAATTGTTTGATTGAATCTGTTTTGAAAAAAAAAAAAATTGTTTATAATCACATAGGATTGCTAGACTCATAATTGAACTTGAATTTTATTGAATCTGATCTCATAACCTGATACTAAGTTGCTAGATTGATTGATAAATCCGTCTGCTAGGATTGCTAGATTAACTGTTCTCATCCTACTAGATTTATTATTCTCATCTGATCAAAGACTTGATTAATCCGACAAGCCTGTTTTATTAAAGCATTGATCATGGATAGGTTGCTAGCTTGATTTTTTCATATGATCCGATAGGTTGATATTTTGATTATGGTCCACATGTTTAGAATTCGTATACTAGATTTTCATCATATCAGTATTGACTGCACGAACATGTAGTAATTGTTTGCATCATACCCGTATGGACTGATTGCATCATATCCTGACTCGTTTGCATTATAACCGCCTGATCATATTACTTGTTAGGAATATTGTTGTCTGATCCGTGAGTCATTGCTTGATAAAATAAATCTTTAAAATTTTCTAAAAGTATAAAATATATATTTCAGATGTCGAAAATCAACAACTTAGATTTTGCTGCCCTAAATTTCTCAGGAGATAATTACTTGCAATGGGCACTTAATACTTAGATCATCCTAAAATCCAAGGGCCTCGGTGAATGTATTGCCGAGGACAATAATGCAAGTGAGAAAGATAGATACATGGCATTGATTATTCGCCATCATCTTATTGAGAGTCTCAAAGATCAGTATTTGACAATTGAGAATCCACTAGACCTTTGAAACGAGTTGAAACAAAGATATGATCACCAAAGGACGGTGTTGTTACCAAAGGCTAGACATGATTGGAGGAATCTCAGAATCCAGAACTTCAAGTCCGTGGATGAGTACAACTCAGCCATGTTTAAAATCGTTTATAAATTGAAGCTGTGTGGTGAGGAGTTCACGGATGAGGATATGCTTGAAAAGACATTTTCCACCTTCCACAAAGTAATGTGTTATTACAACAACAATACCGTGAAAAAGGCTTCAAGACTTATGCAAATCTGATCTCATGTTTATTGCTAGCTGAGCAAAATAATGAATTGCTAATGAGAAACAGTGAATTGAGACCTCTTGGATCAACCCCATTACCTGAAGCCAATAAGGCTGCAGAGGAAAAGAAAGAATCCAAAGAAAGTAACCACGTCCATCATGATAAACCACACGGTCGTGGCCGTGGTGGATGGAGAGGATGTGGCCATGGCCAATACAACTCATATGGCCGCGGGAATAGCTATGGCAGAGGCCGTGGATATCATCCCATTCAGGTCGTGGTCGAGGCAGAAGCTATGGTATTTCTAAACCACAACACTCGATCAAATCAGTGTGCCATAGGTGTGGAATGGATAACTATTGGGTTAAGACATGTAGGACTCCCAGACATCTTTGTGACCTCTATCAAGAGAGTCAGAAAGGGAAGAATCCAGAAGCCCATTTAGTCCATCAAGATGGGGAAGATGATTTTGATCATGAACGAGATGACCTTATCTGATTGTCTAAAAGAATAATGTTGATTTCGACTTCTGTCTTTTGCTTTGCTTTATGTTTTCTTTTTTTTTTTTATCTCCTTGAATTTATTTTCTATTGCTATTTCTTTGTCTGATTTATATACTTAATAAAACCAAATGCATGATTTTAAGATTTAAAGTCTACATTAATATTATTGCGGGTATAGTCAGTCCAATAAAGGGCTACGGCCAGGACAGTGTATTGTTGCCTAAAGGGCACGCATCTAGAGATATCTGATGCATTATATTCACCCAAGAAAGACCCATTGAATTTCAAAGATATAAGAATGAATGGTTTCCATATTGAAACAATGGGCAAAGGAAACAAAGGTTCCTTCAAATAATGATATACGCCTAAGGCCATAAGAAAGTGGTCGAGACTATACGTGCATTCTCTACTGATCTATACTATGCAAAGATCAGTATGGTAGAGGCCAATACCACGGTAAAAAAAGTGTTTACCCACGATTTCACTAAATGGCACAACCGATTTTTGGCCATCCCGGTTCAAATATGGTGCGAAAATTGATATACAAATGGGCACACATTGAAAGAAAGAAAGAAAGAGTTATCCCAAAGAATATCACGTGTGTAGCATGTACACAAGGATAACTCATTTATAGGCCATCACCAGTCAAAGTGACTAAGTAAATAATAAGTTGGTGAATTCATGTCCCAAGCGTTTAATGTTAGTTGTATGTCCATGGGGGCAAGTGTGGAACATTGGTGCATATCCATACATAAAACGGCTTTGGCCGAATATTTTAAAACGCATACAGCTGATTGCTAGACCATTACTTATGAGGTCAAAACCCCCAGTCTCAGCTTGGGATCACGAAATTTCACATGCATCTGAGTTAATACGCATCAGGCCATCTAGTGAGCATAGATATTCTCCATCAATTAAATCACGGATCATGAGCCAGACATATCCCATCTTAAGACATTTGGATGTGCCGTTTATGTACAAACTGCTCCACCACAGAGAACTAAGATGGGACCTCAAAGGAGGATGGGGATATATGTTGGATATGATTCTCCCACATTTTTTAAGTACCTTGAGCTAAATATAGGTGATTTATTTAAAGGCCAGGTCGCGGATTAGGGGGAGAAAATAATAAGCTGGTAAAAAAATGGTAAAAGAGATTACATGGAATCAACCATCATTGTCTTGGCAAGATCCTCGGACTAAAGAATGTGAATTAGACGTCCAAAAGATAATACATTTACAAAAGCTAGCTAATCAATTGCCAGACTCATTTGATGACCCGAAAGAGAGTGACTAAGTCATATATACCAACTTGTAATGCACCAAATTTGAATAGAAGTCCAAAAGGGACATAATCAAGTTGCTACAGAGTCTAGACAACGTATGAAACGTGGTAGACCAATAGGTTCTAAAGATAAGAATCATCGGAAACAAAAGAATGGTGCAGAGAATGAAAACAAATCCGAGGTCGAGGAAACCACAGACATGGACATAAGGCCGGCCGGCTCTAAGGTACCAAACACTGAGGCTTGGGACGCCAAGCTTCAGGGTACTAATGGTCCTGATAATAATGAGATTGTAATCGATTATATCATGTCTGGAACACATCGGAACAAGAAAGATGTCGACATAGATGATTTATTTGCATACAAGGTAGCACTTGAATTTATGGATATAAACGAGGATCATGAACCCACATCAATAAAAGAGTGCGCACTCGTAGATCAGATTGGATTAAAATGAAAAGCGTGAAGTTAAATAGTCTAAAGAAAAGAGGCATATTTGGTCTCATAGTTCGGACACCTCTAGATGTGAAACCAGTTGGACTAATGAGTCTTTGTGAAAGAAATAAAAGATGGCGAGATAGCAAGATATAAGGCACGGCCATATGCACAAGGATTCTCACAAAGACCAGAAATCAATTATGAGGAGACATACTCCCTTGTGGTGGATGCAACAAACATTTAGATTCCTAATAAGTCTGGCCATAAGAGAAGAAAATAGACTTGCGGTTAAAGCATGTAGAAACCACCTACTTGTATGGTCCACTGGATAATGAGATATACATGAAAGTCTCAGAGGGTGTTGAGTTGTCAAATGCAACAGGTTCTCGAGAACTAAAGTATACAAGTGTATGTTAATGATCTAAAATATCCTAGGAACCTCTGGAGAGACTTCCCAAATGATTATCTAAAGAAAGAGATTGAAATGGAAAATTTGAGACAAACAAAGTTTTGTTTGGGATTACAATTTGAACATCTTAAAAGATGTAATCCTTATGCATCAAAGGACTTATATAAAGGTATTCAAACGGTTTTAACATGGACCAAAGCTCGCCCATTGAATTGTCCCATAAGGTCCCTTGGTCCGGACACAAACCTATTGTAATTCCCAAGAAGGACATGGTCGTGAGGACCTTTGACTTGGACACGGATCCTTTGGCCCCAAGAAGGACAAGGAATATGTCCTTGGTCCGGAAAAGTCCCTTACCCAAGTGCCATTGGCGCCTTGATGTAATAGGCAAGCCATACTAGGCCAGACATGTGTTCTTTCGTAAATCTCTTGTATATGTTTAGCTCATGTCCGACCATGAGGCACTGGAACTAAAGACATACACGTCCCTTACCTTAAGTACTATTGGCGTTTTGCTTTGATGTATTTGTCATGTAATACACATCCGGACATAAATATGATGTAAACCTATTGTCTAGGTTTAGGTCATGTCCGAACATAAGAGACTGGGACTGGATAAGATACATCCTATGTTACCTACAAAGAACTAAAGATTTGAGATTACATTATACTAACCAAAATCCAAAAGAAGGGTTAATATGTTTTGATTGATACAGATTATCTCTCGGATCTACAATGATAGATCCTAGGCAGGTTATGTCTTTGCAACGCGGTAGCACTACTTTATCTTGGTGTTGAGACCATTGGTCATTGATTTAAGAAGAAGACTCGAATAGGAGTTATACCTTCCTTTGCAAGGACTAGTTCAGACTTGGCGTTTATGAAGCTCAACCATCAAGTTGGGATGCGCCAACTTGAAGGACATATACAGAGGTACAGATCAAAAGGAGTAATATGTGTTGTACTCTTTTTCCTTCACCATGTTTTGTTCCATTGGGTTTTCTTGGTAAGGTTTTAATGAGGCAACATCCAAAACGTATTACAATCTCTGAATGGTTATGGCATCCAAGGGGGAGTGTTATAAATCATATGGTGGACGTCCATAACCGACATGTCCGTACCAGCCCGTCCGCATAGATCATAGGTGGGTGCCTTTTCCTTTTCTGGTCGGGTCCTATTTTTCTTTTATGTTCTGAACTTGTTTTCTTTTTCCTAATTGGATTAGAATTTGTTATCTTTCCATATTTACATGACGGTGTAATTCTCTATATAAAGAGACCTTATATTTATAAATAATACACATCTTTTCTTAAGTTTTACTAACACCATCGTAATTCTTCCTTTTAAGTTTTTTTTTTTGTCTGAACAATTCTTCCATAAGTTAAATATTGATATTACTAACCTAATAAAATTTCTAAAACTAGTTTTGCATTCTACAAATAATTACAATAGATTTTCTCCTAACAAGAATAGTAATATGTTTAAACTAGCAACGAGAACGATTGGTAAGTGATCAACCAATCTCAACACACCCACAATTATAAAATTCGATTTAAATATTGGTTATGGTAGTTTCTTATTACCAGCCTTTTTTGTTAAAAATTATTACCAGCTTTTTTTTGTTAAAAATTATTACCAGCTATTATTAAGGTCTGGAAGCAATTTAACTCAAACAGTAAATTAGCGTATATACTTTTGCCTGTGAAAAGTGTAGGTCCAATCTAATTAACCCACAACTTAGAAATCACATGACATGTAAATTAAAGTTTGATGGAAAGATATCTTTAACTTACAATATTATGGGATATTAATCAGTTTAGATATGAAATAACATTGAGATTGAACTGAAAAAGTTAATTAACGGATTCAACATAATGTTTTGCGTATGTAAAGAACATCAATGTCGTTTAAGAATAAGCATGATGGATGAAAAAGTTTGATCCATCCTCAACTTTTGTTTGTTACACTAAAACTAATGTTTCTTATATATTAATTGAAAAATACTACAATATGTGAGCTATACAATAATTGTTAATGTAATATAAGTGTTGTCGCAAATAATAATTCTATATTAAATAATATTATTTAATATTAGTTTATTTTTATTTAAACATATTTATATATTCATGTATTAATAATACATATAAGATATATTTGAAACTTAAGTGAAATAAGTTATAAAGATTAAAGTGATAAGAAAATTAATACTAGTATAATTATATATAAGTTACAAGATTATAATGATTAAACTGAAAAATAAGTAGTGTTTTGAAGTTTTAAATAGTGAAACATAAAATTAAAAGTTTCATTATTTAAAACCTTAAATTTGAAGGTTTGAGAGTTTTTTAGATAGCAAAAAACTTCAAAATTAAAGGTTTGATGACTTCTTAAAAATGCTTTTTGGCAATTGAATTAAGTTTTACCCCTTAATATTGTCAGGAAGGCATTTCTGTCTCTACATCTCTCTCTATATCAAGAAAACGAAAGATGCAAAAGGATATAATAAAATAGGATTATAATATTTCTATAAAGTCCAAAGAAAAAAGAAGTAACTGTGTTCTATTAGACTAATTTCTATTTTGTACCGTTTTTTCCACTAATGCCCTTTATATTTTCTGAAAATAAATAAAATAAATAATTTTACAAAAAAATGAAAAAATAATAACTAGTGATGAAATACTTATAAAAAGTTAGTGATATTTTTCCAGTTTTAAAAAATGTTTAAATCATAATTTCAGTTTCTGTTCTAGAAAAAGTAGAACTGACATTTTACAAAGTAGAAAATGAAATATATTTTTTTCATTGAATCTACTACATTTTGAATACGTGATCTACGTAAATAATGGTACTCTAAAAATATTTAGAATACACGTTCTGCGCCTAACTTATTACTCTAAAATCTGTAGAAATTGAAATCTACACGTTACAAAAATTTTTAAAAACCTGTTGAGAACTCGAAATCTACACATTACTAAAAATCTAAAACTTGTAGAAATTGAGTTTCTACACATTGCTATAAATCTAAAAACCTGTAGAAACCGATTTCTTTAGATTTACTGAATTCTATGGATAAGGATAATCAGTTATGAAAATATAGGAAAAAAATATTTTGAAATATTTTGTTTCCATATAATATAAAATCGATTGTTTTTTATTTAAAAAAACAAAAATAAATATTTAGTATCAATATTGTACATAAGGATCGATAGATCCTTTTTAATTTTTAGGATTTTATATTTATATTCTCATATTTATTAATTATTTTGTTAATTTTAATTTCGTATTTATAATTGAAATTCAGAATATTATTGCTATTATGAAAATATTTAGATTAATTGGACATAAACTATATAAGATTAGCCTAATAGAACATAGTTGCCATTTTTTGGCCTAAAAAACAATTTTCCAAAAAAAAAAAATAGGTAAGCTAGAAAATATTTTGTTCAAAGTAGTAATGATAAGTTTCCTCCCCTACCTCTGACTTCCATTCATCCCTCATCATCATTACAACCTCACTTCTTTCTTTCTCTCTGTACCTCCACTTTTATTCCCAACATCATGATGATAGTGATGATGACAATTCCTCATCTTCATCATCATCTTCGTCGTCTTCTTCTACTTCTTTTTTCTCTTCAACTCCCAAGTCCCAATACCCTAGAAGAAGACATAATCACAGAAATCCAAGATCAAGAATCTCAAGAAAAAGAAAAAGTAGTTGATTATCATCGTCATCAAGATTTCAAGATTAGGGTTTACCTAATCTCTCTCTACTTTTTCATTTAGATCGATTCTTGACCATCATCATCATCAACTCATATGTTTGTATCATCATCCACGTGTGCGTACGAGATCCGAAAGGGGAATCAAGCGTCTCGGTCCGATCCTTCGCTTCTTCAAAGCGATCTTCACTCGAAAATCATAAAATCAAGTGTGTTTTTCTTACCTTCGCTTTATGTGTGGTTTTCTTTTGACTTCATTTTGTTTTTTGTTTATATTAAGACTACCTTTGTTCTTCTTCGCTGTCTTCTAGATTTATCTCTTTTCGGTTGGTGTTTTCGTTTGGCTTATTTAAATTTTATAAATCTATATGTATCACTATGTTCTTCTTCAAATTCTACTCAAGAAGTTAAATTCCATACACATGATGGTTGTTAGCATGTTGTGAAAACTTACCGATCCCCATGTTATCAATTTACTTGGATCAATGAACTATACAGCACCAAGATGAAAACTTGTTTCAGTGGAAGGTAATACTTTATCATAGACCATATTATACGAATTTAAGATTTGTATGGATATGTGTGTGTGTCTATATATGTGTATGTGCGCGTGCGTGTGTGAGCCTTTGTGTAAATATGCTGAATTTGTTTGTCAACGAATGATGGTGATAATGTGTCATGAGTTTAAGAACATGAACCATGTTTCATATCATATAAATGATATATAGATCTATATGAGTACATGGTAGATCATTCGTTGTATATACAAATGATTGTGTCGCTTTGGTACGTACGGTCAAAGAAAGTTATGATGGTGTAACGAAGAAACGTGTATGTACACATGCATTTACATATAGTTTTCACGATCGATATTTTTGGAGACTAATCTGTATGTATAGAGAAATTGCAAGAATAATCTAGAGAAAGCATCTATTTTGCTTAGATCTAATTTGTTTTTATTGGTTTATGTCTTGGCAACAAAGCGAATGTACAATTTCTGTTTTTGTCTTTGATCCTACGTACTCTAAACATATATCCACACAAATATAATGTGATGCTCTGAGCAGCAATACATAGCAAGCATTAACATACGAAAAAGAAACAAAAATGTTTAAATGGTTAAATAGCTCAAATTAGTATGATCACTTGTTGTTGCATCCATTGAAATCAATCCATCACGTAGGCACTTGGGTTTTCGGGTTTAGGAGAATTGAATTTCGAAAAAGGTATAAGTATTGTGAGCATTGGTGGATTAAAACGGCTGGTTATTGATAATATGGGTAGTATATTCACCACAGAGTAAAATACTTGGGTATATATGTAGATAATAACTAGTACCTTAGAAAATGAATTAAAATTGTTTACAAAGAAAAATCTCAAATTTAAAAGTCAATCTTTGCACAATTCCAAAAAATAATATATCGATTCAAATAAGAGAAAATTTGTCAAATAACCACAATTATAACAATTATACAATTTTCTCGTTTGTTTCCAGATTCTATCCTTTTTCTAAGTTGGTTGTCAGTCAATGGTTAACAGATAACGTGTATGCAAAATGCAAAACTTGTGGAACTCAATCTATTAAAAGATGGATATTGTTAGTTTTTAGCTATTATTTGCTAATAATATTTAATTTTAAATTTTAATTTAATTATATGAAAAAGTTAAGATAAAATAAATATTTTATTTAAGTATATATATATATATATATAAATTATAATTTTGGAAAGAATTTTGATCTCTAGTAAAAACTCTATAAGTTAATGAATACGCTAAATTAATAAATTTTTCTGGTCTATTGGACCTATTCTAAATATGACACAAAGATAAAATAATAAAATAATAGTTCTTGTAGAAAATTATATTTAAATATATAGTTCCATTAAAATCATAAAATAATAATTAATATATATAAGATCTGTATAAGTATAAAAAATATAATATATTATTTTTTATATATTAACAACGAAATTCATCTATATATTTCTTACCATTTCAATATATTTTGATAATATTTGGTAAAATTACATCTAAAACTATATTTAAATTCTATGAAACATATTTCATATATACCAAATACTAAAACAAAAACTATATACAAGTCAAAATTTTAAATATATATATATACGACAAAATCAACTACTTTTATTTTATTAAAAATATTTTTAAAATACAGAAATCCAAAAAGAGAAAGTTTTTGTATATTAATAACTATATATATTAATAAAATTTCATCGTTCCAACATTATTAATTTATAGAGTTTTTATTATGTTTATTTTGGTTAAAATATATTTAATCAAATTCTATAAATTTAAGAGAATTTTGTATAGGTATATAACTATAAGAACCTAAAACAAATAATATTTTAAAACTTGTAAATATTAAAAAGAATCTAATGATATTGGGATTAGAAAATTATAGTTTAAAAAAACTGCATAAAACTTTTAAAAATTGTTTTACTAAAAAATCAAATAATTATAAAAATAGAATTACAATAATATTTCGATAATTGTAAATTGTTATTATATTTCTATTTCTACTATTATATTAATGATGATATATGAGTTATTACCATATTTTCACAAACTTATCAAAAATATAAATTAACATTAAATGTAAATATTCATGTAACAATTAGCTTTAAGCCATGTCATCACTGTTAGTAAGCCATGTCATCATTTTTGTTTTCAAAATCATTGTGGTAATGACACATGGTAAATTACTTCTCAAATAATATCTAGGGAATTAGAACTAATAACCATTGAAAAACATAAATTAGGGAAGTAACCATAAAAAAGGGTATTATTGTGTATATTTTTACATTATTTGCTATTTTATCCGTTATCACTTTTTCCTTTTAGTTTTAATTACTTACAATAGCTCACAAATATTTTTCAATAATTTTATTTAGGGCTTCTTTCAAATATGACCTAAAATTTCAAGTCAAACACAAAACTAACATATGCTTTTTTAAAAAACTTTCTTTTTCCCTATTCACCCTAGAAGTTTGAGTTATTCACGAAAAATACCATTACTTTTTTTTCTTTTTTCTTCTGAAAATAAGTCTTTCACCTTATCATCCTCATCTTCCCCAAGTATTTATAATATTGCCGTTCTCATCAATACACCAACCACCATGAACAACCAATTTATAACTCTTAATGCACCAAAGTTTCAATTTTTACTCTTTATATCTCAATAGTTATGCACATAAATCACATTCTTTCACTTTCTCTTTAAATTCATCCAAAAAAACCAAGATTTTTATTCCAAGCTTTGTAGAATTCATAGAGACATTAAAGCTCATGATTCTTGATCAGTAACGTGTTGGTAGTTTTTGTAGTGAAGTTCTGGGTGCTTAGAGAAATTAAGCAAGCCATCTCACAGGTTCAAGATACGAAATCGTTTTTCTCTTTCAGGTCTGGTCGTGAAGACTTTCAGAAGACTTCGGGAAGACTTTCAGAAGACTTCGCTAGATGTGTTCTCTATCGAGAAGACCTCTAGGGAAGTCTTCTAACTTTCATTTGTTAACAAAAAAAAAACTGAAAATCCCAGAGGAGACTTCTTGAGAAGTCTTCTCGGATAAACATGTTAATTTTGCAATTGACCAAAATTTGTCAGAAATTTGACTTTTTAAAGAAGACTTCTCGGGAAGTCTTCTCTGGGAAGACTTCTATAGAAGTCTTTTGAAAGTCTTCCCGAAGTCTTATCATTGTCGCAAAAGTCTGCGTGGATTACTTTTGCAATTGAAAATAATAATAAAATATTTAATATTAATGAGAAGACTTCTTAAGATGTCTTCTCAAATTTTATTCGAGTTTTGGTCAAACTTTTAGTTACGAGAAGAGACTTCTTTAGAAGACTTCCGACGGAAGACTTCTAGAGAAGTCTTCTCTGAAAAGTCAAATAGAGTCAATTGCAAAAGTATCCTAGGTATACTTCGGAAGACTTTCGAAGACTTCGCTAGATGTGTTCTCTATCGAGAAGACCTCTAGGAAGTCTTCTAACTTTCATTTGTTAACAAAAAACTGAAAATCGGAGGAGACTTCTTGAGAAGTCTTCTGGATAAACATGTTAATTTTGCAATTGACCAAAATTTGTCGAAATTTGACTTTTAAAGAAGACTTCTCGGGAAGTCTTCTCTGGGAAGACTTCTATAGAAGTCTTTTGAAAGTCTTCCCGAAGTCTTATCATTGTCGCAAAAGTCTGCGTGGATTACTTTTGCAATTGAAAATAATAATAAAATATTTAATATTAATGAGAAGACTTCTTAAGATGTCTTCTCAAATTTTATTCCGAGTTTTGGTCAAACTTTTAGTTACGAGAAGAGACTTCTTTAGAAGACTTCCGACGGAAGACTTCTAGAGAAGTCTTCTCTGAAAAAGTCAAATAGAGTCAATTGCAAAAGTATCCTAGGTATACTTCGGGAAGACTTTCAGAAGACTTCTACATAAGTCTTCCCATCTACATAAGTCTTCCCAGAGAAGACTGGGAAGACTTACCGAGATGTCTTCTATAAAAACTCAAATTTCTGACAAACTTTGGTCGATTGCAAAACTAACTTACTTATCTAACATTTTCAAAAAAAATTCAAATTCAAAAGTAAAGTCAATATTTACAAAGGAAGACTTCTCAAGTTGTCTTTCTCAAGTTGTCTTCTGTAGAGTAGACTTTTTAAGAAGTCCTCCTTCGTAAATTTGTAATTGCAAAAATGACCTAAATGGAAGACTTCTACGTCAATCTTTATTAAACTTCAATTTTCTCCAAACTTAAAATGAATTTTTAATATTTTTTGGTTAATTCATGTTTGTTAGTCAATATTATGACTCATGAGTAGAATTCATAACTTGATTTCTGATAATTATATGGTTACAAACATTCACGTTTATTACTGTTTCTAGCTAATCCGAGAAGACTTCCGGGGAAGTTTTCTATATTTGTTTTGTAAAATTTGTATTTTCAAGAGTAACATCAAGAAATGTATTTTTTTTTCAAAAGTGTCAAGTAACTTCAAGAATATCATAGCATGTGGTTTGATGTGTTTTCTAAGATCATTAAATATACTTTTCAACTTTCACTTAAACTTTAAGTTTCCCGATTAAAATTTTCAGCGTAAATTTAGTTTCCCGATTAATTCGCGTTAAGTCTGCGGAGAAAACTTCAAATATAATTTTTTATGCTTAATTAATAAACAAAACAGCGACATTAGGTTGAAACTATAAAACTTTAGAATCTACTATATAAAACACAAAAATACATATCCAAAATTTGCACCACTTTGGGCATAAGACTTCTGAAGACTTCTTGAAGACTTCGTGGGAAGTCTTCTAGCATAAAATACATTAGAAGACTCCGAGAAATCTTCTGAAAAGTCTTCTGAGACTCTTTTGAAAGTCATTCGAGAGTCTTCCAAAACTCTCCTGAGAAGTCTTTCAAAGTTTGACCCATATCTAAAAAATATTCAAAAGCATCCAAATGGCTTCAAAACAGAGAAACTTCAAAAATAAATTTTTTATGCTTAAATAATAAACAGAACAATTACTTTACGTTGAATCTATATCTTTTTAGAATATAATATATATAACACAAAAATATATATCCAAAATTTACACCACTTTGGGAAGAAGACTTCATGACGACTTTGTGGGAAGTCTTCTATCATAAAATGTATTAGACTGAGAAGTTTTCTGAGAAGGGTTTCAAAATCTGTTTCAGTTCTGAAAAAACCTGCAAAATCAAAAACATTCAAATGGTTTCAAACAAGAAAAAAACTTCAAAAATAATTTTTATGATAAATAATAAACAAAACAGTCACATTAGGTTGAACTTATATCTTCTTAGAATCTAACATATAAACACACACAAAAATACTTATCCAAAATAAATAAATTTACCTTTGAAGGAGTGAAAGATGAGAACCATGTAATGAAAAACCTGCAAAAGAAGATAAATCAGTGAGAAGACATAAGAAAAAAATGAGAAATGGATATAAAGTTTGGTGTTTTGATGATCAAAGAGATTAGAGAGAGGTTGGAGAGTTTTAGAGTAAGAAACATTACATATTTGTTGCAGCCATTTGAGAGGAAGAAATAGAATGAGTAAATTTTCTTTATATATGAAGACAAAAATTCCAATTAGGTTATTTTCTAAGAGAATACTAAGTCTTCTAAGAGAAGTCTTCTAGACCCTAAAATCAAATAACTAACTAAATACAAAAAAACACTTCATTAAATATAAAATCAACTTTTAAAGTGTTTAACACACAAAACTAAACACATATATGTCAAATTTAATTGCTTTTTAAGTTAATATTTTAAACTCTAACCCTAAAAATACCAACAATACTATAACATATGTTACTAAACCCTAAAAACCAATGACTATCATGACTCAATCTACATTCACTCATCTATGTTGAAAATGATTGAAGTTCAGTAAAAATAAATTTATATCATTGAGAAATGTTTATATTTACATGATTTGGATTTTTTCCCTACCAAAATATATTTTATAAATTTTACAAATTACTTTTAAGATCTAAAGCATGAGATTACTTCCCCTGGAAGACATCTGGAAGACTTCTGGAAGACTTCGATTTAGGCGGGAAACCTAAATTTTCTAAAATTTAGGTGGGAATCGTAAACTATACAAAAACTTATACGGAATAAGTCAGAAGACTTACCAAGAAGTCTTCTGTGAGTCTTCTAAACCCTAAAATCAAATAAATATGCAAAAAACACTTTCTTAAATATAAAAGAAACTTAGAAAGTATTTAAATCAAGTTATTAGATAGTCACTAAACATATATAGGTAAGACTTATTTTTAAAAAAAATAAAACATAAGATTTCAAAATCTACCCTAAAAATACCAATAATACTACAACATATATTACCATACCCTAAACCAAAGACTATCATGACTCAATCTACATTTACTCATCTCCGTTAAAAATAATTCAAGTTCAGTAAAACTAAATTTCCATCTTTTACAAATGTTTATTGATACATGATTTCGATTTTTTCCCTTTGAAATTTTTTTTATAAAATTTATTAATTACTTTTAAGATCTAATCCATGAGAAGACTTCCTCTGGAAGACTTATGGAAGACTTTGATCTAGGCGGGAAACATAAATTCTTATAAACTTTATAGGCGGGAACCCTAAATTCTACTAAAATTTAGGCGGGATATGCCAGAAGACTTCTTTTTAAGTCTTTTGTGAGTCTTCCAGACTCTAAAATCAAATAACTATGCAAAAAAACACTTTCATAAATTTAAAAGAAACTTATAAAGTGTTTAAATCAAGTTATTACATAGTTACTAAACATATATATAGGTCAATTTGAAAACCAAAAAAAAAATGAAGGTAAAATTTAAGAATCTAACCCTAAAGATACCAATAATACTATAACATATGTTACCAAACCCTTAACCAATGACTCATGAACCAATCTACATTCACTTATCTATGTTGAAAATAATTCAATTTTAGATAAACTAAATTTACATCATTGAGAAATATATATTATTATATGATTTCAATATTTGACCATCAAAATATTTTTTTATAGAACTTTTAAATTATTTTTAATATCTATTGAACGAAAAGACTTACAAAGAAGTCTTCTTTGAGAAGACTTATAGAGAAGACTTACAAAGAAGTCTTATAAGACATCTTTGTAAGTCTTCTCTAACGGAGGGTTATAATGGTAAAATTGAATACAAGTTTTTTGTTTATTCATAAGGGGATATTGTAATTTCACTAGGCTTTTGGGTTACTTTTGCATTTGATTGAATTTGGAGGTACACTTTTGTATTCAAAATCAAGTTTTGAGTCATTTTTGGAAAATCCACCTTTATTTATTTATATAAAAACATAGATTTTTTATATGACATGCTTTGGATTTTATAAAACAAACATATATTTATAAAATTTTATATGTAATATTAGAAGAAGAAAACATACCATATTTAGTCTATTCTATATATAACGTATTTTAGTCTATTCTATTTATTGTTATGCTAAATATAATGATACTGAAAATTATATATTTATAAAATGTTTTAAATTTTATAAATAGACTATTATATATATGATATATATATATATATTCCTTTTTCTTCTCTTTATTTTTTCACTCCATTCTCTTTTTTTCTACTGTCAAAAAAATGTAATAATATAGTTAAATACAATTCATTCTATTTATATCACTTATATAGTAATAAAGTCAATGGATATCAAAATTCTAATCATAAATTTCTTTTTGTCATGTTTTATTTCTCTTTGTTCTTTCTCAGTCTTTTCCTTTTTATGTCTTTTACCAAAAATTAAATATGTAATCACCTATACTATTTATGCTCTTTTCTCTCTTTTTCTGACGTATGGTATTTATGCTTTTAATACACTAATAATAACATAGTACTTAGTGGAATTTATGAAGATCAAATTCAAATTATATATTAATTACAAATAATTTTAGAAAAATTATATTCCATAAAGTTTGAATCATAACTACGAAAGTGAGAAGTGTGCTAAAAGCAAATTTATATTAGAAATGTAGTAGAAATAGAAAAAACATAATTAAATACATTATATAGTACTGTACTTTATGTTTATAATATAGTTTACTAAATTTTCTATTATTTTGCTCACGGTGATATTTTCGTCCAAATAATGACAATATATTTCAACTACTTTTACCAATGACTATATAGTCTATATCCTTGATTTAGTGTTTCAAAATGGTTACTTAGCAAGCTAACTCTGTATTCATTTGGTTAATATCTAAATCTGCTTTGAGTAACCTAGCTAATAGTTGTTTGCCACGTCATATTAAGATTTTAGAAATAAAAAAAGATAAAAATATAATTATCTATAAAATAAATAAAAGGAAAATGATAAAAAAAAAGAAAAACAAAAAAAATGTCAAAGTTGTAAAACGCTCTAATTCTTAAATCATAAACCTTAAACACTAAATCTAAATCTAGATACTAAACCCTAAACTCAAATCCTAGACCCTAAACCAAATTCTAAATCCAGACCCTAAACCCTAAACCCTAGAACCTAAACCCAACTTAGACCCTAAACCCAAAACCCAAAATTTAAACCCAAACCCTATACGCTAAACTTAAACCCTATACCATATACCCTAAATCCAAACTGTAAAGGAACAACATCAACTTTAATCCAACCCTTTAGGGTATAGGGTTTGGATTTTGGGTTTTAGATTTGGGTTTAGGTTTAGGATCTAGGTTTAGGTTTTGGGTTTACGTTTTAGGGTTTGGGTTTAGGGTTTAAGATTTGGTTTTAGAATCTGGTTAGATTTAGGGTTTAGGGTTTAAATTTGGTTTTAGGTTTAGAATATGGATTTAGATTTAGAGTTTAGGATTTTGGATTTAAGATTTATAGCACTTTATAACTCTGACGTTCTTTTTTGTTTATTTTTTTTTATTATTCCCTTTATTTATTATGTAGATAATTATATATTTTTTATTTTTATTTTTTTATTTCTAAAATCTAAATATCATGTGTCAAACAACTATTGGATAGGTGAACCTATAAGTTCACCCTAGAGGTGAACCCAAGAATTAGTCATCTGTTTTCTAGTGATCATATATATTTTGTATTTATATCATGAAAACAACATTATAAACGATTATATAAGCATAACTATTCTAAAAACAAAAAACCATTCTACTTTACGAGAGTATAAAAATGAAAATATGAATGAACTGAAATATGATACAGAACATAGTAAACAATGAATAAATTAACAAATGGTTTAGTAAATTAGGATATGGTATAAAATCTATAAATTTATGTGAAATGTAATTGAAGAGAGGAACAGAAAAAACTTGATAGATATAACGTCAAGTAATGGAATTCAGTCTAGAGGAACCAGCGACAGAGAGTCTCGTGGCAGTGGTGGTTACTGCAGAGACGGTGGAGGTAGATATAAAAAGAGTTGGTGGTGGTTATACAGAAGAAGATGCGGTGAACTTAAAATACAAAACAGAGATTACAGATAGCGTAAGGAAGGCACTGGTGCTTCTGAGCCTAAGAATAGTCCTGTGAGAGGGGATAGTTCTTTGGGTGTAGAGAGGTCAAAGATAACTGTTTCTGATGTGAAAGGTGTTGAGAGTTCTGTAAAGAATGTGAAGGGGGTACAGAAGTTGGATACGGGGGATGGGATAAATAAGAAGGATTCAAAGTTAAAAGAGACTGCAGCTGTTGGCGATGTGTGGTCTCTGTTTTCTCCAGCTAAATCAGGCAGGCTGGGTTTTGCATCTGCTAAGCGAGTTGAGGAGGTTCAAATATCAGCGTCTAAATTCTCAGTTTTGAGTGTAGATGTTGAGAATGAGGGGGAAATAGTTGCTGAGGATCGACATGACTGCTCGAAAGGAAACTGAAGTTCAGATATCTGCATCTAAGTTTTCAGTTTTAAGTATGGATGTGGAGGAGGAAGGGGAGATTCTTCCTGGGGAAAAACATAAAGACGATGAGGATTTGGATGCAGGAAATAATGAGTTAGAGGAGTTAGAGAGTGATCTTATGGAAGAAGAAGAGTTGGAGCAACAAGTGAATGAGGAGGCGAAAGTGGGAAAGAGAAGAGGTCGGAAGCCTTAGGCTCTGGATGCTAATCCAGTAAAGAGCATAAGGTCTTCCCGACGAAAACATTAATCATGTCGAGTTTTTTTTTGGAATGTGCGTAGATTCAACAAATCGTTGAAACATTCCGTAGTTCAAGATTGGGTAAGAAGTAACAATATGAGTTTTGGTAGTATATTGGAGACGAGGGTAAAAGAAAGTAAGGCGGATGGAT
This sequence comes from Brassica carinata, assembly GCA_016771965.1. Lineage (NCBI taxonomy): Eukaryota > Viridiplantae > Streptophyta > Magnoliopsida > Brassicales > Brassicaceae > Brassica > Brassica carinata. The sequence continues at coordinate 12,348,451 of CM028691.1, read as the reverse complement.
TATCAAAAAGGTGTTTAATGGTTGGTCTTATTTGACAAACTATGAGTACAGTCAAGGTGGAAGAATTTGGTTAGTGTGGCGAGATGACATTTGTATGACTCTGGTATATAAATCTGATCAGCTCATCACTTGTTCAGTGAGATTGCCAGATCAGGAGGAATTTTTCTACACATGTATCTATACGAAAAATTTGGCTGAAGATCGTAAGGAGCTGTGGGAAGACTTGTGTCATCATCAGAACTCCAATTTGTTTAAAAACAAAGTATGGGTTATTGTTGGAGACTTCAATGAGATACTTGAAGCTCAAGAAAGTTCAAGATTTGAAAATTTGGGACGAGTACCGTGTGGCATGAGGGACTTCCAGAGAATGATGCTTCATTGTAAATTCACTGATATGGGGTTCCAAGGTCCTATGTTTACATGGTGTAATAAGAGAGAAGAAGGAGTAATTTGCAAGAAATTGGACAGAGTTCTAATGAATGATGTTGCTCTATTGAGAATTTCTAGGGCTTATTCAGTGTTTGAATCTGGAGGCTGCTCAGATCATTTGAGATGCAAGTTTCAACTTATTCCGCCTGAAGAGATGATGAGAAGGCCATTTAAGTATGTAAATGAGATTGGGAACTTACCAGATTTCCTCCCAATGGTTAAGGAGTATTGGAAATCTACTCAAAGGCTTTTTCACTCAACCTCTGCTTTGTATAGGTTCTCGAAAAAGCTGAAAAACCTGAAGCCCCTGATTAGAGAGCTTGGTAGAGTGAAGCTTGGTAACCTCACAATTAGAGCTAAAGAAGCTCATGATATCTTGTGTGAAAAGCAGAAGGAAACCTTGATAAATCCGAGTACTTCTTCTATTCAACAGGAAGCTGAGGCTTATGAAAGGTGGCTACATGTTGCAAGTTTAGAAGAGGAGTTTCTTAAGCAGAGAGCCAAGCTGCACTGGTTGGAGGTGGGGGATCAAAACAACAAAACCTTCCATAATGCAGTTAGATATCGTCAAGCGCAGAACACCATTCGAGAGATAAGATGTCGTGATGGAAGCACTGTCACTACAGTCGGAAGTTAAAGAAGAAACTGAGAGGTTCTTTTCAGATTTTCTTAACCAGTCTCCTGAAAAATATAGTGGGACTACTACTGAGGAGCTGCAGGAGTTGTTGGAGTTTTGATGTTCAGAAGGAGATTGCAGTATGCTAGAAGCGGAGGTTACTGAGGAAGAGATACATAGGGTGCTGTTTGCTATGCCATCAAACAAGTCTCTGGGTCCAGATGGGTATCCGTGTGAATTTTTCAAGATTTCCTGGCCTATTCTTGCTCATGACTTCACAGTTTCCATCCAGTCTGTGTTCAGATACGGGTTTCTTCCTAAGGGGGTTAATTCTACGATCTTAGCTCTTGCACCCAAGAAATCTGATTATATGGAGATGAGAGATTGCAGATCCATAGCATGATGTAATGTCCTTTACAAGGTGGTGTCGAAGGTTATTGCTAACAGGCTCAAGTTGTTGCTTCCGAGTATTATAAATGAGAATCAGTCGGCGTTTATCAAAGGAAGGCTTCTTTTGGAAAATGTTTACTTGCCCCGAAACTAGTAAAAGAATACCATAAAGAAGTTATTTCCCCAAGATGTGTGATGAAGATTGATATCTCGAAGGCGTTTGATTCTGTGAAGTGGTTGTTTGTACTACAGATTTTGGAGGCTATAGGAGTTCCTTCTAGGTTCATTCATTGGATAAAACTCTGCATATCTACACCTTCTTTTTCAGTACAAGTCAACGGGGAGCTAGCGGGATATTTTCAAAGTACAAGAGGATTGAGGCAGGGTGTTCCCTTCCCCTTATCTCTTTGTCCTGTGTATGAATGTGTTATCCTATAAGATTGACAAAGCTGTAAAGGAGGCGAAGTTTAAGTTCCACCCTTGCTGCAAAGCTCTCTCCCTCACCCATCTTTGCTTCGCAGATGACCTTATGATCTTTGTAGAAGATAGTAGAGGGTCTATTGAAGGAGCCTTGTCTGTTTTTGAGGGATTCGCTAAGTGGTCAGGCCTAAATATTAGTATTGAAAAGTCGACAGTGTTTATGGCTGGAGTTGCAGTGGATGAAAAGAGCAGAATTTTGAGGAATTTTCCATTTGCAGAGCGTACTCTTCCTGTTCGCTATTTGGGACTTCCTCTGATGACTAAAGCAATGTGCAAACAAGACTATTTGCCACTGGTGGAAAGGGTTCGAAGCAGGATTAACACCTGGAATTGTAGATTTCTCTTATATGCTGGCCGGCTGCAGTTGATTAAGGCAGTATTGATGAGTATTGTCAACTTTTGGGCTGCTGTGTTTAGACTCCCAAGCAAGTGCATTAAGGAGGTTGAGCAACTCTGTGCTTCTTTTCTTTGGTCTGGTCCTGTATTGAAGTCTACTGGAGCTAAGGTTGCGTGGAGAAATATTTGTAAAACTAAAGAAGAAGGCGGTCTGGGAATTAGAAGCTTCAAAGAAGTAAATAAAGTTTACAGGTTAAAGCTCATCTGGAGATTGTTATCGGGAGAATCTCTGTGGGGGAAGTGGATAAAGTGTTATCTACTTAAGAAGAAGAGTTTTTGGGAAGTTAAATCTAGTACTCAAGCTGGTTCCTGGATGTGGAAAAAGATATTGAAGTTAAGGGATACAGCAAGATATTTTTTTAACAAGGAGATGGGGAATGGTCGTTGCATATCATTTTGGTATGATCAATGGTCTGCAAAGGGTGTTCTTTTTTATCTATTGGGAGAACGTGGTATCATTCATATGGGTATAAGGAAAGATGCTACAATTGAGGAAGCTGTTACTAGTGTAAGAAGTAGAAGAAGGAACGGGGCTGGAGTTTTTAATGAGATAGAAGCTGAGATGATCATGGTGAAAGGAAAGTTGAGACATAATGTGGAGGATGTAAATCAATGGAGGTGAAAAAAGGGATATGTAGCCAAATTTTCGACGCCACGAAACCTGGATGTTACTTCGAGAAACACAACTTCAATGCTCCTGGGCTAGAGGTATTTGGTTCTCCAAGGCAACTCCAAAGTTTGGTTTTATCACATGGTTAGCAGTGCTGGACAGATTGTCAACTATGGACAGAGTCTCTAAATGGAATCCAGGTGCTGATACAGTTTGTATGCTTTGCAAAAATGCAGTAGAGACTAGGGATCATTTGTTTTTTGAATGTTCCTACTCTTCTCAACTTTGGGAACATCTCACTCACGGGATTCTTGGCAGCTCTTACTCTACTGTCTGGTCTATTATTGTGATGTTGATATCAGGAAGTTCTATGGGGAACATGAGTGCTTTCTGTCTTCGTTACTCCTTTCAAGCTGCAGTCTATTCGTTATGGAGAGAAAGGAACAAGATAAAGCATGGTGAGAAGCCTTTATCCATTGTTATATTGAAGAAGCTTGTTGACAAAGAGATAAGGAATAAGCTTAGCTTGTTGAGTATGGGAAGGAAGAAGGGTATGGAAAGGAGTCTCCAATTTTGGTATGAAACTAGAGTGTAATTAGTTTCATAAGTTGGTTTCTCATGATTCGAAAGAAGTAGGAAAAGGAGCTGATGGATATAGTAAGTTTTGATTTTGTATACAATTGATGTAAAAAGGCTTTTTTGATGAATAAAAATTTAACATTCATTCAAAAAAAAATATATATCTTGTACCGAAAGAAAAAAAAAAACAAAACAAAAAAGAATAGATAATAAGAAGGGTACTCTCCGTAGCTGTCTAAACCTTCTTCTTCTCGAACTTATCTTCACTCAATTCACAATTCCATTATATTCTTTGGAAAGAGCACATCGCACTGCATGAGAAGCCCGACGGATCACCTTCCCACGGAAATCGAACATCCTCTTTCCCTTCTCTTCCATTGCAGCGACATCCTTTAAGGCTGCAACTCTCTCGAACTCCATCGCCTCCAGCTTTGCTCTCACTGCCTCGAGCTCGGACCCTATTCTGATCCTTAGTCGTTGCAGCCTCCAAGTCAGATATGAGTTTCTGAATGATCAATATGTAATTAACGACTTCTTCTTCGCTCGGGACACCCGCGAAGCGGTGCTTCATCGCAGCCACAAACTCATTGGTTGTCTCCATAGCATGATAGAAGAAGACGACGTGAGGAAACAGAGAGAATAACACAAGATAAAAAGGGATAGGGCCAAAACAAAGAAGTCACCATAGGGTTTGTGACGGCCATCTTCACATAGGCCTCTCGCTCGACCATGTTCCCTAGGGCTTGGAGGACACATTCCCTATACCTCAAGTGCCTCGCCTGAAGAGCCAAATTCTCCAGATCCTCGATTATCAGGCAATCCTTGTTGTGAACAAACCTCCATGAAAAAGGATTGTGTGCCACCAAAGCATCCAGTTGCGGCGTCAATGTTGCGACATCTTCAGTACAAGTCCGCTTTGGAGAACGAGCGTCCACTTAGCTAGGAGAGACTGAGCTAGAATTGACCAAAATCAGCACATCAAAGTCGTTGGTAACAATCTTATGAACTCTCTAACCAGAGGTCCCGACGTCCTCTAAATTGGCTGGAGGGTGATTTTCCACAAAAAATCTCCGATCAAGAACGCTAACAACTATAGCCACCAGATTCACCATGATTCCAATGACTGCAGGTTTGCACGGCAGTTTGAAAGGTATGTTTCTCGGCACCTTTCAAACCACCTTCTCGCCTAAAGACGAGTCCAAATCTATGGAAGCATCCTCTCGCGCCATCGTCCCTACAAGTTCACACCACAGAAAGAGATATATGAGCCTAGGCGCGTAGCTGAAGACTCGACAAAATACATATAAATATAAGGTTAGGAAGCTAACTCGCAGCCCGCTGATCCATCAAGCCAGAATTCGCCGTGGTAGCCATCTGAAGGGCCAAGGCCCATACCCGGACCAGGAAAAGAGCATAAGTCGCTTGGATCCTATTATGGTTGAAAGCGAGCCAGCCAACTCGACAATGACAAAGGACTTCGACCATGTCATGTAGTTTGCCAGTCATCGGTGAACTTCCGAAAGTGGCTGCCAAAAGAGAGGATATAGATGTTATGCAATATATTATGGGTTTTACCACATTTAAGCCATAGTATAAATCCTATTTAGGGTCTTTATATTATGTTTCAAGTCTATTCTATGGTCTTTTCAGGTCTAGGAACGTTTTGGAGCATTGTGGAGATCAGAGAGCCATTTGGAGTCTAAAGATGAAGAAACTCGTAGCTGTGTAGGAAAACAGAAGTTAGAGTCGATATTTAGAGGAGTGTCGATCGACACCTCCTTGATATCACTCCACACCGACGTGGATACATGAGCCAACTATATTTCCAGAATCAAGTTTGACCCAAAAGTTTCTACAAATTACAAAACTACCCTTGACTGACTTTTAGACATATATTATTTATTTTTACAGCCATTGTTTAGGCTAAATTTTTTAATAATTCTTAGAGGTTTTTGGAGAGAATATCACAAGACTCCTTTAGAGATTTGATTGGAACTCTAGTACTTCTATCTCTACTTTTCAATGCAATCCATCAGTTTATCTCCATGTCTTGCTTTAATATATCTGAGTAGTTTACTTGTTAGATTTATGGTTTTCTAGGTTTTTGATGAACTTATTAAATATAGAAATGCTAGCGTTATCATATTGGATCCTTCACAAAACTGTTCTTATTGCTTGGGTTCTAAAATATCTATCTAGAACCATGATCATAGGATAATCGACAACCGCGAGAGTGGGTTCAACTCCTAAATCTTATCCTGCTGAACTAAAATAAAACAAGAGTTGGTTTAGAGAACTTAGTGAACATATCAAATTGGATCTTAATGCTTGTCTAAGGTAATTGAATTCGCATACGAGAGTTGGAATTCTAGGATTTAGACATATGATTAGACTCGCAGTGAGAACTGGATATCTTACTAATTGAATTCAAGTTCTAGGACGGTTTTTATCACACCCTTATCATCTATAGATTTGAGTTCTGATTGCATGTTTGGATTTCCTATGCCTGGCGCTTTTCCCACATATTGTACAACCAATTTATTGCCTTATTTGCTGCATTAATATTTTTGCCTGGCTTAATCTTAATTCTAAAGTCCATTGTGTGATCCACGCTCCATATGCATTCAATCCTAAGTGCTGCAATCGATCTCTTCTTTGGGAGAGTTTCTCTAAGGTAATGTTGGGGTCAAATCGGTCATGGCAAAATCAAAGGCTAAAATCCTCCGAGAAATTGTGCCTTAATCAAAAATGAGCTGGAAATGTCGAAGAAACTACACCGCATAAGCCAAGCCTATTTGATTAAGGATACAAGAACAATCTTCACATATTTCATCCCAGACAAGAGTAGAATAATTTCTATCCAAATATGAGGTACTCGGAAAAACGTCCTTTCAGAGGGTTTTTCAAGAATATGACGAGTTTTATGAAACTATCTTCTGCAAAATAACTTTGGAAAATCAATATGGAAAAACTCACATAAAAAATATGAAATAGTCTAAAAGTATACGAAGAGCTCATCGGAAAAGAGGAAGGAACAAGTTAAAGGTTTCATCACTCATGTGACCCACTTCCCTCCTCCTTTCTTTCCCTCATCGTTCTTTAAGCACTGATTTGTGCTTCTCATCACCCTTCAAGCTTGGAATCAAGCTTCTCATCACCCTTGAAGTATGGAATCACGACTCACATTGCCCTCGAAGCCCCTTCACACTCCTCATCGCCCACCAAGCTTATAATCACCCATGAAGCATTCTATCTCCTCTTGTTTATTTTGTCATCGCCCTCCCAGCCTCATCTCTCTTCCTCAACGCCCTTCAAGCTCTCTCTCTCCTCTCTTTTCATTTGTCATCGTTCATTAACATCCTCGTTGGTTCTCATCACCCTTCAAGCTCTCCTCATCGCCTTTCAAGCTCTCCTCATCGCCCTTCAAGCTCTCCTCATTGCCCTCCAAGCTCTTTTCATTGCCTGTCAAAACTTTCTCTCTCCTCTCTCTTCATTTCACATCTCCCATGAAGATCTCTCTTCATTTGACATCACACATGAAGCTCTCACTTTTCCATGTCTGTTTTTCATCATGTTCTCATTTGAATCTCGTTCAAAATGTCTTTTGTTACATCACTCAGAGTTTCGTTGAGATTTTATGAAGAAAACAAGCAAGACGTTGTTTTCTCGTAGAAAGCCTTAGTCAATTGTCAAGTTGAGGATGGTTAACTTAACACCATCGATTTTCGACAAAATAATTGATTTTCATCATTTCATCAGACCAACGACATAAAACCCCGTACATTAGACAAATCGATGATTTCGATAATCAGATTTATTGTTTTTCAGTTCGTTTTGCGTGTTACTGCTCTGTTCTATCAGTGGAAAATTATTCATATAGCAGTGTGTAGGAGATTTGGTTCAGACAACAGTGTTTAGGAAATTTTGTTCAGACATCAGTGTTCATGAGATTTTGTTGTGACCACATCTCCGCCGCACCAGAGCGCTGCCGTGTCCGCGTCTTCTCTTCTCGATGTCGTGTATGCATCTTCTCTTATGGCTGCTGTCACATCTCCGTCGTTCGATTGTGGGTGCACGAGGTGAGGCTTAGGCCAAGAGGATTAAATCGAGTAGAACGGTCTTCAGTAAGTGATCAATTTGTCCATCTCGGGCTGGACCGAGTGCTGCAGTTCGAGCATGATGAATCGAGCAGTTGGTTATTCTCAGTTTGATCGATGCAAGCTCACGACAGCTGATGATCCATCTTTTTCTATTTTTTTCAAAACTGGTTCCTGCTAAAATTAGCATTGTTATATTCTGATTTATCCAGATACTTTACATTTTAGCTTGTATTTAATTTATATTTACCGGCTATTTTCATCGGTTGATGGTTGTTATTTTGTATCAATTCCGATAAACAAAAAATTAACTCTCTAATAAATCACAAAACATATGATTCGATTTACATGTTCGGCTAAACATAAAATTAACTCATTAGAAAATACAATACAAATGATTAAAATGGTTGTTTAGCCGATTAAGATTTTACTTGACTTTTTTTGTTATGGTTAGCCGATAATATTATACTAATTATCTCAGATATCGTTATAATTAGCCGGTAATATATACTAATTAATGATGTAATTTGTGAAATAGCCGGTTAAGATGTTACTTGACTTTTTTGGTTATATATAGCCAGTAATATAAACTAATTATCTCAATATTGTAACTTGAATTATAACATTGAAAACATCTAAGACTCTAAGGACTACTGGGGGATTCTTAAAGGGTTTTGAATGTAGAATCTGAAGGTATGGGGCCATTCGTGAAGCTATTTGTACACTTGGAAATATTGAGACCAACTCGAGAATATCCAAAGGTTGGAGGGCTTGTGTTCCAAAACATAAGAAATCGCCATTGTTTCTCGATTTCTTCCGTAACGAGACAGAGACAAGAGGATGAGCACGGCAACGAGGCTTGAATCTGAGCATGATGATGTCGGCATTGAAAGACGACGGGGATGGTCCAGTAACCCGAGAAAGATGCGACGATTTGCGGCGAAAAAAGGGAAGCTTGAGGCAGAGACGTTCGTGGTGGCTCCGTTTTCTGTCGACGGCGGAGATGAACAAGGAAGACGAAGCAGGTCCACGGTGTGGTTTGAGCTGGCCATGAACGACGACCACG